>JBCFXI010000269.1:0-211851 GCA_038496175.1 Ampulex compressa
TAATACAATATAATATAATATAATATAATAATTTTAATACTAGATTCGGACAATTTACAATGTCTCCTTCTGGATTATTGTATTCAGAGTATTCATATCATTTTTTTAAGAAAGAATTCGCAAAATCAATCGCGATCTTTGGAGCATAGACGATAAAATCGAAATTGAGGAGGAAAAAATGCGGAAGACTAAAACAAACTTGTTTTATTTCGATGTAGTTACATTTCTAAGCGGTCAAAATGTTTTTTGTAATTTGACCTGCTGCCTCGCGATTACACGATGCGCAGAGTCGATGCTTGCAAGGGACGAATAATTGTAGCCGTACCCGCAGAGTCATCTTCCACGTATTATTCACTCCGCGTTATCGGAGATGCTAATCCGTGAATCATTTTTCCGACGATGCAGCTAAATGCACGGCCATACGGAAAAATGTGCGCCGAGGGCCACACGAGTTGCAACATAAAGAGTTCTGTTACGTAACCGCAATTTCTTCAAGCGAGAAGATCGACGATACGAGTTTTAATAGTCCATACAGTCATTAGTTAGCCCATTATCGCGCGTTCATCGTATAACCGTGTACAAATATTTCTTTAATCGTGTGTCAGCGTTGCTGCTTCAAAAAACTGAATATCTAGATCGCAATTATCATACTAGACATGAAAGAAACCAGGAAAATTCTTCGTATGCTCTTAAGTGTAATTATACAAAAAAAATGGTATACACTACGGAAATACATTATCCTAGTAAAGGAAGCTTCGTATATCCTTTACAGAGCGATAACAAAGTAAAATAGCGTAAAATCCAAATATCTTCAAAATTAAATACACTAATTAACGCACAACTTATTTACTTATACATTATTGACATATACATCGATTTATACGTTAAATGAATAATTAACAAAATTGACAATATCGATTAACGTATACCTCTTCATTCCATATGATCATTAGCGCAAGTACAATTCTTCCATCTTGTTGCGCAATGCATCTGCGACGAGCATAGCAAAAGCAAGAACAAATTCAGCGTGCGTCTTTCGAACGAAACCTGTCTACGCTTTAGGCAAACTTCCCACGAGATAAGTCGGCCGTTTACTTTCCATATGCGGTAATACGGCGTGAAACTTATCCCTATTCTTGGATACGCGCCGTACCTTCGTGTACTATGCACGCATGCATCACGGACGTCCGGGTGCGCGCGGATATCCGTGCACGGCTAGCATAATTAATAATTTTGGCGGGCCCCGTATGGCGGCACCGACCACCCTGTATTTCTCTCCCCTCGCTGCGAACAATACGCTCGACACGGAGCCACCTTTCGAATTCACCTGGGGCTAAACGTGCCTGCAGCGCACGTCCGCGCTTGGCGTAGGGTTGAATGTTAGATAACGTACCCTACGATGGCCAGCTGCACTTCTCGCCTAGGGACTGGTTCTGGGTATCAAAAAAATACATTTCGTCGAAAGACGCCTCTGGCCTGAGAACGAAGCGTGATCTTTCCTCAGGGTGCACGGAAATTGAATATTTTTTGGCGAGGCTACGTATTGGTTCGTGTCAAATTGAAATGTATTTTTTTGGTTTTCATATTCGTTGATATATTGATATTGATTTCGTACGTTTGTTGATATCCCTTTCGCTGGATTCTGGATGATAGATGTTTGTGCGACAAATGACCGATGTTCTTCCTTTCTTTTATACGTAAGATTTGTGTATTTTCTTTTTCTCGCTATTTTAGTATTATGGTTTGTTTATTATTATAGGTTTTTAGGATACATGTTTTTTGTAGCCTTTTGTACTTGAAGAGATCCTGTGGCACGAAGACGAAAGGTTGTAAATGAAGGAATCTTCATTTTCTTCAAGACTTGTTGCCTGATTCATCAAGACCATGGAGCCTAGGGATATTCAGGAATATTCAAGCACACTATATTAGAATTATTTATGGATTTTGCAAAAAGCATTTTTCTTTAATAATGCACATTGGCGTAGATTACAATGTAATGCTAAGAGAATTTTAACTGTACTATATTAATATGCAAATTTTTAGAATATTGTGTTAATTCAGTTATCTGGTTGGTCATTGGTAATAACTAATACTGCAATTAATTCAACAGAAAAAAAAAGTACAGTTTTGTTGACATTGTTAGGTTTCAAGGAACATTGTCTTTCATCTTATTTTAGAAATCTGAAAGTTGTAATAGCAACTGGTATAAGAATGTAGAGATAGCAACGATATAAACGTATTCAAGTTTTATGTTGATAATACGATTAATGGAATGGCTGAATGAGGAACTGTGCAAGAGTACGTAATAGAATATGTAACTGCGTGGCAAAATACGTATCGATTTTATTCTGCAGTATTTCTCCGCACCGGATTCATCCCCTAAAATCAGTTTGCAACGTGAAACCAAACGCACTGTTACTATTTTATGTACAGAAACGGATTTAAATTCACGATTAAATCTTGTTGCGCGTGGAGTATTCCGTAGTCACATTAAATTCGATACACGCAGATACTGCTCCGTATTTTTATCGTACCATTATACATAAAGTATACGAATTTTAATAGCTTATTGTAGATGATAATTCAGATTCTGCCAGCATACATATCGTAATTACTGTCTCCACTGCTTATTTAGGTGTGTCGAAGTCATATCCAAATATTGCACGTACTTGCAACAGTAATTTGGCGAGAATTAAAATACGTTTAACTTCTAAATTAATAGTCACAAGGCTTGATTTGGTTCACGAATGAGAAACAACTTTTTATCCAATATAGTTCCTTATTTAAAATCCGTTCGCGTTGATTGGAGTAAAAAGAAGGCCATGAAGATATACCACAACCAAATGAATCCCCGCAGAAAAACTTTTCCTCGATCGATCTAACACCCAATAAATCATGTCCACTTAAAAATAACAATCCACTTATTCCCGATTTCCGTACATTTTCTTCCATTAAAAATTGAATCAGTAACTCGAAGTTCAAAACAAACGTGGCTTATAGGCGCTTAACGAAAGTATTCTCCCGGAGTTATTCGCAGATATTCTGAGGCGCATCGAAGATACGCTGTTATACTTTCTATCCCTGCGCTGCTCTCCCAGAATGTACGCTCGAATTTACCTGGGCCAAAGCGGGCTTCGATGGCGGTACGATGGAGAAAAAAGAGAGAAATGCGATCGAAAAAGAGGCGGGAAAAAAGACATTAACGACGAGGGCCAGAGAAGAAGAAGAAGAAGAAGAAGAAGAAGAGGGCGCTGCGGGGAAAGAGGGGGACAGAGCGAAAAAGGCGAGGGCGGTACGGAATGAAGGCGCAAGAAGAAAAAGAGAAAGAGAGTTGGATAAAGGCTAAGGAGACGTACAAACGGGGGGTACTGAGGAGAAAACGAAAAAAGGGAGAGGAAGAGAGAGGCACAGAAAATGGCGAAAGAGGTAGCGGCACGAAAGGAACTGGAGAGAATGAGAGGGAAGAAATAACAGGGAGAAGGAGAGAGAGAGAGAGGAAAGAAGTGGAACGCAGAGGGGAAAAGAGGGAGGGAGAGAGAGAGGGAGAGTGTGCTGCGTGAGAGGAAGAGGAGATAAAATGAGACGGATAAAGCGAGTGACGGAGAGGTATAATGAAGTGCGAGAAGGGAAGAGCGCCTAACCGAATGGGACGGGGGCCGAACTGGTGGCCGAGGGGGCCAAAAATTAGTTAAGCCACCCTCCCGATAACCCGCTCGAATGCCCACGAGCCAGGTCCATACGTCGATCGATAGTGAGGGGAAGGAACCGTGTAAAAATCCGTTCAATAACTCCGGAACATTCTCAACAGGTAATAGCGGTGCGGTTGAAAAGCTCATCGATGTGAAATAAGAAAATCTTACCTAGATGGAAAGTATATATGAGCCGCTTATTTTGAAAGTGGCCCAAGTCCATTTGTTAATTATTTTTCACTGACTGTGTATAACGTGTATACGAACGTGTATAACGTTAAGTTGGTTGTTATGAGCAATACTTTGCTATTAAGTATTTACAGACGATACGATAATTTTAGACATTAAAATTCTGGCTGTTACTTCAATAATTGAAAAGATTACTTTAGTAGTGGCTTAAGTTCAAGCCATTATTAATAATATTTCAGATGATAAACCTATTACGATATATACCACAGGAGCTCTCGGATTTCTTCAAATTCCTCTCGCGTGTAGAAAATGTAGATGAGCAGTAAATCGTTATGTAAAATATATAGTTGGATTTCCTGAATTGCATGAATTCTGTTTTTGAATTGTAGTAAAGAAGTATAAAAGAAAGTGAATATTGCTTTTTCAATTCGAAGCATTTTAAATCATGTCAAATGCACTTGGGCTCTTTCAAAATCTATAATAAATCTAGTTGTTAACTTTGAAGATGGCTCAACTCCATTTGTGACAAGGAAACACATATAATCCACTTAATAATTGGTACTATTTAATAGAAACTGTAAATTCAACTCGCTTAGATACGCTTAAGCGGTGTAACACATGGATATCCTATACGTATATATTTAATTTCATCGAAGCGCAAACTCTTAAAGATCTCAATTTGCATATAAATGGTCACTTCCAAGATAAACGTTTCGTATTATCATCTCACAATAGAGTACAAGCATACGAGTTCTACAAATCTTATGAAACGATAACTGCGAAAATTAAGGTATCGATGCTCTTACCATGTAAGTTCGATACAAAGGTATCGTCATTAACAGAAAACCGAATGATTTAGAAAAGATACGAAAGGCGAGTACTCGGCGCGTCCATTAAAGATTTTTCGATGAAAAGTGAATATGCCTCGGCCAGTTTACTTAAGAATAGCGGCAGCTTTCCCTGCCTTCGCAGTAAGGTTTCACCCACACGACCGTATTTTCCATTATTACATTACGCTCCTTCTCAGAATCGCTTACTCTCTTCCAACCGGCGGACGGTTTCATATCTGCTGTTTATTCGTCAGCCGCCTTTCGTTGTGCCAGTATCGCCCTTACGTTATACGACACGCCTTACGTGTCACACGAGCCTCCTGATTAGGCGACGCATTAAGATTAACCGGACCCACAGATACACGCATGGTTTTACGATGGCAATTTGCCCTGAGACTTCTGATAACGGCACCAGGTGAGAACGACTATTGTCATATAAACTTTTTTTTACACTCGCGGTTGTTCAACTCGCACTTTTTGCGAAGTCATTTCCTCCCGAGGCAAAGTGTCCTTTGGATATGGAATTTTGCCCAAACATTAGATAATAGCAAGATATATATATATGAATGATATACTTTTACTTTTAACTTCAGACGTGTTTTATATATATTCATATACAGCGTGATTCTAGTAACTGGGCCGAACTATAACTCTTTTTTAAGTAAAGTTTGAAAAAAGTCGTACATGCAAAGCTTGCACTGTTGGAAAAGCTCCATCTTTCTATATGCCGACTTTTTGCAGTTGCACTGTTTTTTTAAGTGCAACCACCCATTTTTATTTACATAAATACGTTTCTTAAGTCATTCTGCGATTAGAGTGTATAAGCAAAGTCACCGAGGAAACAATAGTTTATGAGATATTTCGCTTATAATACGATAATAGAAATCAACCAGTATAAGTGTGGTGTACGTATAGACTCGTCATTTCTATGAAAATATTTTATTTACAAATTTTCGCTTATATAATCATACCACAGTTCCTCTTGAATACGATCCAACAATTACGTAGCAAAGATATGCCAAAGTATTGAACCCAGTATGATTAAAATACTATCCGAGAATTGACCGCATATGACAACTTACCTTTAGAGCGACGCAGCTTTTATAGGCAGTAACGTGGAAACCGAGGGTACAATTTGTGTATTGCACTTTATGCATGATCATAGGCAGCCAAACAGGCCGGGCGGGCCATCCATTTGTAAGGTTGCATGCATACACATTGTACTGCTTGCCTGGGATTTCCTAGATCCAAAAAGCAGAACGTGACATTTTGCCACCGGCGTGAATATTTATTTGGACAGTGAACATTTTCGAGGGAGACAGACCGCGAATTCTGATCGTAAATTCGGCTGCGATGTCTCCAGTAATTGAGGATCGTCCGGCTGCGAATTCGTCCTGGCCAAATTCATTTTAGCGGCATAAGTCGGTTATAAATTGCAACTCGCTCCGGTCGGATGTCGGGCCAATTAAATCCTTTCATGCGTTTGTCCGTGATAAAATCAGCTCGTAGATGTGCGCTGAAAATCCCATACCTCTGCTGGTTTGGAACTCATCTTAACACTGAACCTACCCAAGCGGTGAAAATGGCCTGTCAGTGGTTTCTAAGAAAAATCGCAATATTTCGTAATCCGGATTTTTTTTGAGATTTTCTATGCCTCCACACCAGTGTCGATCATTATATCGATCTATCGATATTTCTTTTCGATCCCCTTTTTGTTCAAGGTTATACGTGGTATATATAAATATATCCAGAAAGTGGCTGAAAGCTTTAGTGTTAAACAGTAGGCCAAACGATCTTAGCGATCGGTGCCGAAAATAAATTTTCAAAATAAAAGTCCCAATGTACGAATCATGTACGAGTCCCTTTCAGCAATGCAACGTAACTTTTTCTACCTATAAATTCTTCTTTCCACCGTAAATTTACACTTCACCCACTTATATTCTCCGCACGCCTCTATTACCATTACGTATCTTTACTCTACCGAAGGCTAAACTCTCCTTCAAGTTGACACATAACTGCTAACCATTCTAATCAGATTTTTTTACTCACTCTCTTGATCATAAACCATGATAAAACCACAGCTTCTGAAGACACTAAGAACCTAAATACTCCGCATGACATCTGTTAATACTTTCGCCCGTATCACCAGAATTAATGACACTGAACGTGTCATAATCCACGTTTGACACAATCTTATTAACGAAATCTTGCCAACGGGTAGTCGATCATCGCTATATAATCCGATCTATGAGACAAAAAAGTAGGTAATACATCGAATAGATACATAATAGAAAAAAAAAACACTGGCTTCAGAAACGTTTCAATTTCCAGGAAAGTCAGCAATCGCCGATATCTGAAAAGTGGTGCTGTAATTTCTCGAAGGAGGTTAACGCGTCGAGAGAGGGGCATTCCTTCATTTGTTCTGCATTAGACAAGGAGCGTACGAGCAGGCGGCTCCGCGCGGTTCATAGAAGTCGACCTTAATAATCGAGGCTGTCTATGAATATCTCGCGCGTATGCACGGGGGATCAAGGTCGACTCCATCGGCGATCGAACAGAGCGGTCATTAAGGCCCGGGATCTCATTTTTAATGGCGGTTTCACCAGCATTATATCCTGCCCTCTTGCTTTGATTTACGCAACGCTCCGCCACGTAAGTGCGCCTTGTTTTCCGGGCAGGCTTGCGGATTTATCGTTAGGTAATGAGGTCTTCGGAAACATTGGAATCGCTTGGAAGTTGAATCATGTGTTCCTCGCCTGCTCTTGATTTTTATATTCGTTTTTATATTCGTGCTTTGCATTTATCGCAAAGTACGCGATTATTATTACATACTTCCTGTGACAGTGTTGGGCTTGTATTTGACAAATCCACTAGTTTGGAGAGCTCGAAGTTTCGAGCTTTGCAAAACGGTGTAAGTCCTTAACACTAAACCTACCAGGTGTTTTTTGGACGTATTTATGTATACCGCGTATATACTTAAAGAAAAAGGGTATTAAGAAGAGGTATCGATAGATTGATATAATAATTCGCACTTTGCTGTAGAATCGTGGAAAATCTCGTAAAATGCGCGCTCACGATGTACAGTAATTTTTCTAAGAAACAACTGTCCGGTCATTTTTACAGCTTCAGTAGGTTTAGTGTTAAACAGTGTTAAGATACTAGAGGTTTTTTGTAAAATATAAACTATATCACGTATCATCAGTCATGTTTGTGGTGTGAGTAATATGCGAACGATAGTACGCGCGTGTGGTGAAAATGTACACGAGATGAGGCGAAATACACTCAAGATGGATTCGTGCGAGAGGAACAGGGTTGTGTGCCGAGAAACGGACAGGCGTTGTATAGCGTTTGGCGAGTTACTAAGCGAAAAGACGAAATTTAATATACTTAAGACCATACTCGTGAATATGGTCTTAGTAGGCAATTACTTTTCACACTTAATACTCACTTAAAACTTTTCACACTTAAAACTCAATCTGATTTTGATGAAGTTAAAAATTCATTCGACGGAACGACATTGCGTGTGAGAAAGTCAATAATTTTTTCCGCACTAGTACGTGGCTCAAATAATTAAGGTTTATTACAATTTAAGAATACATGAAATAGAAAATTTGTAATAAAAACCGATGAATTAAGGTATATCGTGGAAAATAAAGGCGTGGAAAAAATTGGACACCGGTAATCTTTAGGATTATTCATATTTATTGTTCATAATTTATCGCCTCATTTTATCTTCGTGTTTTTAAACGACTAAACTTACTTATTTATTACGTGTACTTGAACTGAAGATGATTCAACATCCTTACCGTGGTAATAATGCTAATTCAGGTGCACTTTTTCTTCCCGAAACCGATTGTATGGCGGCCTATTCACGGTTGGTCGCGTGTCGAAGTAAAACCGAAAATTCATGGAACGGAAGTTGCTCAGCATTAATTCGTCACTACCGTCGATCTGTTCCAGCTGAGCCCTTCCATGGCGGTGGACCGACCCAACCGGTGGTACAGTTCCGTCAAAAAGCCGCGTTCCTTCGCAGATAAGTCCCTCTGGGCGTCGGAGAATGAAATCGTCTCGTACGGCTCTGATTTCCATTACGATTAGGCGCGTTTCTGTCGAGGCACTCATTAAACTCCTTCCTTGCTTGTTCTGCGCTAAACCCACAACGAGAAATCCATTAAGATTAAACACATTTGACGGCATCCTCTTTTGGATTATTCATTATTATACTCTAAGCCATTGATGTACGATTCTTACACATATTCGGGATAAATCTTGTATCCTTGCATCATTTTAATTAAGACGCGCTCTTATTTTTAGAGCTGGTTATGCGAGACTCAAATACATTCGGCTGCTTTGTGGATGTCGGTGGAAGTAATACTGTTTATTTATGGAGTTACGCGTGCAGAATGAAAACGTACATCGTTTAGCTTTAATTATACTTGGAGGTACTGCAGTATTTCGATACGAAATCTTCGTAACGTATTAAATGTCATAAACTTTGATATTTTGTTTTATACAAGGTAGTACGGAATAAGTCGTAATTATAACTGTCTGTACATTTTCTTAATTTAATTTCATGTTATATATCACAGGTACACTGCAACGTATTCATTAGAAGTATATTTCATTGTGTATATTATGAAATATTTGCTAAATTTCGAATTTTTAAACTCCGAATTTTTCGAAACTACACAGAAAACAAGATAGCTTGTTGGCAGCAATTGGACGCAGCATTTCAATTCGTAATTTGTTTTGACGTCCTCACGAAAATGTATTAAAATATAATATGCGATGTATATATTAGTGGACACATTTCCGTATGGCCTGTTTTAAAATCTTTGGTACAAGAAAAACTAATTAGGCGCTGCCATAGATTTAATTCACGCTTTATAAGGTACGAGTGGTGGAACAATTTATGCAAAATCCATCTTGTAATTCCGGAAGCTGTGCACTGTCCTTTCCTTCCTGAAGCAGGTTTTCATATTTATTATGCCGATTCCATCAATGAATGTATCGCGAGGAGTATTGGCAACGCGGCCAAGCCGTTCACCGTATATCTGACATTATGAGGGGATTGTAATGTTTGTATGCCAGGATCCTGCATGTTGCGCTATTAACTGCATCCTGTAGTATAAGCTTGCGCGCTAACCAGGCGATGAAGCAGAACGATTTTTCCTTTGCACGTTGTGCGCAGTATACACGATCCATTGGAGGTAATTTATGGAAAAAGGATTTTGCGATCATAAATTTGTAATGTAATTCTAAAAATGGATAAACCATGCGATTATTCTGTATAATATTTTTTATAGTAATCTCTGGGTTTATAAAAATGCTATTGCGCTTTGTAAAAATGATATTTGCGTATTCCTTAATTTGCGTATCTTAAAACTTATTTCGATTTGTTATTCAATCAAAAAAGTAAGTGAGTAATGGAAGAATACTTTAATACTCTCATAATTACAATATATATAAATCTAACATACTGTTTTTTCAAGGCTCTATCAAGTACTGTGTATGTTATACAAAATGTGTTGTTGAAAATTTAATTAATTTTATAAATACGCTCCCAACTGCAAGGATCGATAGAAGCTTTAATCTTTTTGAAGAGCATATTGAAATCTATCGTACCTGTACCTCGAGAGTCTTCCCTGTAGCGCAGAGGGGGAATCGCTTTGTTTTTTAAATATCCCGCGACATAAACAGCGACAGGCTTGTAACCCAGCGTACAGCACAGACCACACAACAGCTACATGCTTAATAACCGTATGGTATATCCGTGCTTTACGGTCGTGGTTGGCTGATGTTAAAGATCCGCAATTTTAGGATGGTAACTAGTTACCAAGCTACATACGCGTTGCCATGGTTTCGAGCACGTTACATAATTTTGCGCGACAGGAGTTTGAGCCTCGCGATCTTACCTCCCATCAACTTGTATTACTCCATAAATCGCGTTGCCGCCAAATTTCATCGGGGACAGGACCCGCAAGTTCTGACTAGTTTCGAGTTTAATGAGAAATTTGGTACGTGCAGCATGGTATTTATAACCGCGGTTGCGTTACGTCACCGCGCCTAATGCAGCATTAACACCCGGCGCACGCGCGCGCGCGCGCGATGGGCGCGTAAAAAAGTCGAAGGAGGAAATGCGAGCGGACATTCGCGTTCCAACGTGAAATTACGAGGAGGTGTTGCTGAGCGTATGAGGCGGTAAACGGACCGTTCTTAATCCCTACAATGTGCAAGACGTTTTATCTGTTTCGCGCAGACCAACTCCTCTGCTTACATCCAAGTTACACTTCGAAACGCATTACGGATTGATCGAGAGGATTTCTTGAGGCTGTGCTTTTGATAAGCATGAATGAAAAGGCAGCTGAGAATTTATTTGATACGTGTACATGATTATTGCTAGGTAGTCGCGAAGAGAAATACTACGTTCAATCATGCTTGATGTAAGGTTATGAAGGGGTAAAGTAGTTATCGGCAATCATATTAGACAAAAGAGCCAAATATTGGCATTAGAACAGTTCTTTCTTTTTTTTTGAGAGTTAAATTGACAAGAAATTTGTTGTAGACAAACTAGGAATTAATAATATATGATAGATAGGATTAGACATGCTTCATGTACTGGAGTGCCTTTTTCTGCACTGTAATCTCAAATTGGTAAACTCTTTGAAAAGATGGCTCCTGTGGAGGTGCTTGCGGTGTTTCTTCTCTACAGAGTCACATGATAAAGTGTCGGATAGATACCAGGGGCAGGTTTCATAAAACTTCCGCTTCTTGTATTACAAGTTTTTTTTCTTCAAATATCCTATATAAATTTTTTAAAAAAGAACTTGTAATACAGGAACTATATATTTTATGACACGAGCCCACAGTTTTTTCAATATTGCGTTATCATTATTGACAATCAAAAGGTGTGCCCAATGTACCAACTCTCAGTAATCGGCTTTTTGATTTTAAGCACCGAATAAAAAAAAATTGGATACTTATCACGATTAACAATAATCCTGTTTATTCATAAAAAGTACTTTTTATTAGTAGAATATCACGCGGAACATAGTCATTATTCCTGGTAGAGCAACAATCGAGTGGCTAAAGAGCCGCATGCGTCTCGCGTGCCGCGTTTGCCAACCCCTGGGGTAAAGTATTTTGGTGAAAGGTGGATGGTACAAACTGAGAGGGTCGAAAGCCACAACATTGAAACTCGAAGACTGTCTTCCGTATGCGAGGGGGGTGTTTACATCAACTCCAAAATAATTTGTCACCAATATTGCATAAACGATCTATTCCACTTATTTTTTTATTTTAAGACGTATTTTAAAAGATTATTTTACCGCTTTGTCTCTTTAGTGTAATATCATTTCATCCCCGTGTAAAACTCTTGCATTAGACGTTTTAAAAGTAGAATCAGCATACATGTCAATTATCACCATTTTTTTCGTGCTTTTCAACACGAATATTTCTCATATCGATACAATCATATTCCTACCTACTCTTTTATACATTATTGAAGTATTACTGATATCGACATGTTTAAAGTGACATATTAATAATTTTCAAATTATTGCCAGAATGAGCATCCGTGATTCTTGCTTCCTGGATCTACGCTTTTTAATGTCCTAAGTAACTGCAGAAAACGATATTCGTTAGCGTAGTGTACATAATCCACTTCTAACATACTCTTGTTTCCACCACTCAAACGTAAAGCGAGCTTTGTTAATGCACAAACGAAATTATGCCGGTTCCATCTATCTATATCTATTGATATCAACCGAAACGCATTGATAAGTTCGGTGCAATGCACCGCTTATCACGCTCACGCGAGGTACCCGCATGGTAGGCACTAATCGAATCCACGTTGTTCGACGCCGCTTCTGAAATTTACATGCCTTTCCATAAATCAGGTACGGCCCTCTGGGGACTGTATATGTTACAGCTACGGTTTACACCGGCGGATAAAATCGCGGAGGGTAAACGGGGAAGGACTCACTTCCCTCACTTAGGAGATTCAAGAAAAGGCGCTTATTACGGATTTTTACAATGAAAATTTTGCAAATCAGATCACTCTGTTTCAAATCAAGTACTTTCACGTATATATTATATTTGAAAAACAACAAATAATATTAATTCCATAGTAAGAAACCAACAATTTTATTACAATTCATACAATTACATAATTACATATAGAGATAAAGGTATGTATGAAAAATGTGTGTAGATAATTCGTTGACTCAATGATAATAATAATTCATCACTGTGTATAATTATGTACTTGTACGAATTATAATGAAATTTTTGATTTCTTATTATGCAATGTAATCGACAGTGTTTGATGTTTTTTATATGTAATATAAACGTGAAAGTACTCGACTTGCAAAAGGGTGGATGTGATCTGAAAAACCTGCATAAACGATTGTTAATGCGATGTTGGCTCTCTGCGAGGAAGGAAAAGAGGGCGAAAACTCATAAACACCCGGTGTTATTTTGGCGTCTACGTCGCTCCGTTGCATACGAGCTGTCCATAAACACCCGGTCGCAATGAGCCGCGGTGGAAGCTGGAATTTCGGTGAGAGCTTTAGTGTATCGCCATACAATGCAAAGCTTATAGCTTAATATTAATAAATCGTCTAAAAAGCGCCCTTTTTGCAATTTATACAACGAAATTTGTGATGGAAAATAACAATTTTTGTTGTTAATAATATACAGTAAACGCTAGTAGATTTTCTATTGTTATGTAGCACAGGATTTAGGAGCATTAAATATATTGTGGGATCGTTAAAAGTTGTTAATAAGGATATAATTGAAACGTACGTTAGGAAATAGATTTTTGGCTTATAGTAAATTTAGTTGAAACAGAATATAAAAAATTGAGAACACGTATTAATTAACAATTGTTATCTCTATCTAAACGTAGATTTTAAACGTGATGTTAGGTGCATGCAGTAATTCTTGATTTCACTGAGCAATATTCGCAGATTTATTTGATTCTCCATCTGATCTTCTGGAATAAGAATTTCAATCAACTAAATCGATTATTTCTGTGTAGAATAATAATTTTTTATCGCTGGTGTGTGGCTCGATCATTAAAAGAATTTCTAAAATTACAAGATTAAATTAAATGAATATTATAAAGTTTAAAGTTATAAATTAAACAGTATTAAAAAAAATGGTGTGGAAAGAAATCGATAATTTTAGGTGATTTATATAAATATAGTCGGATTATCGACAGTCTAAAAGAATCTCTTGGCGCCTGTTGAGTCTCCCAGTTTTTTTACACGTTGCATACATATAAGCCCATGTAATTCAGATCCGATTATAAACAGGAAATCTTGAGTCGGATTATTTTACGCGTGAGTGGCAAAAAGTGAGGGAACAAATAAGCCGTGTACTTAATTCTAATTTTAATAGCGCCAGGAGGAGCAAATACTGAACTGGTTATTGGAGATTTGTTGGGAGACGAGTATCCTGTCGTTCGCGAGTCATTAAACGGTCGGTGACTTTTTCCTTAAAAAGAAGTCGGGACAGGCGATTTCCGCGTCTGTTAATATCCTCAGGGTGTTCCTCGGGAGTTGCTTCGATCGCAATTTTCCTCCAAACGCGCTGACTTGTTCGCAAGTGTGTCGCGAGAAAATCCTCCGCGTTCTATGAAGTACCAAAGGCTATATTAAAATACAGGAATGTAGTTAATCATTTTCTTGATTACATCTCAATGCAAGTTCTGTCTCCTTGCAAGGACTTCGACTAGAAGTTCCGTCGAAATTCAGATATTAATGTTTGATGCACGAGAAGTATATTTATTTCAAAGCCCGAAGTGATTTTATCATCCTTGATTGTAGAAATAAATCCTCATACATCTGGTTAGTTCCCTTAGAATTAAACAAGTAGAAAGTTGTCGAATCATTTTGATGTCTCCAATGTGTTTGGTAAAAGAATAACGCTATGATTTATATCTACTAAAAATTACTCACGATTGTTATACAACAGTAAAATGTTTATCTTAACAATTGCATCTATTATTCTATATTGTACAGGACAGATATATACGCTTTTCTAAGACCATTTACAGTAGTCATACAATAAAAAAATCCTCATGAACAGAGGTTTTATCTGTCTACTTGTAATTAACTCTAACTAAAATCTGCTTGTCTATGAGCAGTTAATTGTAACAAGCAAAGATTGTCTTAAAACTGTGAGTGAAGAGATATAGTAATCGTTAAAATGTTTTTATAAAATCATTATCATCCCCGTTAAAAATCGAATAAATGCATTCGGTAGCCGTGAAATTGGCTGAGATTCAGTATGTTTCAATTAACTGTGGCACCGTAGTTGTAAATAACTGTTGTACTGTCGTTTTGAAGAGTATGGTGTATGTATATACGGTGTTCGTATGTACATTCATTGGAAGACGCGCCACGGTGATTACCGTATTAGATTAGATTAGGGTTACACTATAGATTAGAAGAAGACTAGTCACGGTATGTACACATTCAACACAAAGCGTTAAGTATAGTCTATTAGGCCAGAATGCTTGATTGTTGTTGACGTAAATCACAGGCGCTTTCTTCGCATATATCATTTCCGCAATTTACAATAAGTACAAATTGAATGTCGCACGTAAATATAAATATCGCACGTTGGTTCAGATTATAGTTCAGTTTAGATTACAGTTTCCAATCTCAGGAGACAATTGGTTTGCTCTGAAAAAAGAACCTAAAAAGAACTAGCTTTAAAAAAATATAATATATAGTATAATACATAGTCTTGTAGTCACGATATGAATTTTGAGATCATAACAACCTTGCGATATCGCACATTATGGTTACCTTATAATGCAAATATTGTGATTCCTATAATTCAGAAGTAAAAAAGTCCGGGAAATCGTACAACATTATTTACGGTGCCTGCTAGCTTAACTTGTATGGAGTGAAATATTGTAGTACCTTGTCAATCTCTAACAATACAAACGCCTATAGATAATTCGGAATTGTAAATTTTTTCCATAGCGTTTGAGGCGCGAGGAAGTCGTTGGTTAAGAAAGGGTATGCCTACATTTCAGTGAGTCAGGTCAGGATTTTGGCCCTTTGTCTTACAGTTCGACACACCCACGTTTCCTTTCTGTCTTCTCCCTCTTTGTCACGTCCTCAGCCCTATGCTAACGACCACCTTGTTTCATCCTACCTCCGACAACCTGTCGTGCCGAATTTGGCCTTTCTACCTGTACGTCATTAAAAGTGAAGGTCCTGTTGCCAGAGGCATACCCTATGCCCTTTGTTCGACTCCGTTTGCCAGATTTAACTAAACGACGAAGAATTCCTCGAAAAACCAGCGAGAATTCCAATTTCACATTAGAGTATTTGCACGTCCTTAATTGCATTTCGTTTTTGGTGTTAATTACTAGCGCATCCTCTTTGGCACCACTTCTCTGAATTTCGTACTCGGTTAAGTTTGGCTTTAAAAGTTCATTACACGGCTGAATCAGTTCGCCCTGGAAAAATTAAACCCGCAGTTTCGTGCATCAAAACTCCTCCGTAACGTATATTTGATAATGGACTGTTAAAGGCACTTTAGATTTATTTACGCAAGGTAACGATTTTATCTGCAATATAATTCAGCGACTGAGCTCTTGGAGTAATGCAAACACTGAATAAATTGGAACAGCAAGAGCGCTTGGAATAATGAGCGAGCTAAACTGGTCTTTTTTAGATATTATAATCCGTATTATTATTCGAAGATTAATGAAAACAATTTCTTCTTGAATTACTCTATACAGCGATGATAGTCTCCTTCAGAAAAAGGATATTATCAAATAAGTTAGAAAAACCTAATTTATTATGTTTCGTCCCTTTCAGTGTGTTCCACTTCCACTTCCACCTCTTCGTGTTTTACTCGCAAAAATCGTGCTTACAAAAATTACGGGATATTTCAAACTGAATATAGAGCAATATAAAAGAGAAGCATTCGTCTTTTTTTATTAAACAAGAACACGAGAAAAGCAAACGACAGCTCAAAGAAAGTTGTTGAATCGTGCAAATGAGATGCATACTGAATTACAGTTACTGAGTAGCAAGTGACATATTGGTGGGGATGAACAGAAGCATGTCGTACTGAACGAGAGTTCTACAGATCGACTGTTCAGTAAGGCGTATGGTCGTCCAAATTGTAGGGTGTGCAGCTTTAACATCAGGAAACGTGTAGAATATTCATCAATTTTCTACCTTTTGCATGGTGCATTTTCACTGATGAAACAAAACTCGATTTTGCATCTCGGTGCATTGCCGTATAATTTTCTTTTGATTTGTAGTTTACGTTTCTGATGTTCTGATATTCTTTTGTAATACAAAGTAAATCAATTCAAGCTTTCCTCTGTACTTCCACTTGCTCGTGCACATCATGAAATAGATGAACGATGCGATCAATTAGAGCAACTATTCCCAAGTTGTGAAGGAACAGTTATCTCTTCCGTTTCAATAACATAACAAATTCTACTGTATCAGCTTGTATTTGAATAATTTCCAAACTAATTTATCATTCCAGTATCATGCAAATTACATTGAAGTCAAGTTATTAAAATCAAACTCACGCTCTTCTTATTTACAAAAAACTTATTCCAAGTTCCAAGTAAGTCCTTATTCTAAGTCAGCGGCTAAAGATAGGCTTATTTACACAAACCAACCAGATAAGGCCCACCTGGTTCGCAATAGACAGCATATAAATCAGTAGCCTCCCTCTTTCATCGCTTCATGTTCATTTTCAGCTATCCCCTAATTTTTGCGCACGGTATACGTATATATAAAACCTCAGTTGCGGTTAGCAGAAGAGTGCCCAGCCGCTTCTACGGCCGATGATATTAGCATCGCCGATACCGTTATCGACACAATGCCCTTCCCGCATATTTCCAGGCTGCCCCTCCCCTCGCGAAATTTCCACCGGAAGTGGGCCGACCGATTATCGGACGTTTTTTCCCGCGATCGAAGGAAGCACTGGATCGCAGCTTTAATCGTAAAATTTAATTACTCGGCCGGTGGTTGGCCGTGCACCAGGTTCCCGACAACTGGCTCCTGGCCTCCATCCAGAATTAATGCTCGCTCCAACACGGTATTCCTCTCTCTCTCTCTCTCTCTTTCTCTGTCTCTTTCTCTTTCTGTCTCTTGCCCTCTTTCACTCTCTCTCTCTCTCTCTCTCTCTTTTTCTGCCTTGCTCTTTATGGAAGGCACCGAGCTGTCGTTGTATACGCCTCCTGGACACGCGGCATCGAACTATCGCGATATGAACCGAACTCCGTGCGGAAGCCCAAGGATGATCGAATAATCCGCAAAATATTTACGACGTACACGATCAAATTATAGGAATTCGAGATAGGGGTTTATTGGGTTTTTCAATACTTTTGGAGTTATTTTTGATGTTCGTTCAAGTCATACGAGGTACATCTGGCCACGCTATGACGATTTGCTTCTAACGTGTGTCTTATGATTTTTATAATCAGTATGAAAGGATTTTTTTTTAACACTATTCCTACCACGACCGGTCAAATGACCGGTGATTTCTTTGAAAAGCAGTAGAACATTGAGACGCGCTCACTTCTGACATTTTTCATGATTTTCTTGCAGCCTACGGATCGATATATTAATCCATTGACATTCTTTCTTCGTCCTTTTTCCCTTTAAGGATACATTTAATTAAATATATCTTGAAAATGGCTGGTAGGAATAGTGTTAATTCTTCTTTCCTTTAATTTAATTTTCCTTTTGCAAGGGAAATTCTGAATAGCCCGAGCGGAAGATTAAGCGTGGAGCGTATACGACCCACGCGGCACGGGGCGGTGTTAATGGGATTCGTGGAAAGTAAGAAGAAGCGAGAGACGTTGCCTCTGCGCGCGTTTGGAACACTCGCCTGAGCGTTTATCTTCGAGACTTGTTTTCCGGAAATTCTGTGCGGACGATGATTATATTAATACATTACGTCCTAATGGCCGAGTAGTGTGAGCCGCCTGCTCGTTAAACGCGGAATGTCGTTTGATCGAGTACGTCATAAAGATTTTTACGATTATTTCATATTCAACGATCGTTTAATTAATTGTCTTACACATTCCAGGGATAATCCTTTCAGGCCCTTGCCCAAGAATCGGGATAAACCTGGCTTTGCGTTCGCTGCCTGCCATGAATCGCGTTCGATTTGCCCCTCGGCATGTTTCGCGTTTGCTTCCTCGGGAAATCTTGGGAAATGCGGAAGTTAGAGGTGAATTCGTGCTCCGTAGCAGGGCACGGGCTTGTTTATGCGCACAAACGATTTACGCTGCAGACAATGCTCTCCAATACGACAATGGCTTCACGGATTGTAAGGTATATCCGTGTAAAGTTCCACCCGAAACTGGGAAGAAGTTTGGGTATCGAGCCGACGTGGTCCGTGTTTTGTTGAAGAGTACGCGACAACGTGGGAGGCTGAAACGGTCCTTGGGATTATTTTCACTTATGACGCATATTATTTGTGATCCACGCACGAATGTGGAAAACGTTAGATGCTCTTTCCAATGACAATGGGATTTTCATGAATTTGTCGAATGTTATTAATAGTTTGCATTCGTGGAACGATAATATGCAAGAAATATCGTATTTATATCCTTATATAAAGAGCTTTGGAAGATGAAATGGTACTCCTATTCATCCTGCTCCATTAATTGTAAATAATTATACAAATTTTATTGAACTTTGGAAGAAATATTGCGAAATTCAGATCTTGCACATAATTATATTTATTTGAAATTATGAAATGAAGTGTCTCTAATCGCAACATGAGCATATAATTATATTCGCGTTAAGCATAGGATTCTTGCTTTGTAAGACAGGCTAATAAGAAAGTACATTTATACATCAACACAAATTTATAAACCGTACGTGGCTTTGAAGTGATTAATCGTGTGCCAATAGATCCAAGGGATCTGGACTAATATTTACCTTTGAAATTTCAAGCGCCAGATGTGTAATTCCATCATCCTTAATAGTTTCATCCTGAGTAGTTTCGCAAACGGAGTACCTCGTATAACTTAAACTTCTTCGTTTGATATCCTGGTATCATGTATTCGAGTTAAGCTTTAAGTTATGCTATATATCACGAAAATCCGATTTACTCCATCTTGGAATCCTGTATGTCCTCTAAATGTATATATACGCATTAAACCTGAGAAATGATGTATTGAACATTGGACTTATTTCTTATGTTTCTACACTACATATTTTATAATAGTTCATTATACAGCAGAGAGTCCTAAAGATCTTGGATGTGTATTTGCGACCTGAGATGTTCAAATAAATTTTGTCGAAAAGGCAGACTACCTTTAATAATGATTACGTTTTTCTCTTTAATATTTTATTCGTATTCTGATGAAGAAATTTATGGAAACAAATATAGAGTAGTAATATGTAGTATACAAGGAATGAGGAATTTATTAACATTGATTACTTCCGCGGGAATGCTATCTCGAAGTTCCTCGAAACTGGCTTTTACCAACTCAAAAGTGTCTACTGCTCGACGAAGCAGAACTATTTAATTGAGAGTTTCAACGAGGTCCTCTCTTCTAGTTTAGGAGGGCGCAAAAAGCGTAAAACGAACCGAGACAATTTTGTGACAACACACTCCCAAATTTACATCATGCCTGAGAACTCAAAACCGTGTTTACAAAACTCCGTGTGTACACAGAAAAACGTAATTTTTTTTTTGCATGGAAATTCGCCACAGAAAAAATGAAACTCTAATAGATGGCATCTCATGCAAATTATTTATTTAGATTGGATTATAATTTTGTGTAAGATATCAAACAGAAACGACACGCAAATGTATGAAATAGTATTCTGAATTTAAATACTAAATAGTAGATCCAACCTTATGTTACTATACTTCCAAACAACGAATAGAATTTTATTTTTCATTTCTGTCTGTGCATTACCTTATTGCATTACCATATTTTAACTTTAACTAGAGGAAAACAATATTCTTCAATTATTCAAAAGCGATATCATCTATATTTCTATTTCTATCCGTTACTATGCGTTATCAAGTAAAGAAATGCTTCTCAATTTCAATATATACCAATAACCAATTTCTGAATTTTTGCGTCGTGCATAGCAAATGGAAGATAATCACGTGTTAAACAACTAATCGTAATCACCAATACACATAAAACACTAATCACGATCTTCGAAGATCGAGAGATCGCAGCTGTGACGGATCCCCGTGGTCACATGCCGATCAAGAACACACATTTCTCACACACACACACTTACATTTCTCGTACACAATCATACGAATTTCTCACTCAACACGCGACCACACGGATTTATCGCATTATCGAGACTCGGCGCATTATTTCTCGCATACATCGTAGCTTAAGTCGTCGATCGTTTTGTCCACCTACAATCGCCACCGTGCGCCGCACATCGGTCCCGCAATTTCAGCCTCGATCTTCCAAGCCCGAGTCTGCTCGCGTGGCTTCGTGACGGGAGAGAAATTGGCGGAAGAGAGGAGAGGAGAGAGAGAGAGAGCGTGAGGAGGGCTCGGAAAGCCGGCGGAAAAGGAGGTGGCGGCACAAAGCGGAAGATCTATTTTCGGCGCGTGCGTTCGCGTACGTACTGGCTGTACAAGTACGCGGGATCGGCAACCTCTGTAAAGCGCACCGGGGAGATTAAATTATTTATACCGACCACTTTGGCGCGCCGCCTCGTTTCAAGCCTCTCTCCGATATTCGATTATTATCGATTACACGCCATTAGGCGGCGAGACTGCGGCGTTTCCGTGCCGGTAGACCGGCAAAATCGGAGCCACTTTCTCCTCGGTCTGTCTCCGTCCTTTCTCCCGGCCGGTTTCTTCTTCCCCCACCGGCGACGCGCTTCGCGGAATCACGATCGGCGAGTGTTCGTGCAAGGATTCGTACCCTCCGCACAGTGTCAGGATTCTTTTGTCTCCCGCGCCAACCCCTTGTCGCGGGATTCTTCCGCTGGTCGCGCCTTCAGATCGACCGTTCGCAACGTTTACTTGGCAGTCGCGCCGTGATCGTGTGTTTTGCTCGGGGCGCCAAGGAAGTATTTTTGTTATGCTGAACTGATGATGAAATGATCGTTGCAAACTAATAAAAATAATAAATATACAATAATTATATTATATAATTAAAATAATTATTATTATGACATAATATATTGGAATAATAAGAACTGAAATAATGCAAATAATTATTCTAAGCAAATGATGAAATAGTAATGAATATAAGTAAGGTAAGGTAAAGGCTTTTTTGAAAATATTTCTGCCACTGATTACTACAGCCAAACAGTCCTAAAAGTATTTGACACGCGTCTCAGACTATATCGTCTGAAGTGTTTGTGCGCAGTGTATATACAAATTATTCTAATCGTGGTGCTTACATATAAATTACTCCGCTTTTCAAAACATGTGTTAACTATGCATGTGGGTTACACAAATAGTTTGTTAGTCCTTTGTAACTACGATCTGTCTCACATTCGCGATCGATTTATTTGAAAATTGATCTAATCGACTTAAATTTAATGGTTTGGTAAGAGAAAAGAAATGTATAGTCAATTATTCGTGCAAACGGTATTGAAATCTATGTGTGGAGAAATGAGCCTACTTTGTAATAAATCCTTCAACTTTGACGATTAGAAATATTTGAAGCATTCCTACCATCGGTGATCGCTGTCGCGCAACAGGAGAAACAATCCATGGTCACGTATGATCACTGTAGTATTCGAGGTGGTTAACACTAAAACTACTGAACCAGTCAAAGTGTTTGGTGTGACGTTTTTTCGGAAAATTATATTACTTTATGACGGTGCATTTTCTCAGATTTTTCGTGATTTTATTCATGTAGATCGTTATATAGGGCGATTGATATTTCCTCTCTGTCCGTTTTTTTTTTTAAGATATACATATCTAAATATCTAAATATGCCTGAAGAATGACCGGTAATTCCAATGTTAACGAATCGTGGTATTAACGCTTAACACATAGTGCGTGTTGCGCCAATATATCGTAATTTGGTTATTAATCGGTTGAATATTAATCCCTGGCGAGCGAATATCTTTATAAAATGACTTTTGTTCCATATCCGTGGCAGTTCAAAGGGGCGTTTCAGCAGGAATTTTTATATAAAATTTTGATTGTGACAGTAAATTGGGTTTCTTCAAAATGTATTTGTACCGCATATTGGATCGAAGTTGCATTTATGCGGAATATTTATATTCATGCGAATTTATATTACAGTTACCACCTTAAAACAGATGCGGAATTGACGAGAATATTAGGTATTAACATTCGTTCTCATTAACATTATCATTAACCGTACATAAAGCAGTAAAGCTTTAATTACGAATAAAATATCTATTCCTAGAACGCAAGTGGTCTTCTATAAAAAACGAAAGTGTTACAACCGCGACATTAATTTTAAGACCAGCACAACGACCTTGGAATATATTATATCCCCGTTATACGGTCAGTTTATAGCGCTGACCATTACCGATCGTTAACATCAAAACGACCACTTTACGGACATATTTAAATCACGCATATCAAAACACAAAGGATAAAAAAGAAATCATCCACGCACAGCAAAAAACTAATAAAAAAAAGAAAAACAAAAAGAAATCTAATTCCTCAAGAAATTATCCATCATCTACTCCGCCTATTTCAGTTACTCTTAGCGCTAAAGTGCCACTCCAAGGATTTTTCACAAAGCGCCTTAGACTCGCAAGTGGCAACAATCGACTTAGACGCGATAATTCCTGACGAACTTCTCGCTCGAAATTGTACATATCTCGAAATAACTGGTCCTCGCGAGCAGCGAAGCGCGCTTCTCTGCCAAGCTGCGAGTCGCTGCTCGCAAGGACCAGTTGAGATAAAATCGACATCCATTCTCCCGTTGGCCGATCGCGGAAAAGCAGCATCCTGGTTTAAACCGTAGGAACAACCTCGTCGTGGGGAATTGCATCGGAATTCCGAGCTTCCGTCGTACTTTTCTCGCATCTCGTGGATTATGCGAATCGTGAGTCGCTCCGAAGGACGGCCGGGAAGGAGGGTCTGGGAGCTCGCAGATATCGGAGCCTCAGACAGTCCCACGCTTCTAAATGCACGGGGCCTCCTTTCATGTACTGCACGCCGGTTTGTCCCTCTGCGGTTTGCGCCGCGCACTCGGCTGCCAACGTGCTTTCCTACGCGCTGGTTAAAGCCTCGCTCGCACCGCAGCGTCGTACCCTCGCCGAATTACTGTCGGGCGGCGAAATAACTTTCTGGATAAACGAGACTTTCGTTTAACCGCTCGCCCTGGAAATTGACCGGCGGTCGATCCGAGGAATCGATTTCTCGGGGGAAATCGCGTTAACCTCCGACAACGCCCGGTAACTTTCGGCCAACGATGTTATCCGCTTGAATTGCGCCAAATCGGCCGTCGTTTGTTCTCGAATTTATGGATCATGCTCGATGGAGGAGATGCTTTTGATTGGTAACCGCACGGCTGTTGTTTGTGCGCGTTTATGCTTTTTTTTTTTTTGATAACGCGGGATTGTTGGGTGGTTGAGAGTAGGATGTGGGGAGAGTGTCGAGTGCTGGAGGAAGTGTGGATTATATTTTTAAGAAGCGTGATATTTTTGTGATCGCGATGAAAGGCTTTGGAGAGAACTTGGAGAGAGCGAGGAAGAAGCTATGAGCAATAACGCGGAGAGATTGTGGTTGGTATATGAAGTTTGAGGTTTGATGTACCGTGAATCTACTTGGGCATCGTGATAACGGTATGGAAGAGGAGTGATGGATTTGTGATTAACTTTTTATTGGAATTGTGTGTAACTACATAAATCAGGTTAAGGAGAGAATTATTTAGTGTGCTATGGTCAAAGTATACGCGTCTGACATGAAATGTTTACTTCTGGCGCAAATAAACAACGATGCCAAGTGCGCTTCGTTCTAGTACAAGTTTTCAAGGAAATTACTATTGTTTATTTAATTTAGTTATTAAAGAGGACAATATTATGGTCTTGAGTACTTTACAACCTATTCTGATATCTTGGTAATGGTCCGCTTACATGTGCGGTATCAAATTGGCTATTGTTTTCTCTCAGCTTTATGGTTCATTGTAAATCAAACGGCCACTTGATGATCTTTAGATCCTTAGAAATTATACTTAGAACTATTGTATGAATGCTACAACGTAGAGATCTTCAATAAGAGGCTGTCAGAAAATACAGTATGTTCACGTACACAAATCTTTTATCTGATTCGAAGAAAAGTTAGTTCATAATAAAGCTGTCGGAATATTACTTACCGATTTCAATGGAATTTAACTAGGTAATAAATCTATGGTCACAAGTACAACCGTAATAGTATTCACATATAATCTGGCAATTGAAAAAAAGACCCCATAAAATATTCATACAACCCGTCTGAATAGATTCTCCTTAACATGTAACCTACTATATACCAAAGCCAGGTGCAATCTTAAAAAATGCGCTAATTAATTAATTTCCTACGTTAAGCTAATTAGAGAAAAAATATTTTTATCGAGCTTGTAACCTTTATAGCAGTCGGTACGACATTAAGGTACGACAATCAAAACTAAAAGTTCCGCTGTCTAGGTAGAAATAGACAAAAAAACGAGTTCCAAAAAAAGGACAATACTAAATAACGAGTTAATCGAGCAATACTTAGAATAATTACGAATAGTGGAATGCTAAAGTTCCAAACATTTCTTAAGATTAACTGTCTATTTGCAACTGCGAACTCCTTGAAGACTATTACAAATCTACAAATTTCATTTTGTGAAAATTGATCGAAATCATCGAGGCCCATGTCCGAGGCATTCCGCGTTACACCAAAATGCGCCTTTGTTCGCGTGTGAACGTGCCCTTAGCCTTCTGCTCTCGAGGCTCGCATGCGTGAATAAGCGACGGCCGTGCTCGAGAACTGTGCCAACTGCCAACTATTATGTAACGCTGTCGCATCTTCTTCGCCTCCTCCGTCCTCGCTCATATTTTCCGTCCACGCCTCTTGCTGCTCGTGTTTCCCCGACGCCGCGTGCGCCTCGAGCTTGGAATTCCAAAAAGAGTTTCCCGACAGGTGTCTAAATACGGTTTTATGCTAAGCGCGAAACGAAGGCGGATCGAGGTGAATACGGGATGCTCGCGGCCGGGAACAGGCTGCGAAAATAGTTTATACATAATGAAATAACACTGGAACGTCATTGCTGCACAGAGTGGAAGATCGAAATGCCAGCATGCATGATTAATCTAACGTTGCTTCCAGAATGGAAGTGCGAAGTGTGTCGTAATGGAAGGGATAGATGTGCAAGGTAAATATAGGTATAACCCAGACGAAATGCTTTAAAACACGAGAGGTCGGATGTTATCTTTGTACTTCGTGAATAATGATTCGATAAATACGTTTTATACTGTGCGCTTATGTTGTATGTGAAACAAAAGGTAAAGACGCGATCTTTTCGTCTGAGGTGGAGGTGAAATCAGTTTGAAGAATATCGAATGCTCGAAGAATCGTTCGCGCTGAAATGACGATCAGATATGATTCAGGAATCGCGCATTGACGCGAGTGGTTAATTTTGCGTTACTTTTAAGAACATAAATACGAGGAGTCTTAAAGCACGATAAGATTATATTTGATTATCACTTTCTGTTCTCTCAGATATTTCAGCGTGCACGAGGAGGATAAATGAGTACGTTCCTCTGTCATACGTACAAGACGGATCGCCAAATATAAGACAATTTATATAAAATAAATACGATACAAGATCTATTATATTTTATATACAATTCGAGCAGTACACGATGAAACAAGATTTTTATTTGGTTGTAAATTCTTTTCAATACAAATGTTAGTTTTTCTTTCTCAATGGTATCTGTACAAAGCCTTATTCTTTTTCAGCATCTCGCTTCGGCCTCTTATTTTTATTTCTGAGTGATTTGCGATAAACAGCAAACGCAAGTTTCTCGATCAACCGACGATGTCGCAAATGCACGCGGTCCCGGCGTGTGCAGCCTTTTGCATCAGATATAAATTTCTCATTACTCCTTAATACCCGGTTTCCAAACCTTCTCAGAAATCGATTTCACGAGGTGCTACGTAAATTTCCACGCCCACGAGCAACGAAGTTGTAGCATTGTCTCGAGGGCGTGCACTTTCCTTATTTACGTCGGCCCGACAACCGACTGTTTGCTCCCGAGAAATTCAACTACTGCCGCACATTGCTCGTGCAACGTATACACATTTGTTTCGCCATTTATTTCTGCGGTTAAATTTGTCACGTAGCGCCCCTTACCAAAGCGCCGATAAACGCGAGAAGCGCCATTGTCCGCGGTGTCAAAGGCAAAATAATTGCCCCCGCGTTTTGTCGAACTTTATCGCGCCGGATAAATGGAAAAAAACCGCGTCTCCATTTTCAAAAACTTTAATACTCTCAACGTCATATCCTGTAAATAAATCAAACGAATGGTCTTTGCATGCAATTATAATTACTCCTGATTTTCCCCTTTCTCAGAATTGTATATGAATTGAACTTATATCAATTTATGATTTATATTTATATTTATATGGGGAAAAGTTATATAAATTTGTTCGATTTATATACAATTCTGAGCGAGAGAATGGTCAGGAGTAATTATGTCTTACTTTCTATAAATCAAGGCACTGTCTTGAACTACTCCTTTCCAACGTGTTATGCTTAATTATTACTGACGAGTAGATAAATGTTAATCGATGATATTCGTTGATTGATATTTGGCAACCTGTTAATATCGCACGTAATCCTTCGATTCCGTATTTTTTTTGTCTATTAATGATAAGGCGCTCGGTGCCGTACTTTCGAGAAAAGTAATTGCAATGGTTACCCTGATTAATTTATCATTACAATGATTAGCGCGATAAATGCTAATGGAAAATGTTTGGCGGAGCTTTGGAAACCTTGTAGTATCATACGTGGCTGTGTTTACGTTAAGTCAATTTACCCCGAAAGCGGAGTAGTCTCCGGCTACCAAAATGTAATTTTCTCACCGCAAGCTTTGAACGCCGATGACTCAGATGCTCAACCTTGGGGCGATGCTAAATTACACGGAACCCCTCGCTCAATTCGCAATTTATCCTCGGGGTAGAATGCGATCTTATCTTTTGAATCCACGGCATTCATCTCGCTGGGAGAGCTTGGCGGATCGAAAAGAATCGGCGGTATATTTGGCAGGGTCCAATACGCGAGGATCCAGGTGCACGAGGGCCCTCTTACCTTTCGGTTCGAGCGCATCGAACAATATGTCCGTGATATACCGTTAACTAACGATAACAGGACTAACAAGCGCACGAACTTTAGGACGCGCTCGCGAAATTTTTGTGCGTAAAAATCGTCCACGAGAAAATTGCCCGTTAACTAAGCATGTATATGACGATAATGGCATATCGCGTTCATTACACGGTTTTTTTGTACATAAATAATCTGGTGGATATCTGAGTTTCATACTGATTGCTTAATACGCATTGGAGGTTCGCTGTAAATGCGATATTATAAATCTTTATCGGTCGTTTAAAATTAATCGCGATGATTTAGGATAAAGAATTATCTAAATTTGTGATCGTTTAAGATGAAAGGAAGGGTAGATTTTTTCTATGTGGTGGCGAATTGCGGAAATAATTTCAACTTACGTAAGGGTCACTTTTTCAGCAATCGCGATGCATGTCGGTGTAAGTATAAGTGTAAGCGATGTATATAGATGTACATTTAATTAACGTGAATTTAATTAACGGAAGGTCCTAGTTTATAGCAAATCTTTTGAGAATTATATTTGGACCTTATTCCTCGTGTCTTTAGACTTCTGTATTTGGTAATCAGGGCGTACTTCTGCAATAGGAATTTCCTCGAGTAGATTTCAAATGACACTCGTTAGGTTGCGAATATATTTCAAACCACTCACGCGTATTGCGTTCTGGTTACATTTGAATTCAATGCTATTATTTATCGAGAAGTTGAAGAAGAAATTCAAGTGTATTAGATTATCGCTCTTATAAAATCGTGGCTTCGCATGTACAAAAGAAGGATTGCACGATTGCTGTATAATTCCCCCATTACTTCTAACACAGTTGATACTATTTCTGCTCTATATCAAGGTTATGATCGCAGAGTGTAAACCCTTTCCGCTGAAATCAATCCAGTTTCTCAATTTATGGATAAAAGAATAAACATCCAAAACCAAAATAAAAAGAATTTGATAGAAATGTATCGAATAAACGTTGATATTTCCCAGATACTCAGTAAAAAGTGATTACTTTGACATTAAAAGTGTGATTGTCTACATTATACGTTGATTCGTGAACCAAAGATTGAACTGAAAACCTTTTAAACAGAAAATTAACATCGTGTGTTATACAATGAAAATTGACCTCTACAGCCAGGATCACTCGCGAATAAATCACAGTTAAATAGGTTAATCGTCGTGCAATCGGTTACTTCGATTTCTCGCGCAGAAAGGCCTTGTTCCTTTTCCTTCTCTCGCGGTTCGACCGCTTCGACGCCATAACCCGAAAACCAGTTCATTGTCAAGGACCACCGGTACCGCCATTTCCTCTTTTCGCGCGCGTGGGAGTGCATCGTCACTCCTACGCACGAGGGGAACAAACGGTAGCCGTGATTCTTTTCGACGACCTCGCAATTCGCATAGCCTGTTATATCATCTACGCTAGGTACACTCTCTGTCCTTTATGATACCTTGAAAATCGCGAAGTTTTCCCACCAATTGTTCGCATTCCCCGATGGGAAACTTCTGCTCTTGAATTGGGGTGAAAGGGAATTTGTAATATTTTAATATTAATTGAAAAACTGAAATATTGTAATATCGTAATATTAATTTAATTTAATTGTATATTTTAAAAGTTATTTAATAACTGAGCCAGACACTGGTCATGAACTACGATTATTTCAGACAAACAGTTGATATGGCGATCGAAATTCTAACTCCATAAGACCAGATAAAAAATGAAAATTCTTGCCATGTTCTTAAATTCAGAACGTGCGATCAGATTAAGACTACGTATACTTTTATATTATAATTGTTCGAAAATGAAATAAATCGTAATAGAATGGTTCTAAAAGGTAGAACCAAAGGAAGATTACTGCTACGTTCTTAAACTCATAACGAGCAACGAGAGGTTAAGACTACGAGGATAATAATTGTCCGAAAGTAAAATAAATTGCAATAGAACGGTTTGCAAAGACAGGATAACAAGAAAATTATTGCTATATGCCTAACACTAAACTTTACCACATCGATTAAAAAGACCGCTCGGTCATTTCTTTGAAAAAATTAGAGAACTTTGAAACTGAGTATTTTCTAAGATTTTACGTGATGTTATTTATGGTAGCGTATACATCGATATATTGATCGTTTGACAATATGCCTTTGTCTTCTTTTTCTTTGAGGACATTTGAGTGTGTCTAGAATGAACAAATCTACAAAGTGGCTGGTAGGTTAAAGCTTAATTCCACAGCACACGTCGAGTTAAAGACTGCATATACTTTCAGATTTATAATTGTTCAAAAATAAAATAGACCACAATAGAACACTTTGCAAAGATAGGACCAGAGCAAAATTACTCCCATGTTCTTAAACTCACAGCGAGCGACGAGGTGAAACCTACATACACCTTCAGATCTATAATTGTTCGAAAACAAAGTAAGTCGCAATAGAACTGTTTGAAAAGATAGGTCCAGAGGAAAATTACTCCCATGTTCTCAAGACTCACTGCGAGCGACAAGGTGAAGACTACATACACCTTCAGATCTATAATTGTTCGAAAACAAAGTAAATCGCAATAGAACGGTTTGAAAAGATAGGTCCAGAGGAGTCGGCGCCGAAATCAAGCGGGTATTGTCGGACAACTTGGTGGCGTCGCCTTACGCGTGTACCGAGCAAACGACCCGAGGAACTACCGGTTTGAACCGCAGCGCCCTCCAGCGTCGCTCTTTCCCTCCCGCCCCGCGGTCAGATAATCGGATCACGAATCTGGGATATCGCTAACACACGCGAGTGCTAACGAGCGTGTCCCTACGCGCGTACCCATGTCTAAGTGCAGGTGAACAAGACGGATCGTCGCGGGGCCCATCGCAAACTGGTTTCGAATCGAGCGATCGAACCAGTTTACGCGGCTAGACGAGGAACGATTCTTGGGCGCAGAAGTGGGACGATAGGTCACTCCGCCGCGGTTTTTCGCGGCTTTCCTTTTCTGCTTTTCTGCCACGCAGAATCGGCGAGGTCGCTTTGGCGCGCCTGGATTATGCTCCCTTTCGGCTGCCGGATCGCGATTAAGTTTCTAGTCTGGTTTCCAGGCTGAGCTCTGCCGGTACATCGCGTCGTGGCGAAACGAATGTGGAAGGAGCTGTGCTCGATACCTTCCTGGGCGCTAGAGTTTGCATTAATCCTTTAATTCCTGACAAGGTGGACTGCGCTTAATCGCATATAATCGTGTATGTTTTTCTTGGTTTGAGCGCCCATAGCTTTAGCAGGTGTACCAAGTGATGGTGTACCGATAGCCAACGTTTGAATATAGATTCATTATTAGCGGTCTTTGGTTATATCAGGACAATTTTTTGAGCGAGGGCAGACAATTTAGGCATTGGATTAAGAATGGATTTGTTCATTATCCGGATATACAGATTATAATTGATTAAATATAGTGTAAGGGAGCCACGGTGGTGTAGTGGATAGAGGTTTGGACCTCCACGCGGGAGACTCGAGTTTGAATCCAGTCTATTACCTCTGGTTTTTCAATGTGATATGTATACTGTAGCTCTGGTGGTTTGGAATTAAGCTTGAACAGTGGGTCCTGGGTCAAATAATCGGTCAGAGCCAAAAATCAATTAAAAAAAAAAAGGAATATATAGTATAAATATGTATGAAACAGGAAAAAAGGTAAATAAGTGGTTCCTCCTTATATATAGTACATACCCATGGAAATTCTTTGAAAATGCTTTGGCGTAAATTTAGGAAATGTCTATAAGGAACTATAAGTTCTGGTGATAAAAACTGAGAAATGAAAAGTGATATCAAATTTCTATATTAAAATTTGATACGATGAATAAAGCTCATTGAGATGCTCATAAGATATTTCTCGATGAAGTGTCATACATAAATTTGTGGATTACTTTCTTATTTAACTATGTGACCGATATTAATCGCAGACTTTCATTCGCGGGCATTTCTTGCTTTCTGTCGTTTCACGAATACTATTAGACACATTGTCAAGAAACTAGTGAAGTTTCTTATTTAAATGTCGGGACCTTTTACTTCCTCGCCTGCCTTGCATTTGAAACGTATCTTCTGTGCCCATAAAAACAGAGATATTCGAGGTAGCTTTCCAATCGTTAGTTAGGCGCCTTACTGTTAGTAGGTACATATAATTTACTGGTTCTGTAATTACTTAATAACAGCGATAAGGTCTACGCTGTCTATACATTTTGGCAGCGTGAATTTTATGGTGCTCAATATCCGCTCTTTAATTGCATCCTGTATCTTGAAATTTCCAAGTAATATCAACGACACGACTCTCATTATCTTTTAACTATTGACATCCATCTCTGCATGGAAATCTTCCGTTTCTCCTTATTTTTATATATATATACAGTTTGGCCCAAAAGTCAGTTAACTGTTTTGCATTTACAATAACACACGCCTGTGAAAAATCATGTATCACTATAAAAATATGCAGAAATATTAGCGATAATCAACGGCGATTTTCTACTAAACTTTGTATTAATACTTGCAAATTATATTCACTCCGTGAGGTTCAAGTGCGACCAAACTTCGCTTCCAGTCTCTCCAAATTTTCCCCTAAGTTTCCAAAGGTATCGTCCTGTAGAAACAGCAGCATTTCCAACCTTTCCTTCAGAATCTAACACGACTCGTGCATAATCCTCTTCATCACCACCATCCTTTCAAGAAAAACACTCTCTACTCAACAGCCGTCTAAATCCAAACCATCCGTACCATCTAAGAACTTTAAACAGCACTCAGAAAGTCGAGAGATCGAAAAATCGTACTCCGTACTTCGAAAATCGTACTAAAACAGAATTCTGTACTTTTGGACCACCCTGTACCCCGCGAAGTCAAGGTGGACGATTTTTCGAAAGCTCAAACTTACGAGTGCAGGGGCACGATAATATTAATGTCAGGAAGTTACGATTCGAACCGGCCAGGCTTATCTCGGCATTCGGATCTAATTCTTCGAAGATCCTCGCTCTGAGCTCCTACCCCCCAGATCCCATCGGCCAGGCGTTTGTTCGTTCGCGATAAAAGCGAGATAAGTTTGCGTTTCCGACTCCGTGGGGAATCATCGGCTCGAGATACACGGGTCGGATAAAACGTTTCCTGGGTGCGCCGGGTCGGGATGCCAGCGTGCACCTACGTTTACCTGGCTGGCCGTGCGCGTATCTCCTCGTACACGATGGAAAGGGACTCTTTGGTTCCTCTTTGCGGAGGATAGAGGCCTCCCTCGCAATCCGTGCTCGACGAGAACACAAGGGGCAAGGCAGCGACGACGAGAGCGTGTATCGACAGCAGACTGTATGCGTGTTCTCGGTGCATTTTATTGTCTGTTCACCTTGATAGCTCGAATTACTAGGTTGTTCAATGAGCTCGCGGAACGGAAATCAAAAGACGAATTTATAGTTGTGAAAATGAGTTTGAAAGTTGGACTTTGAACTAGTTTTTTAGTTTACCAAAGTTTCAGACTTTAGAGGATAAAAACTGAACGTTGCACGGAATTATGATATAAATTGCACTTCGAGTTTATGTAAAGTATAGGATAATGCATGGTGTATTGAGAAACTTGGATAATTGTCTTTAAAGAAAGAAGTTCTAACTTGAATAATGTTTTTATAACAGGAACGATTTTTATTATAGAAATGAATATCAAATATAAAATAAACTCGTGCTCACGGAATGTGTTATTTTCGTGAAAAATGCTTCAATGTTCATCAAATTTATTGGGCAAAGACGCTTTGTTCGGTTGATGTGTTTTCTTGAACTTTAATCTGGCGATTTAGAGCAGGGCATATCTTTTCAGCATGTCCATCAAAGGCTCGAGAAGTTTTGCCTTTTCAGGCAAAACGCGAGAAAGTCTATCCGCGCGCGGAATCCTTTTCGCAGTTGTTCCGCGAACGTGAGGAGAATAACGGTCACGAGTTTTCGTGCGTATCAACGCTGCACGTTACACGCTGTTAAGATTTAAAGCAACATCGTATTTTTATCCGACAACCGTGAGGCAAGATGAAGTTAAAATTTATGAAACGTATTTTACGAAGTAGGACCTTCAAGAGTCTGCAGGAAAGAACGGTGACGGAGAAGATTTTGGTATTTAGTGCCAAGATGGCCAATTTATCTAAATAAAATACAGATGTCAGTTTTTATCAAGGACACGGAAGATGTGCACGTAGACATGTTCCGCGTACTAATATATAGCAGATTTATTGTCTTTTAGAATCAAGCGTGCCGCATTTCAATACACAAACTAGCTATGGATACATCAAAATTTTTAAGAGCGGTTTTAACTAGTTGAAAAATCTTATCTTTGCCCACTAAAAACGTATTTATCCTGCGATTTCGATTACCAATATAAAGAACAGTATGTCCGGCATATTTTGTATATTTAAGCAAGGAAAACAATTATACGAAGTCTATCAAGAAGATGTTGTAACAAAGTGTCAATGTCAAAACCGATTTACAAAATATAAAAGTGAAAAATCACCAGGTTCACTTCTGGGCAATACTTTTTCCTTTTCCTACGCACCGCTAGAAAGCAATATGCATTAGACCAAGATATATCAATGCACAGATAAACAATATATTCGTATAGTATACAAAAATCCTCGTTGATTTCCATGTAAAATGAAAAAAAAATGGCGAAATTAATCTCCTAACTCAATGCCAGAGGCAAATATCATCCGTTAAGCGTAACTTCGTTTCCCACGGAAGCAGATGATTATCGAAACGAGTCTGCGCGACGCAATTAGCTTTATCTTACGGAATACACCTCCGATCTCGATTCCCCCGTCTTTTGGGTTCGATTCTCGGCTCAAAGTCGCTATCTCCGCCTCTCGACCACGTTTCTGTTCCTGCTGCCTGCCGAAGTTATTGTGCCATGGCGCACGTACGTGACAATGGCGTACCGGCCTAGACGCTATAGAGTTATATCTAGGCTCGTATGTAAACCATCCGAACTGCAGCCTGGGTGGGAGTGCGAGACATTGTCGAGGCGCATACAAAAGCCGTTATGTGCAGCCAGAGACGCCGGTTGCGCTTTATGCAAGAGCTCCGATCCACGGCAGGCCTGCGAGCGGTCAGAAGTTGAACGCTCCGGGCTAAATTCGCGGCGTGCTTCTTATTCGGCTGGGGGATAACTGGTTTGAAAAAGAATCGAGGATGTTCGTCTTCGTATGCTTTTATCAGCGGTAATGGCGACTTTATCAAGTTATATTTGGTATTTGCAATAGCGAATTTTAGAAGATGAATGCTCCGGGCTAAATTCGCGGCGTGCTTCTTATTCGACTGGTTTTAAAAGGAATCGAGGATGTTCATCTTCGTATGCTTTTATCAGCGGTAATGGCGATTTTATAAAGTTATATTTGGTATTTGCAATAGCGAATTTTAGAAGTTGAACGCTCCGGTGTAAATTCGCGATGTGGTTCTTATTTGGCTGAGAAATAACTGGTTTGAAAAAGAAACGAGGATGTTTATCTGCGTATGCTTTTATCAGAGTTAATGGCGATTTTATAGAGTTATATTTGGTATTTGCAATAGCGAATTTTAGAAGTTGAACGCCCCGGTATAAATTCGCGGCGTGATTCTTATTTGGCTGAGAAATAACTGGTTTGAAAAAGAAAGGAGGATGTTTATCTGCGTATGCTTTTATCAGAGTTAATAGCGATTTTATAGAGTTATATTTGGTATTTGCAATAGCGAATTTTAGAAGTTGAACACTCCGGTCTAAATTCGCGATGTGGTTCTTATTTGGCTGAGAAATAACTGGTTTGAAAAAGAAAGGAGGATGTTTATCTGTGTATTCTTTTATCAGCGTTAATGGCGATTTTATAAAGTTGTATTTGGTATTTGCTATGGCGAACCCCCTTCCTTCGTCGCTTGTGTTTCAATCGGGAGGAAAGAGGTTTGAAAGGGAGGATGAGCACCTGAAATTCGGTATTGGTGAGCCTTTCAGCGAAGAAAGGAATTATGGAGAACGCCGAGTCCGGTATAATGCGATTTCTTTTGGTTTCTACGTTTAAAATCCTTCTTAAAGAACAATTATTTGAGTGCTCGGGAAAAAATCGGAGAAGTGCGACCAGTTAAAGGGGATATCGTCTAAAGATCTTTATTTCTGCTTGTCGTGGAAATGGGAAATGGAATACAGCGTAAAGCTTAATTAAAGAGGATTTTCGAGGAAATAAACATAAAAATATTTACATAATATTTATATAAATAAACGAATTAAACGATTTATTTTCTTACATACAAATTTAGTAACGAGCTTGAAGGTTTGATCTTTATAGGAAACTAAAATACATTGAAAAACTAAGAAATAAAGCTTGCAAAATAACGTTTACAAATACTTTGGTTTGAAAAAAATAATTATCTTAATCATTATCGGTTCAAATTGGTAAATGTGAAAAATACTAGATTTCCACTTTTAGAATGAAATTGATTACGAAGGTTTGTCCTTTTTATTTCTACCAATGTTATTCTAGGATTCAATACTCACTATTCTTCCGATAAATGGCGATGACTGTAGAATAACTGGCTTAGGATCGTGATCCTAAAACGTACTGTTCGAGGTTGGGTTTATGGGCCGAAGATTATTAGTTTTCCACGAATAGCCGTGCAGGTGTGATTGGCATTATACGCAAGCTGGTGCACATTTTTATGCAGGAAGTCCGGAAAAGGCTAGGAACTTGCATTACGCCAGCAGAATAATGGCCGTTTTTTTTTCATCTAATTTCGAATTCAGAACATTTAATCCAATATCTACGGTTTAACGTGAATTTTAAACTACCACGTCTGGATTTGATATTTATTATACACAAGGAATTATACACAAGGATATAATACAGAAAGAATCTAGCGGTTGAAGGTGGAATTTAAACGCGGGTCTTCCCAGTCTGAGCCTAGGAAGTCCAAGCTTTTATCCGCTGCACTGTCGTAAACCGATTCTGGCTTGGCTGTTGATTTACAAAAAGCAGCGGTCGTAAGAAAATTAATGGAACAACAAATAAATGTACTATAAACTAAAATTAAAATAAACAAATAAATATACTATAAGCAAACTATAAATATACTAACTACACTGTAATACCTAAAAAATAATTAAAGTTATTAGACAGCTTCTGTCAGCACGTTCCGTAACGGACGGATTTTTTATTACTTATGGAATTGTTTTTGATATTTGTTTAAGTTATGTGAGGCGTGTCTAAACGCTATTACAATTTATTTACAACAGGTAAGCAACGATTGCTGGCCTAATTTTTCATTTTCCAAGGAGAATTCCAAATAGCCCGAATAGAAAATTCAGTGCAAGGCATAAACGCTCGTGAATAATCCCATTGACCCGTAAAGTCAGTATTCATAATTCAGCAGCAACGTGTATAAATATTACTTACCACGTTGAGACATAACAGTCTGCTTCGCCTCTGGGGACATTTTCGAAACACCACCGGCTGCTAAATTATATAGTCAAGCTCTTATTACGTGGATAGGGGCAGTACTATTATGTAAGCCAGTTGGCTTCGATTGTTCCAGCGTTCTGCTACGCCCACGATAATCGATGTTTCCGCATTGAACGCATAACGAGGCATTAGTGTAAGCGAAAAAAAGTCGTAGGAATAACGGAAGCAGCCTGCGAAATCCATTTGTAGCGTTGTTCGCGCGCACTGCACGAATCTACCGTTTGATCGATTTCCGATCGAGCTCGTTTGTCTCTTTGTATTTGAACTTTTGCAAATGTTTTTTTTCTGTTCCGCCACCATGTGCTCCCTGCTCGGCGCGTATTAATCTTGCTTTAAACCGCGCCGCGCTACGCATTCGCGTTTTCACTGTCTGTCATTGATTAGCATTCGGATGATTGCGATTTATTTTTACACTGGTGAAAAGAGACGATGATTTATGGAAGCCATGTAACGTATTACGATACCTTGTGGAAATCTTTTGGCGATTAATTTATTGATTTTTGTATTGTAAATGTACGACTGAAATACGCAATTGGTGTGTACGTTGATCCTAGTGTAATGATATGACACAACTTGTACACGTATTACTTTATTCGTAGGTATTTAGTCAAGAGGTTTAGTAAGATTTCGAATACGTAGCGTGTTATTCCAGCATTTTTAATTTTATTTAAAATGCGATAATAAAGCTGTGTTCTATCAGAGTTAAGAAGGTTGATTTTGGAGAATTATCAAGTTACATTATATTTGTACGTTAATAGCCAAATTTGTAATACGAATAACTATAAGTACACTCATTAGTGGTACACAAGGAATTTTAGTTGCTCTCATCCAATTATGATAACATGCTGAAATATAATATATAAATACATAAAACGAAAACACACGTATAAAAACTAGTGACGTTCAAATTGAATATAAATTTATATATTTTTCTCTACTCGTGGAGTTAATTCATTAAACTTTGAATTTCACCATCGGTCATACATTCAGAACCACATCTTCAGAAAATTTGCATCGAGACTGGGCATTGGAAAAAGTAATAAAAGCTGCAGGTGGAGATGGAAATCGGTAGATAGTGCTCGATGGCGCGCAATCTCCACTCGATCGTCAGCAGGCGAGACGTAATTAGCAGTACGGATGTTGAACGCTATGAAAATCTATTGAATTACGCCTAATTAAATGCGCTTCCGTGGGATAGGCTTGATGAACGAACGTGCGGGTGTGCCGCTAGCAAAACTCGATTTACGAGCTGAAAATAAACGATTAATATTCGAAAATCGTCGTCTGGTGCCAGGAAGTCGCATTAACTTTCATTGTTGCCGCAATTTTCAATATCGACGGATTGTACAAATTATTATAAGTCTATCGTTTGACCTATTAACTGTCAAGTTTCATTGCTCAATGTCGCCTACCATTATTTTAAAACCTTTCATATTCGCTTCCCTATTAAATATATGCAGTTTATTTGCGCAACAATCGTTACAATTTCTATTTGTATATCCACAACAAATAATAATATTCTAATAGTATGGCTTAGAGTCCGTACTACTGGTCTATCTAACATCCACTATTCTTCTTTAGCGAATATATAAAATCTGACTTTATCTAAGGATTATTCGAGGAAAAAGTTACAATGGTATGCGAACGTGGTTATATAAGTAAAGCATGGAATAAGGTTCGTGCCACGTGGGGTACAGTATCCAGCTTGAATTTTTACCGTTTCTTTTACTTATCTGAATGAGAAAGAAGATTATACGTAAGCCTGAACATTTATTCCTCACTAGTGCAGCTTTGGAGGAAAGGGAGGTGCTAAAGCGAATAGGGGAGTGAGTTTTCCACTTGCGGATTGAGCAGCGCAGCACTGTATCGACGTAGCTTCAAGGTGGTCGCTATAATTAGGCCGAAAGCTAAGGATACGTTCACGTTAACGATGAAGGCATGGAAATGCCCGAGGAAACGGTACGCTCGAAGAAACCTTTCCGGTTTCCCGCTGACGTTAAGCTTCTTGCGAAAACCCAAAGTCACGCCGCGGAATTTGGATTTTCATGACTTCGCAACATAGTTGACTTATGGCGTCTAATGCGCGAACGAAGTTGCTCGTTATAACGCACATGCATTGTTTTCCTGGAGAGTTGTGATTAATATTATCGGCAATGGCACTGAGATATTTTAATTAATATCGTTGCATCACTCGTTGGCTCTCGATATTATCATAGAATATTTATGACATTATACGATTTTTGTCGTAATAATATTGATCTGTCTATAATAAGCAATTTTTGAAATTGATCATATTGCTAACTGTTTCATCATAGACCATTTAAAATCTTTACTCGCTTTTTTTGTTATCCGTAGAAATTATACGACAGATTAAAACACAATATTTAAGCGTTATTAAAGAGGCTAAAGAGCTTATTTATAGAGGACTTTTCTTAATATGCATAATCAACAGCATCGTTTTTCATCAATAAACCCTAGGTCTATTATCAAAGCCTAGACTCGCATCGTTGTATACAATATAATGTACGATATAAAAAACGATGAGACAAAACATATATATATATATATATTAACATAACCTGTATCCATTTCCTGGCTATCTTTCATCCATTTATGATCCAGATCATTTATTCATGGAATAATACTACAATTCTAAGCATTCTTCGCCGAGAAAGCAGAAAACAAATTACTTGAACAATCCTCGAAAGAAAATTCTCCCTACGGTACTTATCAAACGTATTTAAGCAACGTGACCAATCGCAACGCTGCTTACATGTTTAGAACGAGCAAGCTCCTCAGCAGCCAATGGCGATGCATGATTTAGCCGCTGCGAACAATGTCGCGCGCGCATTAATTGTTAACGAGGTCGAAAGCAGCCCGAAGGAGATTCTGCGTCGTTGGAGTCAACCTTGGGGTGTTCCACGTCATTTGGCCGTGTCCCTCGGCTTTTCCCTTTCCCAACTCCAGCATCGCCTCATCCCTTCCGCTGGAATTCCCGCAGGAGGGCATGACTCATCGTCGCGATCGATTACTCCTGGCCGACGAAGGGCGCCCCGAATTTCATCCCTTCCTTTATCGCGAGAGTCGACATCCCTCGCGGGGAGTACATCGCTTCGCGGATTATCGTCGGCGAATGGAAAAATTGTCGCGGCTGGGTCGACGCGTTGACAGGCGTAAAAATTCGCAGGAGGTCAGGATGGAAAGTTGCACGGCGGCCGAAGTTTTGATTGGAACTGGGGAAAAATTGTCGTTGCACAAGTTGTGATCTGGCAATGTTTGATAATTAGAATTAAAATTGGTATTTGATATATTTGTATACAGAGGTATAATGGTAAGGGGATGAGTTTTTTAAATTCAGGAGTTTTTTATTTTTAAGAAGTAAATAATGTAAAAATGAGTGAATTAATATAATATTTAATATATGGACATAACGTAAGAATGATGTAAAATATCCAAATTGTTGTGAATCCTTTATCTTCTTCATCGATTTTTGTTAACCATACTTTGAATAGCTGTTCTTTGGGTAAGACTATTTTGCGGTGCGTAGCAAATTGTAATATTGTTTTAAACGTAATTTATACATGAAAGGTATATAGAAATAATTAAGGTTTCAGGATGCTTGAGTGGAAGTGTAACCTTACCTTATTTTTTTTTTGATTGCAAAGTATGTTTTTAATCGTTGCCCCGTTCTATTTACATCCTCTTTTTAATTTCAAAGCGCAAGGAGAGAATGTAAAATAGTTTCATATTTATTTATCTGTCATGTTGCTATGCCCGATACAAAAATTTCCGAAGTTAGTTATTAGTATATATTGAAATTTCAGTACAGTTCTTTATTTATTAACACGTAACGGCGGATAAAAATACTTAGCACAATTGTTAGAATGGTTTATTTTGGTATGTTTGTTAACGTATTTTCTTAATTGAACGTGTTCTGAAATAATTGAAAAATAGTATTTTTGTTCAGCTAGAATTACAAGTTTTCTCACTGTGGGCTTTTGTCGATGCGTTATTGCGGAATAATTGTGTTCCGGTTAGCGCGATGCAAGCGCGATGTAAACTGACTCAGTCTGTACGTTGTAACATGGTGCGCTATTAATTACTCGATATCGCAAATAATGCATAGAATTTGGAATGTAGCTTGTTCTAAAGTGCTTGATTGAACTGGAGTAACAGCAGTCGGTCTTGAATTCGGCGAATAGTTTTGCAATATGATACATTTACGAAACATCGACAAATTATATCGAATCACCAAATTGTGGTGTTATTCGTATCGGTTAAAGTGAGACAGTTTTATCGTGGATTATATTTAAAAATCAGTACCGTTGCGGTATATCGCTTTATTACTAAGTAAAATACAAGTTGTTCTATGTAACATATAAAAATGTGAATTGTAAGAAGTACACTCTGAGTCACTCTGTCTTTTCATAATTTTCAAACTGTATTACGGTGGTATAATGAATAAAGATTTCAACGTGGAACATGAGTTCAAATCCTGTACATTATTTTGAGAAAAGGTTTCCTGTGGTATATATACTGTATTACTGTTGGCTCAGAATTTTCTACAAACGAGTGTGAAATCTACAGATTTTGCCGGAAATTAAAGAAAAGAAACACTGTATAGTTTATTTGTCAATTATTTTGATACGACTAATTTGACGATTGAAACCAGTGATGCATTTGATATGGTGCAAAAAGAGTTTAGTTTACACAAATAATACCGAAGACTTGTACTAGGATTTATGCTCGTTAGACGCTTTTAAATTTATGATGTTTCATCCGAACGACGGTAATCCATTTACCGACGCAATTCATTTACGTTTGATTAAAAGTTGACCCAGGAATGAGCTTTTTTGATTAGAGGATATGCGCATACCGGTTATTAATTTATAAAAATGAATTTCTCGGCTTGACTTAATCCTCATCTCGTCGGTATTTTCCTCGTGAAACTTGCCTCACATTCAAAATTTACCAGCAACGTTAAACCTGTGGAAAAAGATAGGTTGAACGATGCAAATAAATTCTTTAGAGATAACTGACCCAGATTTGCATTAAGGAAGCTTCGCTCGTTAAAACTCGTTAAATTAGACCATTTATTCCGAATACTTGTAAGCAAGAGCTTAACCAAAGCGGCCAAAGATCTGCGAGAATCTACAGTGCAGTATCAAATTAAATCATTCATCAATTTATCTCCTAAATCAAACATCAATTTGTCAAGCGCCCCTTCGTGCAAATCAAATAAATCTTTAACAAAAAAACTTTGTAATATATTGATAACCAACAAGATTTGTAATAGATCGATTCAGACATATAATACAAACGCATGTATACTTCGAGTTTATCCTTATTTAATCTTAATTTTACCCTTTACAAATAATGAATTACATTCCAATTACACCTTGAAAAAAAAGAGCACAAGGAAATTTGGATAAATCAATATAATGATCGATACAAGGATAAAAATTGCACGAACATTATGAAATATCTCAGAAAATGCATTGTCATAAAGGGCCACAATTTTTTAAAGAAATCACTCACCAGTCATTTTGTCTGGTGATTTCGGTAGTTCTAGTGTTAAATTTAATCCTCGGGGAATTAATCGCGTTATATCCGACCGAATTTAACCCATTTGCATCAGTAGCGTATATATACGCTCAAGTTTGTTGCTCACTATCTTTATTAATTAGCTAAAAAAAATCTTGCTTTTAAATAAATACTTATTTAAAACAAAAGTGTTCTTTATCCGAATACAACGTTCTTTCAACCAGAAATGGAGGATGCTGTTTGATATGAAAGTAGTAATTCTGATTATACCTAAGAAGAAATTGAGCCACTGAAGGGAAGACGAATTAATCGAAACAAGATCCAGAAACAATATTTCGGGATAAAGACCTTCATACTTCCTCGTGATGCAAAGGGTTTAAAGGAAAGAATCACCCACAAGATTTCACCACGCTGCAGAAACTATGATATTCTTTTCTCCTCCAGGCCGTATTTGCTTTGCCTCGACACCCAGCAATTTTGCTTCCATCAAACTCGTCTAACACGCATGCTTTTCGAAAAGCGCCGCTCGGAGGCTACGAGAGGGCCAGCCAACGATGTTGTTTTTCGGCGGGCGACGAAGTGCCGGATGTGACGTCAGGCCGAGCGTGGAAAATCGTGGAAAGCGTTTCGTCCCTGGCACCCTTTGCGGAGGACAAAAAGGGGGGTGGCGAGAGGCGAGGCGGAGGGCAGGGGGCGAGATCGATACCGGAGGAGATGAGAGCCATGCGATTCCCGCCATTTCGCCACGACCCGCACAATCTACGTCCCTTTCTCTGGAAATGCTCAGTCGGTTTGACAATGGCCTTGATTTCCATGACCTTCGGATGAAAGGGCTTACGTGGGATTTTCGTTGGTTTTTGGACTTCCAGAAGGATGCGCGTGAGCTTTTGATGCGACGACGCGTTAAAACCCTGGCCGGATATCTTTAAACCGAAGCTTTAAGCGAGAATATGTTTACACGGGATACGCGTGTCGTATTTGTTTCTAAAACAATTGGGAATAACTTGAATCTTAATGCTCTACCGGCTAGAAGCTCGTTAATGGACTTTATGATTTTAGAACATTACGAAATACATCTTCCACGTTCTCACTTTTTGTAGTTTTTGACGATTTGAGAAATACACCTGTACTTTTCTATATCTCTTATTACAAACCATTATATTACTATCAATAATAAAATGTTCGATTAGCGTTTTTTAGTAGATCCAAATGAAAACGCGAGTATTTACATTGTATGTAATGTGTGTATTTTTTAAATGGGTGCAAGTTGCTTAAAATAGACGATAAATGTACGCTACGAAGGTCAATAAATTTTCAAGGAGAGATGGCTCATTGTTGTTTCTCATTTTTTTCGTAGTTATTCTTACAGTTACTTGTTTTATAGTTAAACACTGTTTGTACGACTTTCGAATCGCGCTCGAGGCACTCTTTCGTTTTTCCCTATAGTCCTCTAGTGGAGATCCACCATTACTTCCGTTCATGGACCAATCGCTGGCGATCCTTCGGCAAGCAGGATATTGAATTTCTCTGTAAACACGGTCACATACCTCTCGTCGTATTTTTAAATGCATCCAAATCCAATATCCTGAAGAGGGCACCCCGATATCATTCGAGTATAGTGCTTCTCCATGTTGCGTCGGTGGTACAAACGTCGTGCATTTGTCGTTCCACGTATTTCAGGTTCCGGCTATCAAGTAATGCTTCTATTTTCCGCAGTAAAATCGCAAATATAACGACGATAAACGTATCGGTAGTACACGCTCCAATTATCCATCGAGAGCCCAATATCACACGCGTGTGACGTATGAAGAAACTCGTTTACTCGCTTTTCTACAGTCGCGGTACGTCGTGCAGAAACATGCCATGTGATGAAAATATACGGGGCTAATCGATGCAACGCAGGGCAGAGTTGTTTAATACGTACTGGTCATTTTTTTTATCAAATAAATCGTATCGACTCATTTCTTTGGCAACCGCTTAATTGTTGCTACTTCTAGTAGTGAAGATATAAAGGGTGTATGGAGTTGGTAATATAAAACAGAACTTGCGTTATCTCGATTGATTTCGCGTTAGATTGTAGAAGCAGGAAGATTTCAGGTAGGTTTGATGTAAATTTTGACCAATTACTTTAAGACAAATTTCAATTAAATGCTGTTATTGATCAATAGCTTTCGTGTTTTTTTTTAAATATATTTAATATACCATCTTTATAATAAGTTTATAATATAATTTATATAATTGTTGGGTTAGAAACATAATGATTCTATCTAACCGTACCAGTACGATTTAAGAAATCACGCCGAAAGTTTTAATTCACTAACATTTAAATTTACTATATTTTCTTCTTGAGTTTCTCAAGCATGAAAAAGTTAATACGATCTTTGCAGGGAGAAAAGTTGAAAAAAGACAAAATATACTTTCGTTCAAAATGTTTGTAATATTGTTTACTGTTAATGTTTTCCAGGAGTTTCAAAGAGTATTTCAGTTAGTATATTTCATATTTCTCATAAAAATTATTATGTTCATTTGTTTCAATATTGTTGCATTTAAATATAATAAAACAAAATAAATTATATACTTTGAAAATCAAATTTATTACCAAATAAATTAGGCACGATTTTGGAAAAACAGCGGTACGACCTGGGATACGCCTCTCCTAAATCGTACTTTCACAACGTTTCCTAAATTTACTCAAATCGCTTTTTTAATTTCATTTCATACTTAATATCTTTATTTAGAGGCTTTCTCCACGGATAAAACTATAATGGCAAATGACGATTCAGTAAAAAAGTGTTTAACGGACACATCAAAAATCCCTTAGGCAGTACGATTTTGGCAACCCTCCCCTACCATCTCGAGCGCGTCCAGCGATATCCGGTTTAAATCAACGACTTCAAAGCGCTCCCCTCGGAGCGGATTTTTCGACTTCTCGTATCCGCGTAATGCAACGAGCGCTCGACGGCCCACTGGCTTTTTCGGCGCGGCCGTACGCAAACGAAAAACGCTCGCGAGTGAATAGCGCGCGAAAACCCGTCGAACGAGGATGGCAGGACGAGTATGGCGGCTTGATAAAGTGGATAGAGTGTCACTCCCTTCCCAGCGACGTGGATTCATCCATCAAATCCATCGGCGGTAAACAACATTCTGCCAAGCGACCTGAAGCGTTCGGCAGCCGGATCGTTCAGCCTGCGTATGGAGCACTCCTCCTACATGCCGATCTATCTACATAATTCATGAACTCCGTGAAAAACCTCCGCGAAGATACCGAGCCGCGGCTCACGTGCCGCCGATAAAACTGGTGTTCCCTGTTTTGCGACGCGGCGAGGGAAATCCTCGGTGGTACTTTAACCCAGCCACTCTCCTCCCTCGTGACCGATTTGCCGTATCATTTATTCGCTCGAAGTCGTTCCGAGCTAACGAGGAATTAAGGGATGCACGAAGGAAGCACGCGTTCGACTTTTCGAGATTGGACATTAAGGATGATTGCGGGCAACGTTCGCGTGGAATTAAGAGTTCGCGTATTTTCGAGATACGTTCGTTCGGTTTGTTCCCCCTCTTCGTTGCAATTGTCTGTGAGGGATGGAGAGAGTGGAGTAAAGGGGAGAAAGAGACAGTACTGTCATGAATTTAATAACGATGAACGTGTATTCTTAGATATAAACGTATAAGCATTACTATAAGCATAATCTTTGTATTATTTCTTGTTTCAAAACTATATCTCTTTATCTATAAATCTTTATATTATCTCTTGATTCTAAACTATATCTCTAAGCTCTAATGATAAACAATCATATAATATTAAATAGTGCATTCACGTATGCATTAGAGATATTCGGCTTACACGTTTTTGGCGTTATCCGGTTTTATGTTTGTTGTATCTTGGAAATAGGAATTAAGTGGAAGAAAGGGAGACTCTCGTGACGAATTAAGCGGTTCCTTTGATCCTGCGTGGAGGCGGTTTAATATATCGCGCGCTCCTCTTTATCCTCCTGGATTTTTCGTGCAGCCCGCCTTTTCGAAGATTATCCCGTGATGCCTTGCGCGGAGATGCGTGTAATAAAGTAAGCCGAATTACGCGACCGAGAAGCTTTCGTTCTCCAACGACGCGACGCGGAAAAAGTTCCTCGCATAATTATACCCGGCGCAAGGAAAATTAATGCCGGCCAAGGGCTGGAATTACTGGTCCCGGATACTTTTAAACCTCGCGACAACGACCTCGATTACGAAGCATCTGCCAGACACGGGGAATGGACGAAATAATGGGAACAGCCGGGAATTTAGCGAATGCCCGGATGACTCGTTCCAACCGTCAAAGATGAGGGTGGATCTGTAATGGTTTAATGGGCCAGCAATGTCGTTGTGCGCTGCTGATCCTGTTATTATCCTAAAACGCCGAGTTTTCGCCAGAAACTACGAGAACCTTTTAGGCAACCGTGTATACACCCTATGCTAGGAATACATTGTTTAAAAATACTGTCACTCCTGGATATGAATTATCCGATGCACAGTCGAATTTTGTAAGTCTCGAATAAACACCGAATTTCGGTTAAACGCACTTTACACGCGACGTACTTTCATTGCACAGCGCATGTTGTAATAATGAATCATTGATATATATGTGTATATATATATATATATATAATCCGCACTGAATATATCCACTCCCACGAGGATCTTCAATTTACAGCTAATTCCATCGATTAATGCGAATAGCGTTGCCTATAGTTTGACTCCGGTGTATTCCTATGATTATAAATCCTCCTCGTGCTGTCGAAAATTAGTAATCAAGGTAACGAACCGGCATTGCTGATAGGCAATTATTCTCACTGCCGTAAATTATTCTGGAGCGCGTTCGCTGGAGAATACAACGTAGGATCGTGAAAAACACGGCCGAATTTTCGAGAGGACGCTTAATATTCAAGGAGCGATATTTCGTCGAGGAGGGTATCTGCAGCAATAGGGGGGGGTGTCCTTCGAAATCCTCGGAGTAGGACGCGATCTTAATCCCACGGGAAAACGGCTCCATTGAATTCAACGCCTCGTTTCAGTGCTTACCTCTCTTTCAAATCGTTCCTAACGTCGAGAGGGGCTCTGCCTTCGCCGGAATTTTTCTTTCAGCGCGCTAGCCCGCCTCTAAAATGCCCCCTGGGCCTCTAATGAGCGCTTTTTTTCCCCTCGAAAGTTCGGAAATAAGGGAAGAAGTCCTGCAATCACTGGTACTGCAATTGCACGATTATGGAGGTCATTCTAGGGTTACGTAAATCGATGAATTAATAATAATGGGCTTTCGAGTGAAATCGCACTGTTGTATAATCGTGTTCGGTGTATACTTAAAGAAAAGCGACTCTATTGTGCAGCAATGGAGTAATAGATTTTTCTGTCGATACATCGATTTGAACGATAAGGTATTTGATAAGAAAGGAAATGAAAAAGACATTCAACGAGCAATGTAAGTGTAACAAGAAGAAATATTATATCTAATCGGTTAGATTTGACAGGATTTGAGTCCTGCATAATGTCGTCTGTAAATTGATGCATTGCTCGCCCTCAATTACTGTGTTTCTCTGAAGTGACGAACTTGTTGAGGAAATTTTAATTCCATGAAATCAAAAGGAGCTTTGGTGTAAGTGCACAAATAAAAGAAAGATGCTCGCTATGACCCTTAAAAAAATGTGTTACTTTATTTACTTTTAATCATCGAGTAGTCGCGTGGACCACAATAGTCACCCATGCAAAGCAATCGTCAGTTCTTATCCAATATAGCAGTACTAATACTTCCAAGACATACTTCATGAGGCACTTACACATGAAAATTTCAATTAATATAAATTACATAGACGATTATTATTAAAAAAAGAATGAAAAAGGCTTGTCCACTTAAATTCCCACTTTTAAAGTGAAGAACCAATATTATTCGCGCGACCTCTCACACTGCAGGGTCGAGAATATAAGATCACGCAGAGAGGGCGATTAAAGTACGACCAGAGCGTCGAGATCCAGAAGAAATATGGTTTCAAGAAGGTTAATTTGCTCCATACGTTAAATCTTCCCCAACATCGTAAATAAACTTCTTATCTCGACGCGGCAGACGAGTAATTCGTTAATGTTTTCCCCTGTTTCTCTTTTTTTTTCAATATTTGCTAATGGCCCCGATATCAAGTCCTCCCGCGGCCGAGGAAGATTCATTGCCGGCAGGATTCAGATCGTGGGAGCGTGTAAAACTGAAATTGGAGCGACCCCGCCGATCGATAGCGCGAGCCACGCTTGGGAGCGTTTTTCAGTGAGGAAAAACGAGGAGGGACGGTCCTCGATGAACGAGATGGACGATTCATTCCGCGACGTACCGACGTCGACATTAATAACGTCCCTGAACGTTTGTCTAATGATCCTGAAACGCTCGGCCATTTGTCGGGCCTGCAATTTAATCGACGTGTAACTCGCGATGCTCGCGATCGAACTGTACGTTTCATTTGGTTAGTAGCACGCTGCAACTGCCTGCGTCGAATATTCGACTTTTACGAAGCTCGCCGTACCAACGATTACAAGCAAATGGATAAAACGATCGTTTGATATCGAACAGGCGTGAAATTGCAGGATCTGTTTTGATCGACTCGCCAAAACAAACCTTTTGGTTGATCGAATTGGAATATGAAAGTGGAATAAGGAGTATAAAAAGGTCAGTATTCGTCTCGAGGATGTCAAACCTACGAACAGAACTGGAAATTTGTCTCAACTTGTAAATCCATATGTTTTATTAATACTTTTGTATCCGTCGGAGGTATTAATAATGCTTGAAGTTTGATTGGACATGTTTTTGAAGTCGACGCATTTCAGCAGTGATAACACGTTGCTGCTTCAGACGCTCTGGAGATTTTTTTCCTTAGTTTACATATTCAAACTACGTTAGCTCCGGAATCTTCAACATTGACCAAAGTTGTTCGCTCCGGGATCCTTTTAAGGCGGATACCTCGGTGCTACGGTTTGAAATATACGCGTGATATGGGGGCACGTGCTATACTACTACATAAATTACGTCTTATCTGAAAATACATTTATAACTAACTTTTAGTCGCTCCCAGGGAAAGACAAACTTCCTCGCGCGCATTACTAACTACGCAAAGCAAAGTCTGCATTAAAAAATGCGATTTAATCATACTCTAACTTTATATCAAAAATATAATTAAAATACCAGAAATATCAGTATTCAAACAGTAGAGATTACAGTGTACGTCAAGTGCGATTTTAGATCCGTCTGTTAATCCTTCGAGATCCAGGGACTTACGATTCCTCCTGAACCAGCCATTAATGGCATGCAGGCCATCTGCCCGAAGGTACCGCATTGACGTATACATATGTAAATTAGGAGATGATTCAACATAGACCCAATTTGCTTTGCTTGGAGGGGGAGGGGGGGGGGAGAAGAGGGTGCGAGCCGTGTAAAAAAAGTCGGTTGGAAAGCGAGATGACGGCGGCACAGTGATTATGTCACACATGACGCCGACAAAAAGTCTCTGGCTCGTGGCACGAGCTAATAAAGCCCAAACCTCCGCCAGTTTTTACACGTGCCCACGGAGTGAAATTGATTCCACGTGCCGAGGAGGCGATTTTCGTATTCCGGCTTTTTTTTCTTCTCCCCTCGCGGATCCATGAACATGCGAGCCTGAGCCATTCATCGCCATGAAGCGACTCTTGTATCGGTATTTAGAAACGGGCAGACTGGTAGAATCATCTTCGTCATAGTTACCGCTGGCGGGCTGTACAGCTTTTTTTTTTTTCTCATCATGAGGGAACAAGAAGAGAACAATACCTGCCATGCTGCTTTCGAAATGACTTCTTTTTTTTTATAGCGGCAACACGCAGTCAATAACCCCTGGTTTTTCAATGCTAATCTTTTTCTAATAAATTTCTTACCCTGATGTTGGATGCATTGATGTTAGAAAAGTTGAGTGCGCATTTGTTGATATTATGTGTAGTTTATGCACGTCAGTTTGAAAGTAAACGAAGGTCGAGATGGTTGCCTTAATTTGTAAAGGGTGGAATACAGTGGCTTGGAAAATATAGTGCGTTTTTAATAAGGACGAAAGTGAAGACACAAATTCACGATTAGCGTAACAATGAAAGCAGGAATTGTGTACAATATAAAATTTATCTTTCGATTATCATTCAAGCGGTATATATACCTGCTCGTAATCATGATAATATTACAATTAGATGAACCTTGATATATTAAGTAAAATATCCTACGCAGCTCTCGAATAATAGGAGACACTAATTACGTAATTTAAGCTGTACCTAAATTTTTATAATGTTTCTTTTCTTCGTGTTACAGATTTACATAGTTTACACTTTAAATCTATACCATTAATAATGTAGCAATGAATAAACCAGCAATCGGACATCGTCAACTTGAAGATCGGCTTCTTGTCGTTTACGTGAACTTTATATTCCAAAAAAAAAGATATTTTTGACACGTTGCTTCTTAAGCACCTGTTTGTTTAGTGAATAGAGACTCATCGACATTTTTTTTTCTCCAGTTTCTCCAGAAGCCAGACAGAATGAAGCGCGCAGGAGGAGAGAAATTTGGAGAATTAAAATGGATACAGTTATGGATTATTTAAAAGCCGACATGGGCAAGGGGGTTAAAAGCGCACGTCGCGGCGCATGGAAATGCGTGGGCATTTCATCTGCCGAGAGTGCCATTACCGCGTGCTAATTTCATATTCGCACGACGCATATATAATTTAATCTTCCGAACTGTCGCATTGTCGCCGCTGATATAACCGAATCTTGAAATGTTCTGTCAAAAAATAGGAGGATTTTTCACGAGCGTCCAACATGGGCAAGCCGTAGAAACGAATGGGCAGAAAGTTTCGAATACCTATAAAGTGCAAACGAGACTTCAGTCCCAGCTCGGACCTTGTCTTGCACGTAACATCTCACTTACACGTAACATTACACGTCTTACATCGCTATACGCTCGCTCTCATTCTCTTCCACGAAATCAATATCAAAGGTACGCTTCGACAGGATTAATCCACGTCATCTCGCCTAACTGGCCTCGTTTCTCTCAATTTCGCGAGGACCAGTTTCCTATACTGCTTCGTTCCTGGATTTTTGTGGCCAACGTTTATGCGCCTATCTCCTCGATTTGCGGGTCTGGAAAAAAAAAGAATCAACAAACTTCAGTCGCTTAACAAAGGCGTGGATAAACAATCGCGAGCGTACGGCATTCTGCAGCATGCGGATGAATGGGAGGCAAATAGAGGAGAGCCCAGGATAAACTTCCATTTTGGGTATCGCGTATTTTCATTTCTCTCGCTGGAGAACCGCGTTTGATATTATCGTTGCCTCCGATAGCAGCAGGATATTGTCGACAGATGGCAGCGCGCACTTCGATATTCCGATGCAAAAGTTCTGCTTCACTTTATGGTGACCGTTCGTACGCTCGTGATAGACTACTCTATGTTGTTAGCGAACTTTTATTAATCGTCGAAGGTTAAAGACTGCTTTCCATGGGATTCATCCTCGATAAGTAAAGGCGTGGCAGGTTACTGATACCGATTGTGCAAGTATTAAGTATTATTGTTCAACTGTTAAATAAGTAAGTTGTCCAAGTAAAGTAAGGTCCAGGTATTAAGACTCAGCTGGATGCAAGGAATTGCTGGTTACCCGTGCGAATTATTTGAGGAGAATTCTTCGGTTTTTAGATTTTAATCATTTATTTTGTTACAAATATCCCAGAATACTCTAATTTATTTCTATAAATTAATATATCGCTGGGACTGTTTTGCAACTGAAGAAAGTGGCGTCAAAAAATTAATCCAGTATTGGCAAAGGATATATACTTTGCGAAGATTTTATGCTAACGCATCGCAATTTTGTAAGCACAATCATAACACTCGCATTTTCAAGATACTCTATAAACGATAGTGGAAACGAGTGGTGGTTTATTTTGATTCAAACCAGATAATTCTACATACAAATTCTATTAAAAATGTGTACAATTAAACTTACTGGTGTCATTTATTATCGCCTTCATTTCAACGCGTGATTTATCTATTGAGATTGAAAAAGTATCTCCTTAAATCATCCACACGAACTCGATCATTTTCGAAACATTAAAAAACCTTAGAAACGACCAAACTCGAAACTCAGAGACCAAGCTTTAACACTAAACCTACCAGCCACTTTTTGAAGTTATTTATATATACCACGTATATCCTTAAAAGAAAAGCATATACAAGAGATATGTCGATCAATAGAATCAATAAATCAGTAGAATGATTCATACTCTGCGGTAGAATCATGGAAAGTTGAAAAAAATGCCCAACCACGAAGTACAGCGATTTTTCCAAAAAACAACCAAATCGACATTTTCACTCCTTTGGTAGGTTTAGTGTTAAATAATTACGCACGGAAGAGGCGCTGTGCGAAGATCCCATTGGGTCACGGAGTCTCTGGGTTATGGAGCAACCGGGTTACGCGGGATGAAATTCTGGGAGGGGGACTATCGGACGACGCGGGATTAAATTCTGGGAAAAACGTTGGACGGGTACAGCGGCACAGGCGTTACCGCCGTAGGAAGGATTCCCATTCCAGATATCAGCGGTGCACAGAGCATTTCCCGTTTCTCGCCCGCGAAGACGTTTTTGGTTCCTGGCGCGGCGCTTTCCCGCGTCCTGGAGCAGAAGTCTGCGCCCGCCATAAGGGCTGGATAAGAGGGATGCAAATAGAAACGAATGCAGCCGCCGGAGAGAGCTCGGGGTGGAGGCCGAGAAATTCAATTTTCAGAACCCAAGCGGACACGGCTGTCCAACCACCGTTTTCTTCGCTTTCCTCTTTGTGCGCAGTCAGAACGTCGTATTCTCCGTGGGACAAGTCGAGGCGCGCTCTTTAACCCTTAAACGCCCCAGGTTTTCAAATTCGATACCGGACATTTGAAGCGAGTTGTACACTTGCGATTGGTTTGTTTCTAATATTCGGCTGTATGTATGTTCTTTTGAAGGAGAGTTAAAAAAATAAAAGGCAGCTGTCAGAATTGTTGGAATAATATGGCATCTTGTTTTCCCGGCGTATTGATATATTTTTAGAGAAAGTTCAGTGGAATAAATCTTTTGTGCATTTCATTTTTTCGAAAAATAAAAATACTTTTGAGTATGTACCTGTTTTTTTTCGAAATAAATATGTAAAATAGGTATTGTGATTTTTAAAATGATTTTTTCCTTTATCTGGCTACTGTAAAAAATATATTGATATTTTTTAAAAATTTAATTTGGAACATCGGGCTTCTAAGGGTTGTAGGAGGAGGGTGTAGGCGTAAATTATATATGGTATCCGAGGTTTATATTGTAATACGTGGAATACGTGCAATGTGTGTGTTATTATAATGTGAAGATTTACGCAGTATGAATTTAGAAACTGATTTGCATTAATATACAATAAACGTGATCATGTTTCTATGAGTATAGTTAAACCGCGAACCGTGTACTGTACTAAAATACTTAAATTATCTGAATATACCTCGCATTTACGTATGTATATATAAATCAAGGCTCGCAGCGCATTCCATGCCATACCGTCAGGATTAGATTTAATTGTACATTTATTTTTTTGCGGTAGACCACACAATACATCGATCAATTCACTCCCACTGGAATCACTTCTAATGATTCGGTATACTGTAAAAATAACAAAAAAACACTCCACGATCATCAAATTCATTGCTCATCGCATTAACGAAAATAAAGCATTCTTTATAATCATTAACACTAAACCAACCCAATCAGCAACTTCTTAGAAAAATTGTAAAATTTACGCCGGATTTTATTTCGAGACTTTCCATAATATTGCGGCATACGAATCCACATATTAATCCATCTACATTTCTCCTTCCTCTTCCTTTTCTTCCTCTTTCTCTCTTTTTCAAGATACATCTAGTACATACACCTAAATATATCTCGAAAGTAGCTTCAGCGCCAAATCTCTTTGTCGGTCCCGAATGGATCTCCCTCGAACGTAGACAAGTCCAGGAACGAATCAGTGACCTGTTGCACCCACTTCTCCCTTCATGGAAATTGGCAGGGCTTGCCCATCTCCAAGGTAACCGGGTGTTACGTAATTTCATCGCCGTGCTATGAAACGTTTATGCAAACCTTGCTCCACGGGGAGGCAACGTCCTCCTGGATGTCTGCCCACGATGGCGAGCCTCGCTCGACATCCGCGCTGACCCGACCGAAAGCACCGCTATCGATTTACCAGGCGAGCCGAGAAGTGACTGTATCGATTCACGGAGAGGACTCGCCTCGTGGCAGGAAGAGGGTGCTTTCATTTTTCGTACAAATACGATTCTTCCGGCGTGATACGGATTCTCCGGCGCGTATCGGTTCCCTTATAATAGACCGGATATTGCAATCGGTTTCTACACTCCCGACTCTTGATTTCCGTAGGTGACGCTGTCGAAGCTGCGCGGAACATGTTTATACATGTTTGTAGCGAAGGTACGTGCAATCTGTCTTTTCGAGTTCATAAGGAATCCAAGCGCAATATGATTGTATATAGATCGTGAATTTATATATTGTGTAGGTATCGATAGGTGCAATATCTATATACGTGCATTATCCTAATGCTAATGACTAATGTTATTTTTATAACATCCGCAGAATATACGCGCGGAATGTGATGTGTGTACACGAGTGTTGGTAAAGTACGGAATAGTGAAACTATGTTGATCCTAATTTTTCTTTCGCAATGGTACTACTTATTACACTAACTGCCAACGTGTATAAAATATATGAAAATTGAGAAGGTATTATACGTAGCTTTGCTGTTCGATTTATAATATTCAGCTACAGGAGAGATTTACACGTTCATCGCACAAAGCGACTTTTAATACATCACAGAGAGCGACGTGACGAAGGAGGAAGAAAGGGCGAGGAAATTTTCAGAGGGAAATTCGAAAGGAATAAGATAAGGGGTTGTCTAGGTTTTATTTCGAAATCCTCGTGTTCGCGCGGAACGTAAAGTACGGTGCTAATATATCAGCATCTATATTTATAAAGACTTTGTTCGACGACCTCTGAAGGTGGAAGACGCGCTTCTTGATTGCACCTTTCCAGAAAGCCGCGAGGCGTTATTTTTCTCAAGCTGAGCGCCGATCAATTTTCCGCGCCGAAGTCACGGGTAGCGTGCGTTGCGCCCTTATCGTTCTTGCTTTAAAGCACAGTCGCAAAGTGGCGCCCGACGTCCTCACCTTTCCTTTTTGCCCCTGTGACTCGATTTCACGTAAAGTTTTATGGACGATGGCAGCTTCTATGAAGCTTGAGCGCGATGGATAATGCGCCACGACGAAGGGGCTGCTACTCCCTTCTACCCTAAGTGGACAGGGGTCTATGACCCCGCGTTTACAAACACTCTTCCGGCTCTTTCCTACGTCGGAGAATGCTTTTCCAACCCTTCGAGGGTATGATTCATCGCGTGGAAAGGAATGTCGAGACAATTCTGGGAGATGAAAACCGTGAGGGGGTGGGGGATGATTCTTTCGGCATTAAGTGGTTTTTTTTAGACGGGAACTTCGTAGCCGCTCCGAGAGGGAGGACGATTTAAGAGGGGCTGGAGTACGTTTCTCGTCGATATATTGCCGTGGACCACCAAGAACTTTGTGTAGAATGATGATTCCAATAACCGTGATTCATGTTTGCATTGTTGCAACTTTTCGAGCATTAAGAAATTTCGGGGCTGTTAGTTGGGTTGGATAAAATCGTTGTTTTTCACAAGCAAACTTTGAATTATTAAGGGGATTGGTAAATTGCTTAGTGCGATGCTCCATGTGTGTTACAACAATATATCGATACGTTTGATGTACGTTGTAATTACGAATAATATAATTGAGCGAGGCAAACATGAAAATCATGAGTGTGATTTTTTTTATCCTTCTGGATATAGATATAGTATATACACATTGTATATCTTTATTTTTACTAGATATACTTCAAATATTCGAGTTATGTTCGTTATTGCAGTTTAACATTAGTTGAACACTTGCAATTTTGTGCTTATAATGTTGTGTATAATTAATTTAATACATTAATGCATTATTATATTAATACATTGATATAATAATGTGTATTTTTCTTCGCAAATACAAAAAAATACAGATACACTCTGCCTATCGTATTTCGTATAACTCTACTTCATATAACAATACCAACAATACGTTAAACCTATTAATACAGGAGTGGTAAAAAACCGATTACTTTCCAGAACATAGAAGGAATTCTCATATAAGCATTATCCACTGTTCAATTGAGAATTACTGGTAGAAAATAAATCGCTCAAGAATACATCCTATTTATTCTCGCAAACATTTCTCGGTCTAATATACCACAGCACAATGAATTATAACAAGGAATTAAAAGAGTTACGATGGCGTAGTGGATAGAAACTCGGACTTTCACGCAGGACGTCCGAGTTCAAATCTCCATCACATATGATTTTTTTCATATGACATGTATTACACTGCAGCTTACTGGTTGGAATCCACATTAAAAAGAAGTAGGAAGGTCCTTAAACAAATTACCTTAGCAATATATACTTATTAGGTGCTGAATTGAAATTGAAGAAGAAGAACAACGAATGAAGCTATGCTTCTAAATTAAAACCCGGACTGTACGCTAGTCCTGTTGTCTCCACCTCTCTTACATTTTCATTGTGTTGTCGGAAAAGTCATGAGGTATTTTTTTCTGTGCTCTTCGAAGTCATCCGTTGCCAAAATGCGTCAAGACTTTTCCGACGACCCAATGTCTTCACGAGGCAGCTCGGGCATTCCCACGTCGGAATTTTCAATCGGCAAACCAGCTTCCATCACCGTAGGCGTATGTCGCGCGTCGTCACGCATGCCGGGGTCACGATTACGAATATCATGGCGATCGTGAGCGCGAATACGGCTGCGTATGCGATGGATGATGAGTCGTTTGGTGAGTCAGCAGTGCGTAGGGACGCGGACCTTCGAGGTTCCCGCGACCTACGGTGATTCAAGTGGCAGCGGATAAAAATTGAAGTCTTAATGCGTCGCGATATCGATCCTTTCAAGCACCTGTTAAGAAAGTGTCTCTTAAGAAACTTTTGTCACTTGTTAATAACGTTGACTTATTGGAAGTATATAATAAGTTTCTAGGAAATTTAATTTATATCTACTCATACTCCTATGAGAATACTTTTCACATCGTTTGTTACATATACTTTGATATTCCATAACATCGATCGTACGTTATTCTCATACGCATATTGCGGGTAATATAGGTTTATTTAAACAGCTGGACTTTATTATTTTTTATTCAATGATTGTTAATAATATTTGAAGTAGGTGTCGGTACAAAATGAAAGGCTGTGCTTTATTACAATTTGTTCATTTCTCAATACTGCAGTATACTCTTTATGGCTCACTGATTGTTTTCACGCATTTACCCGTCTTTTTTATGTGCCACGTTTCTCGTCTCTGCTTGGTAAATTCCTGGAGCATCGGTTAAAAACCTTGCGCACGATAACATCGTTACAAATAAGGATTTATCGACAGATCTCTATCTCCAAAGTGGTACACTTCATTCTCAAGAGAAACTATCCAAAACCTTCGAGAAATTTGATACTCTTATCTGATTAGTTGGTCGACAAAGGTTTGCCCTTCGGGAAGCTAAATCGATGTTCCACTGGCGGCCACCAGCAGCAACACGTTGCATCGCGTGTCTGGCATGAGGTCGCTCGAGAAAGCCACGAGCATCGTTGGGCTTTTATCGCGCTTCCGAATATGAGAAGGATTCTCCGACTTCCGGTAGCCGATAATCATCCGCAACGCGGATTGATTAAGCAATCGATATTGCGTGACGCCGCGGAATTTAACCCTCCATAACTCATCATAATCTCCAAGGAATCTTCGACCAATTCGCGATTTATGATTAGAAAGTTATCACTGCCAGGTAGATCGTTTATCATTATAAACGTTATTTTGTTACGTACGATGTAAGCTTACACATAATAAACTTGCATATGTAATAAGATTAAATGTAGGCAGCCAGTGGAATTTAGAACAGAGAGTTTTAGAAAATTAACTTTTTGGAGGACAGTGGATTAATAAATGTTTTTTCAGTGTCTATATGCGTATGTGCAATGGGATGTTTTATATTCACCCTTGAATATTGAAATAACTAAAAATACAACAGTTTACAATATGTGCATCTCGTTCACTGCACTTTGTTCTATTTTATTTTTTTTTTTTTTTTATGAAAGTGTGCAGCCGGAGAGTTTTTTTTTCAAAATGATTTGCTTGCGAAAGAATAGAAAATGTCTATTTATCATCGCGATACGAATTTTACCAAAAGTTACTTCAATCCATTAATCCTTTATGAACCTATGTCCAATACAGCTTAATATCGCTTTCAAAAGTCTACGTAATTTTTATAAAATTCAGAAAAAATGTGTGTTCCAAAATTGATACCAATACACATAGAGTGAATAATACGTATGAATTATTTAACGCTGTAACTATCATTGATAAACACTAAACGACCATTATCATCGTAGTGTCAATACTTTGTTCCGTATTTTTATTTCAATCGATCGCACATCGAAAGATACGAGGTGTTGTGCGTGTTCCAAAATAGATGCATGGGGAAAACCACGACTATTAACCGTAGCTACTGCTAAGCTCGTACTCCCATCACGTTACAACGAAGAATAATTAAGGTCAGTCACCACCGATCGTTCCGATTAACGAGGCGATAATGGCCGTATCATTAACGCCATCACGAAGTACATCGTACGTTATAGGATCAAGAATCTCTCTAGTGCCATAATTGATTGCCGTATCTGGATCATTTCGGTATCATTACTTGGCTATTAATTCAATTAACTGTAGTGATCGTTATTAGCAAGCAAAACTCTTGATACCATAAATAATCGTATTTTTCTTCTAATACTGCGTTATTAGTTCATACATTTAGAATGATATAATATTATGTGCAAGGATTACAGAGGAGGATGAAATAAGCGACAGCCTTGACAAAAAATATTTATGTTTATATAGCGGTGTTCATCGTAGTTGCTTTTGTTGAACAATTAATTATTATTAATGCATATTAGTACAGAGTTAGCAAGAAATAAATGTACGGTAAATAATATTAAAACTGATGTAAAAAATGTAATAATTTCTGTTACGTACGAAGAAGTCCATCCATTATACTTATTTCCATGTTTATATTTAGCAAACCTTGAGTTACAATAATTTTATTTTGATTGATATCTTTGATATACGCATACACGCCCTGTGTTAATAAATATCAATTTGCAGTTGTATTTTTAAAAGAGTTCTTTCTCGAGATTAATTTATGATCATTGCATTATTAACATGATTAATCTCAGCGGTGTGCTTACACAAAACGAAATAAGAGACCGAATAATATTATTTTGTACTCGAAAGTAAAAGGTGTATTTGCGTCTTGTCAACTTGATAGACAAAACTTATCACCCAGAATCCTTGAAAAATGTTCATCACTTTATCATATACTTATGCAAATAAAGGTTTACGATATCATTAGAATTTTTCTATATCAATCTATGTACAGACATCGTTAAAACAGAAAGTTTGACTTCAAACTTAAAAACAGCGACGCAAGTCAAACATCATAAGCGTCGATATCCTCGAAACACTCATCCTATACGAGTAAATTCATTGACGTACATAATTCGGTCTGTCCGTATAATTCTCACGATTAAATATCCTTCCACTCGATTCGCCGCGATAAATAAATACTCCAGAAGAAACTCTCTATTTTCTCGGAGATATTCACCGGTATTCCTGGGAGCCCCTTCCAGGAGCAAAGAGTCTTTCTCCTGGAGGATCGAGGGAAAACGCTTTGTGAAGCTCGTAAGCTCGTAATGGTCGTCCACGCTTCCCGAAGAGTGAAGACCCACCGCTCGTTTCTGCGGAGCAGACGAGTTTCCGTGCAAAAGCTGCGCCCTCACCCCACCCTCACCCCCTGTCGCTTTCTTTTCACCGACGGATGTACCGCCATTTTACGTCTTTGTCCCCGATAGCGCCGACTCTTCGTCGTTGCACCGCTGGAAATTAGTTTCGGGATAGGAGCTGGATTAGGAAACGGCAGGGACTTCTTCAGGATAATACAAGATACGCTTCAAGGAGAAGAGGTTACCTTACCATGGTACATCGATCGTACTGAAATTGTGCGGCTACCTTGAGAAGGTTAAGATTGAAGGTAGACTCTCGAGAGAACTGTGAAATATTGTATCGAGCCTGTGTGGTTACCTTGAGCAGCTTACGATCAAAGATAGGCTTGCCAGAAAATTGAGAAGTATGTGTTATAAGAGATAATCACGATTGACGGCCTCTGTATGTTCGATAATTAAACGTCAGTCCATTAATGTGCGGAATAGGAACGTTTCCTCTACTTGATTCGTCTATTTTTGCTCATGTGTTAATTCATGGCAGACAGTTTGTTTGCACGGTACAAGTGTATTCGCGAAGCTGTCGATTCTGATTCATCATTTTAAATACGACTTGAACTGTACTGTTTTAACCCTTAACAAAGGGATATATAGCATAACAAAGGGATATATATCCTCCTGTTAGCGAGGAACCATATTCGCGATATTAAAAATATTCTAAGAGAATCGAATGCCGCCATTCAGACGGCATGGTGTGATATTACAAGAAAACTATTAGTCGCGCATCCCGAAACTAAATTAAATCGGCAATTGTAATGAAGTAATTAATTCGTTAACCCTTCCCAGCGCAATTATGCAATTAGCATCGTCTTTATAATATGCTTCTACTAATCAAGTACCTCTAAATCCATTTTCTTCAAAATTTAACTTTCTCACTAGAAACTAATAACTTGCTTTGGCAAGGATTAAAATCTCGTCGATCCACTGGCCATTGTCCTAGAAAAATCCGCTCGTTCGTTAAGGGTTAAACGATCCGAGTACGAAAATAATTTCTACTTCCCGTGTCTTCCTTATCTCGTATAGGAGCACAGCGCAATCCTGCAATTAACCGGATTGTTTCGTCAGCACGATGACGAAACGGGCACGCAGACCTTCGAGCAGCCCCGCTGCGAATTCGTTTAATCGACGTGATTGCACTTATGTCACCAACGAATTTGGCTTTCCCCCCCTGCGAGCATCGCGTCCTCCTTCTTCCTTCCTACTCTCGTTGACACGCGGGATTTATGGGCCACGATCATAAAAGATGTTCACGGCGAAATGACGATGGCGGCGGAAGCTCATGGAAATGAGGCCCCGTAAAAGTCCATTTAATGCCCCTACTGGTGATTTGAGGTGGAAAGTTTTGAGCCGGCCGATCTGTCCGCTTGGGGTCGTAAATTTTATTGGACTCTCGTCGCTAGTAGGATGAACCGGAAGGCCGAAAAATGAAGGGACGTTTAACTCCTCGCGAAACAATGCTAATGTCTCGTAATACGCGAAATACATTGACGGCATATATCGCGACAGAATTGCAGATTTCACTGTCAGATGGTTTTGGTTAAATTTTTCGGTGTATTCTTGCGCTCGAAATGTCAAACCCAGAGTGTTGTTTTGACAGTTCGTACATCGATTGTAATTCAGTATTGTGAAGTTCGGTTACGTAGCTTTTATTTACCGTTGCTTGAAAAGTATAAAATCGCAAATCCGCAATTACTCACTTGCCAACTCGATATAGAGATGCTTACTGGTTAAAAGATATATGAAACAGCATATCGTTTAGTATACACGATCATTTTTCCCTTCTTTATAAATCAATCATCTGTATTCCTTTACGCAAGACTCTGTAAAGCTAATTATTTATATTTCTATCATTCATTACTATCAATATCTTTTTATGAACTAACGATATTTCTGTAATTTCCCAATACTCTGGAGTGTTTAAACATTACGTCCACAGGTTTAAGAAAGATTCCATAGTAATACTATTATCAAAATGCTGGTCATGCTCTTTATTCGATCGACTTTCGTCCGTGTTATTGATCGATAAACTACTCGGTTAATGGTGTTGCGAGGAACCAGATCAATTTTCGATCTCGAAAAAGTTTCGAAAGTATCCAGGCGGAGCGAGAAGCACTTTAGGCCTGGCCAGACGCAAATTCAGCGTGTTCAGTACGGTGTAGTGCCGAAGGGAGCATCGTGATCATATTGTCGAAGTTCGAGGGCCAGGCTCAAGTGGCGCGCGTGTTTACACGCTCATAATAAATGCGTGCAATAAACGTGCACGCATATGCGTGTCGTGGCCCTCAAGAGTGTTTATGGGATACGTTAAATTGAGAGGGGGACCGTCGCAGTTCGTGTACCGCTTTGGATCAAAGGAAGTGCTATCGAAATGTTGATACGTCGCCAGGATGGCTCCTAAGCGGATCCGCAAGGCGATTATTGCTTGCACGACCGCAAGCTTCTGCATGAAGCACACGCCCTGCAAACGCAATTACGGGTGTAATCAATATTTGTGCACTCGAACAGAACAGTAGTGTAATTTTTCGCACGATGTACAGGTACCATAAATCATAAGAACTGACGCAGCAAATTAGCACAATGAAACATTAGAAAGGAATGGAAGAGTGCGACAACAAGAAATGACGGAAAGTAAGGAAATATTGGTAATTTACATATTGCGTGGAAAAAATGTGCGATTTAAAAACAACTCGAATATGAAGTACAGTGTCGTTTTATACAGTTAACTTATTTATTGATTTAAGTTTTTTTATTTTATTTTAAATTAACTTATCCTCGCGTAATTCCTCGTTGAAACAGTTTTATTTTCATTCTATCCTAATTCAAATAACTTGTGATATAAATATAAGGTAATATAATTCGAGTGCTTCGATTTCTAAACATTTTGGAAGTTATGTCCTTTCACGTCGTGAAATGCTATGCGGTATGTTACGTATCTCCGTTTTGAACAGATCGGTTTGCAGCAAGAAATTTCTTTGTCGAGAGCAACGCGGGGCTTATTGCATATGTATAGGCATGTTGGAAACTCGTACGGTTCCCGCTGCGATGCCATTCGGTCTCTCAAAGTTGGCCCGAATTGGACATTGCGCCCTTTCGATGGATCCTGACTTGCATCTCCGCGACAGCGGTCACGCTGAGAATTTCGAGGATCTCCAGAAGTTCGTCTCTCGAGACTACGTGAGATACCCCGCGCTTTGATCAAGGTTAGCAAGAGAATTTCAATGATTTGCTCGAGGTTGGCTCGGGCCGCCCTTCCTTTGTTTCGCGGATCCTTTGAAACTGAGATTGTAGTGAATTTCGAGGATCAGAATATCGCTTTAAGTTTCTTACCCACGATCTACTCCGTCGTCGGCATATCTTATGAAGTATCCGGCAAGTATGTCATCCAAGAACCAGATCAACTTCATCGTTCACGACGTTCTACTATATATATATCATAACTTTCTTACTAATACAAGACAAGATATAAGATGAAATTTGGAAACAGCGTATCTGTTATACGAGTTATTCGTTCAATGCTCATCATGTCCTTGTAAATTATGTTTGAAATTAATGAGCGATAAAGAACCGTATATAACGCTCGTCTGACCATACGAAAGTACCTGCGAATAATTGAGAGCGAGGAGACGAGAAGGATATACGCGTTTTTTAATATAAGATCGGGTTTTAGAAGCTTCACAGATTTATGAGTCACGATATTTATGAGATACCGAGAGCGATAAAAGATGCCTATGGTGTAATGAAATTGAAATTCGATGGGCTACATTAGCCTCGTAACTCACAATCTTTTTCCACGTAATCCCTAATAACCAGTGCGTGAATATAACATCGTGATCATCCTCGGGGAACGTTAATTAACACCGCGATTATGATACCTCAGCAACGCCCAATGGCGCTCAAACATGATTCAACGACATCCTTAACCGGGATATTACCTACGAAATATCCACATCTCGTGATACATTGTCAATTTCGCAAGTGTTACATACTTTGGAAATCGTGCTCGATGAAATTAACAACACCCTATCTGAAAATCCGAAGAGCTTTCGTGTCGAGCGCGATAGCTGCGCCACCTTAAAACTACCATTCATCATTCCAACACAAAACTCGCAGTGAGACAAAGTCTAACGTTAATCGTTCGCCTCAAATGTAATCTTGGAATTTTCAATCGTTGCATGGCCAGACTTGACGCCCATCGTGCGTACAAAGGGAATAACTTTCCGTTCCTTGTTTGAGGAGCATTAATTAATAAAATGTCACGAGAAGAGGCGAGCAGGGCGAGCAAAATCCCTTTGTGACGGAAAGCCCGAAATTGGTGGGCTTAATCATGCCTAAATACATCCCCTTGGCTCCTCGCGTCCCGCGCGGATGGCCCAGCATCCTGGCCCATCGAAATGCGTCCGTGCAGGTACGATATCGCGCCGGTTTCTGTCTCTCGGCTCGGCCACCTCTCCTATCATTATTAACGAGCCAATTAGCGCTTTCCATTACCCACCGTGCTTGATGCGATATTTCCATACGTTCGCGCCGACAGTACTCTCGTTCGCGCTGCCGGAAGATCATTATAAATGTAAACCGGTCGGACTGCCGTGGTCAACGAAATCTACCGCCTCTTTGTGGACCGGGCTTTATACCAGGCGCGGATATTGATACCCACGATTTACCTCGATGGTATTTTGAGTGTCGGCCGGAATTTCATTCGGTTTCGGCGGAAGCCCCAGCTGCGCTTCTACTCGATTGTCGATTCGTGATTTCTCCTCTTTTTAACACTTTGCTTTGGGTATCTGTAAACTGTTTTTTTTTAAATGATTAATGATTAAACGTTTTCTAATGAAATAATTCGATAATTGGTTAGAATTTTGTATGGACTCTCGTATCGGTGTGTGGGGTGGTTAAAGATGTTATTCTTTACATCGTTAGCTGTGCTGTTGTTACGATACTAAAGGTTGTAAATTAAGTTTAAACGTAGAATTTAAACGATGATCGTTTCTATGCGTGGTATCATTATCGTGATAGAAAAGGGATACGAGAATAGGAGTTGGAAGTTCCTTTGCGCGATTTTTAAATCGAGTTTAGTCACGAACATGGAACAGAGTTTCTGCTTGCATTTTCGTAATAGTACTTGGTTTGGTTAATAATTCGTCGATCTTCTTTGTGTTTCAATCATGTTGCTGCTATTGAGAAATGGAAATCGAATTCGTTAGTCGTACGTTAAAAGGGGCTTCGGACTTTCAGCCGTAGTCGTCGTCACCTGCAATCTTCAGCGCGTGACGAGGTACAATATATTCCGTAATTAATTGCGTCACACGCCGGAATAACCTCCAACTAACGTAATTTACGCCCGCTAGATCGTTAATGGAAGGTGAAGGGTAAAACAACGGAAAATCGGAGTTCCACTCTCGTAGACCGTGCAAGCAACTTGCTCGAAACGCATACACGCCAGGTTTACACGCAGCGCTGCATGAACGGAGTTAATCATGACGTCTGTCATCTACAGACAAACCTTACTGCCTGTGCTTGATTAATCGTTTAATAAAACTCCCGTGGAAACTGAATTGCGAAGAACCCGTTATTGCGTTTCCATGCGATATTATTTAGAACGCGAAATAGTCGGATATAAACTCTGGCATTGATTTTAAAGAGATCGTTAAAAGAGCGGATACATTAAATATCCAGATTTTCGAGCATCGCTATCGCCTTTGAAATATTATTGAAAGAGCATAGAAAATATTTGAGACACAGCGCGCGTATCGTTTCTTAAGGTATACGGATAAGGAAAGAAAAATATAGTTCAAAGGAACGAGGAAGGACAAGAAAACATAAATTGCGAAGAAATGAATTTCCGAATGTCATCGATTTCCAATTTTATTTTTCCATCCTGCTCCTTAACCCATTATTTAGCATTGTTGCTTGTTTGAGATGCTTATTTTTTTTTTTAATTTCTGCCATAAGTAGTTGAACTTTCAGTTTTGCTTATTATACCTAAACCTTATACTGACTACTATAAAAGTTACAAACTGGATAAAAATACTTTTCTTTCAATGAGCTTAGTGTAGGAAACGAATTAATCAGCGTATTCTTTAGGTTTGCACTCTGCTTTGGCATATAACGGATCAGAACTCGCTATTCTTCTTTTCTTTACTCCGATAAGCTAATCTCATATTCCCATTCAAGATCGCAATCATTTCCCTTATCTTCCTCCTCCATCGTCATACAACAAGTGCCTGCAGCGTTATTCCTCGATCTTCCATTACCAATTTTCGGCCCCACGCAGCTGCAACCAGAGGATTTCTCGCCAGAATTCGAAAGCCCTTTCATCCTTTGACAATCCACTCTCGAGGAGCATCCTTCTGCCGGAAGACGTCTGGCTCGAAGGAAAGCAATAGCGAAATCCAGGATCGAGATTGACTTACGATGGACAGAACCCATCCGGTATTTGCATCTGCATTGCGGTACGAACACTTTTTCGCCAGCGATATTGGGCTGCGTAACCTGCGCAAATGCTGCTCGGTGCAATCGCGAGCGGCTGTAAACAGAGATTGGCAGTGCGTACGTGCGGTCGGCTGCTAAATCGCTTTCGACCGCCACGACCGCTCCTGCGGTCGCGCCAGACCGCGGCGCGTCAAATACGTTCGACGTATCTTCGATGCCCCAGGTAATCTCCCCCCGGGTTTTCCCACACTGCACGCTGGATACTTCCTTTTTACGATTGAACGCGGCGCGCCGCGCCGTTAATCCTTTGCGCGCCGAGGTATCGGCCCGTTTCATAACTCCGTGCCCCTTTTCTGCCCAGGCAGAAAAGCTCACGCGATTTGCGTTTTATCCCGGCCGGAGTAATTGCGCGCGAGGCAGTAAAGTAAGCGATTTGCAGGCCAGCGTTGGCCTCGAGTGTTAACGCGTTCCGTGGAGGAGCGATTTTTCGTTACTTTGGGACTTATTTCTGATTTTCGCGCAGAGGGTGTATGTCGTTACGCTGTTAAAATTTGCTTCTTACGTATATTTTACGGTTTTTATCATTGATAAGGTATCTGTTTTTAATTTTTGAACAGTCTCCTGGTGACCTTTGTTCAATTAAGAACGAAAACGGCCAATTAGTATATTCGCCTCTGTAAATTTAAAAAAATGGGTGATTTCTATACATTTTATGTATTTTTCCACTAACAAACATACACATCTATGTGGGCAATATATTAAACAGAAGCCTCAAAACACGTAGACAATCATGTTCGTCATATAGCACAATAAGCTTACAATACATTCTTGAAGAGGGCTCGTATTAGAGCTGAAACGTCGAAAAATACACAAGAATTGTTTTCTTTTAGAACAACCTGCTCGACAAGACCACGACTATAATATTTTTAATTCTTCGTTTTGCAAGGAAAATTGTAAATAGTCTGAATGGAGAAGTGGGCGTGCATGGCAGATGTTAATGACGATTGGTATCGAGAAGTACTCTTGATGAACATGTTCCTAATTCGTGAAATTCTCTGGTACTAGGATTTAGAGGCCGTGCTTCGCAAGTACGTTTGTCTCCAATATTCGAGTTCCTCATTTAACCTCTTAGCTACGGCTGGATTGTCCGCAACGCTGTGTCTCTGTGCATCAGCGTGCGAGGCGGTCTAGTGGTTTTGCGCTATGAAATTACACGAGAATAGAGCGATGGATGAATTAATTATAATGTCTTTATGCATTTTTATATAATTAGTTAAAGGGAACGTATTAAGATAATATGGATGTGTACGTTTTAATATTTTATAGTATAAGCTTGTAAGAATTATTCCAAGACATGATGTGCGCGAAAGTCACTATAGTACGTATCTACTATAGCGTTACCACTATATTATATCGAAGCTAAGAGGTTAAAGTGGGCTTATCGAAGTTTTCGTGTATTCTACGTTTTCTTCGTTAAATTCATCATCTTACTCTCTTATTAAATTTGGACACTTCACCAACAAAATTTTGCATTGAATGGGTGCATTTATTATAAACACAATTCCCATATTTTCGAGCTCCAAAAGATTTGCTTATCAAATTCATATTTAAACAGTGCTGAATTAGTGATTTAAAAATCCCTCGAGGATTTGTCGGAAATATCTGTTTCTTTGTATACAACCGCCGTGATTATTTGGGCTTCATCGTGCATTTTAATGATCCCGCATATGCGGGGATTTTTATTATCGTTATCCGAAGTTTGCTTTGGAGTACTTGCGATGGGACCATTTTGACTATATATCCGCGTATTTCTTCGCGGTATTGTACCTCCGAGACTTGCAGTACCGAGCGAGCCACGAATATAGGTACCCATATATTCTTCTCTGAAGCCGGCTTCGAGCCTAATCCAACCGACATTGTTCGAACTCATCCCTTTCTCTTAAAAAAAGAGCCCCTCTTGGCCAACCATTCTACGTGAATAGCGCACTATCGGGGAATCGACTTTTCGTCAAGCCTGCCCGTCCATGAGAAATTTCTAAGATATCCCTCGCCCGCTCAGCGCCGCCGCTTTTAACCTGCGTAATAATTAAATTGCCCTCGAGCAAACACGAATACGCTATTAAACCCGTCATATCTCGCCGATGGTGAAGATAAAGTATTTCGAACCGCTTCATATCAATCTCTATAGATAATGTATTAAGCGATTCGAAGATACCAAAGCCGAGAGCTCACGTCATCGAGCGTCACTCGTACACGATTCGGCATACTCTAGAAATCGCTTTTCATCCTTTCCACGCCAACGAGCCATACCAGTAAATTGCTGCGCCGATCGACAGATCCTTTTCTCCGCTCCACGACTCGTAATTGTTTACGTTAATCTTCAAACTCTTCTCCGCGTCAGCCCCTGCCTCCTCACCCCCCAGCCGCCCCTCCCTGCTCTGCCTTATCCCTATTCAATAGAGATTTTCCCCGATCGACAATGGGATGGAATAAAATCAAGTGCCATCCGGCGATCAAACGAGTGTTAAGGCCGGGGAATGAGGAAATCGAAGTGGGGCGAATTAAAATACACGGACCTGGATGGCGGAGGAGTATAAACATTTCAAAGCGCGGCTCTTTGGGCGATTAATCCCTCATCCGCTGCTTTCGAGGGCTTCCCGATCGTCTGCCTCTCCGAGGGACGGCCAGGGGGGCGGAGGGGGGTGGACAGTCGATCGCGAGCCGTTAATCGTCGTCCCTTTAACTCCATCCGCCTCGATCTTCCAGCTTTATCTCCCCCTTTTCGCCTCCCCTCTTTCTCCTCCAGGCGGAGAGGCCGTCCTTTTGTGCGTGCGGAATTAGTTTCCTCCCTGCTGGTATCCATTTCGTCCTCTGTGCGGTTTGGCCGGCTAGGTTTGGCCAGAGGGACGACGCGTCGAGCTTCCACCCCTTATCCCCCTTCGTTTTCGCGGAAACACTCGGCTTGAGACAAAGATGCCTATCCTCGATCGACTCGCCGTCCAGATGGACCGTGTTTGTTTCGAATTGGAGTTTAATGTTTATAGAGGCAGGCGGAATTTTCAGGGTTGTTCGATGAATTTGGAGCTTTGGTGTTTAGGATTATGTAGGTGTAGTTTGATTATGAAGGTAGAAGCCGGGGTGAAAGTGTTCGAAGGATGAGGAAGGAGAGTGATTTTGGGATATTTCGAGAAGATGTATGATGTTGATGAGAGGAAGGTTGGAACGTGTGTGTAATTGGGATTTTATGAAGATTGCTTTAAGTTTTAAATTACTCGTGGAGCGTTGTCTTTCTTCGATTTGTTTTCTGCGCGATGCACTTGGATTGAATAGAGATGCATATGTTGGATCGATTTCGCGGGGTTTGGATGAACTATTGTTTTTCAAAATTCTGGCAGGTTAAATTGAATATGTCGGATGTCGCGTGGCTAATTGTTCTTTTGTCGATATTCCCATAATTGATTAATTAAACAATATTTGACAATGTGGAATTTAAAGACTAGGACTTCTACATTGGTTGTGAATCATCGCTTTTATTTCCTTCTCAGGGAAATGATTGTGACAGATTAAAGACACGCGTGTTCGATTGGTTTGACCCTGATTCGAAGGAAGGTCCTCTCAGGATCTTTAAAAGTTAATCGAAGGAGCTTTGCTCGTCAAAGATGCTCGTAAATGCATAAAAAAAAACCGTGATAACGTATCAATTTTACATTACAGCGTTAACCTTTAACACTTCAGTACTCCTAATCTCATATGCTCAAAGATTTCTGACATTCTAACACGAGGTATGATCAACATCGAGCAGCTTTCCGCACACTTTGGCCAATCCTCCATGCGTTCTTTCAGAGTCCAGTCGATGAAAATCGACATTCACCTGTGGAAATTGTGTGATCCTATTAATAAATGAAGGAAATAACAAATTAATCAAATTATAACATTAGAAGAAACTGATCAAGAAAGAAGGTGGTGTGAAATCGAATAGGGAACAAATCGTAGAAAAACAAATTAGTCACTAATCTTACAACCATTCGGATTACGACTAAGCTAGTGACAATATCCGTTTCACAGAAAATCATAAACGATCATCAAAAATCCTAAAGTTACTCTATTCCCTTCTACGTTCAGTCCCGCGTCTCTGCGATCCGTAATTCAATACCCTCAAAATTCCTTTAAACCAGAATTACGGTTCCCAAAGTTCGAGATCCGAGTCTTCAGGGGAAAGTTACGCGAGATCCTCCCCTGTCCCGGTAGCGCCATTGTAAACGAATTATTGTTCGGTATCGGGCATGCAAATGCGGAGAACGTTTCCCGGTTTTCACGAGGAGGCCGCGTAATCGGACGTATCAAGAGCTCGGAATTTGAAATTCCAAGGATTCAACGTTTCTGCTTGGGGCCAAGGAGAAAGCGAGTCGCTTTGTTTATTTATTGCCCCGGATGTGTGTGTGCGACTAGGGAAGACCTGATGCGCGCATACGCGATTCCTGGGGGATCGATACTCCTGCCGCTCCAGGCTCGTCGCAACTGGAGGCGCGAGATTCCCGAGAAAATTGAAATCCAGGAAAAGCCGGCAGTCGGCGAGGCCCAGGCGAATCGCTCTGCTCGCCTCGGATGTCTGTGCGAAATCTGAGCGAGGGCGTCGATGTAAAATGGGAAATTCCTTGGGCGGAACTGAAATATTTGACGGGGGGGTATTCGGAGAGGCGAATAAACTGGCGGTGTCGATCGCCCAACGATATTCGGCACTTCGAGCATCGCGAATGCGAGCGCTTCTGTTTTGGGCTCGCGACTGAACTCGGCTAATTTGGTTAACACACTGTAATCTGGATTTCTTTCGGAGTCTCTTGCTTTGCCTTAAAGTGAGCTGGAAAGATCAGTATGAAATTGTGAACCACATATATGGATAATGAAGAAGGAAGGAGGATTGGTATGGAATTTTCAGGTGGTGGTGTGATTTTGAAGGATATACGCATATTAGAGGAGAGAGGGATTTCTGGTCGGAATTGTAATTTAGTTTAATTAGTTGTACAATGGCACTGTGAAATCATGACTGCGAAATCATGTAAGGTGTTTAAACAGCGACGTTTACTTGGGTTGAGAATAAGCTATCCGCTGCGCAGAACATAAGGGAGAATCCCTAAGGACGGTTGAGGAATAGAGCGAAGATTCTGGTATATAAGACAGCGTACGTAGGCATATGTTTTTGTTTTAGTTTTGAGTTGTGAGTTTTAAAGAAGTATTGTGGAGAAGTGCGACGCCCAGTTTCATTCCAAACCTGGACGATAGTTTTAATAGTCTGTGTATATACTTCAACAGTTTTTTTAATGGACCATATTTTTACCAATACTATTATACTACACACATCTGTGAAAAGAGAAGAATGAAGGGGGACTATTATGGAATTGTGCGCTGGTGGTTTGATTTGGAACGATACATTTGTCCAGGAGAAAGGGAAATTTGGTCGAGAATAATTGTAATTTGTATAATAGGAATGTTATCGAATACTCACTGTAAATTATACACGACTAACTACAAGAATTTTTAACGAAATTTCGATGTTTGTAAATATTTCTGTCACGAGCTTATATGTTTTAGGATTAAGGAAGTGAGAAGCCCGGCACTTACAATTGTATATATAATTGTATAAGATTTTTAGATATGCACGTAAACTTATAAATTCTTTTTCTCTTTTACGAATATGTTTTCCTGGAACTCATGTGTTTTGAGAACACTTTTGTGGAGAGTGTTTTACACTCAGTAGGTCTTCTTCCATAAATGATCCAGAATTTTACAAGCATGCTCGTCCTGAATATTTACTTCCTTCTTTTTTTTAATTAATTTTTGGTACCAAGGTCATTTGGCCAAATTTAGTTTTTTTTTTTCACGAATATTGACAATAATTTATTAAATTCTAAAATATCAACTTGATGTATGACAGCTTGATTAACTCTTATAAAATTCTAGAAGAAACACGTCCTGACCTACGAATAGATCGTATAGTCTAACCAATATCCTCCTTTGGCATACTTAGGTTCTTCATCAAACTTCAATCGATACGCCGGATGCTAGAAACTTTCTATAAGAGATATCAAATAAATTCACGCACCCATATATTATTATCTCACGGATACACTTGGCTCGTGCATTTAAACTCGCGCACACGCTTGTCCTACAATTTATGATAGCTTTTCAAACATTTTTCACATTGTACAGGGTATGTCATATATATTTAGCGGGTAATTGGACACAATGCGCAATGCTGATAACACAGTCGCGATATTACAAGGTTTCCATAGAAATCCCGGGGCTCGTTAATCACGCCGGCCATTTATTTCAAGGCTTTGAGAAACGTTCCGCACTTTTGGTGCTACTTCGTTTCGTAAACGTCGTCGGGCACAATGGCGATGCTGTGGAAGCGGCTCTCACCTTTCGAGATGCACTTTCATGTTTGGCCAAGAAGGCCTAAGCTTGCTAATGACAGCCGTTAAGTCGGCTGTTAAGATGTTAAGTGCCTACAATGTATAACAGCCTCGCTACTCGTGTTACGCCGTCGTCTCCTGCATGTCTTTCCCACGGCTACCTAAGTGCACTCCTCGCAATGCGCCTCTAAACTGGGTAAATTACGCGAAAGAAGGAGCACGTTTCTCCGGATTACGTCAATTTCCCTCGTCCAGTTGCCAAATCTTTATTCCTCTATCGGACGCCATCGAAGGAGATTTTTCGCTCGGCCAGAAAATCGATTTGATCAAATTATCGTGGGTTAACTCGATAACGAGTTTTGGGTCGCATCCAAGTTTTACCGCGATCGATAACGTGCACCAAAATTTAGGTGCGATCTAAATATATCTAGCATCGTGTCGATTTTTGTTTATCTATTCTTCGTACCTAAAAAATCAGACGTTTTCGGTGTTGATATATTGGCACACGATCATTTACCTTTGCAAGCCTTATTTAAGTCCAAATCTATCGAAGCGATAAAATGAGGGATGAGTCGTTTGTTATGAAAATTGTTGCACCTCCTTTGAGGGTATTCTTTAAGATTTTCCATGATTCTACCACAAAGTGTGAATCGTTTTATCCAATGACGTCTCTTTTGAAAACCCTTTTTCTTTAAGGAATGCATAAATGGTATGCAGAAATATGTCCAGGTAGTAGGTATGTATTCTATATAGCTGGTAGGTTTAGTATTAATTTCTTCTTTTCACGCGTACTTCCACGTATGCTTCAATATTTTTTTCACTCTTCAGCCATAGTCTTCATCGTTTAATACGGGAGCCTTCATGGCTCGACCGATTTGCCATTGCAAAACTAGAAGAATATTATCCCCGGACAAAAGCTCCACAGCGATTCCCGCCATCATTAGGCGGGACTTCTGCACGGTTCACAAGCGCACGCTTCGTTCGCCTCGCTTTATTTTAGCATCCAGCGACATAATCTCCCGGATATCGCGTATCGCTTCTCAGAATCGTGCTCCAGCCCCGTGGAGTTTCACAACCACGATATGTATAAAGCCCTCACGTACTTCGTGACTCTCCCGGCGAACTGGCTGGCCACTGACGTGATAACACTGTCGCCGATAACGCCACCTTTCGATTTTGTTGTCGCGCCTCACTATCGTGGGATTGCATCGTGACATATTTCCTTGGTGGCCCCGCGGGACAGGGCTATCGCCCCGCGATCCCTTAGATAGAGCGCGGAGCTTCGAACAGAGAAATCGCAAAGACCAGGATAAGAGCTGGCCACGCGTGAAGGCTGAAACCCCAATTAAAATTGTTTCATTAAACATTTCACGTGCTTTATGCCACTTCTACTTTTCATCGACGATACACGATGAGTTTTCAGTTTGTACATAGATGTTGATTTCCTAAGTAATTCACCATTGATATGTGCGACTAGATGTCGCGCTTTAATACCTTTTAGTGCCGGGTGAAAAACTGGCACCTGTGCGAAGATAAAAGAATAAATATAGTATTGGATGTATTTACACAAAGGTTTCGAAAGAAGCTCATAAAAACCAAACTAAAAATGATATTTACATCATTCAAAAAGCAACGTACTATGGAAGAAACGGGGAATAAGGCGATGGTTATAGTTTTGTACATTTATTTTCAGATAAAGTTCTCTCGCAATGCGAATAGTAAGGCGCTATTTGATGTGCAACGATATATCGTTGCTGGCACTTCTCGCGAGTGTTGCGAACGACGATATATCGCCGTCCGGCACTAAAAGGGTTAAACGCGACGCGGAGCTAGACTTTTCGTTCATGATATTCCCCGCGCGTATCGATCCTTGCGAATTTGTGCGATTGAACATTTAATTTAGGCGGTTTTTATTTGGTCAATGCTTTAAAGGAAATAATATAATACTCAAAAACATTGATGTTATTTATTAAAACCAGGTAAATAAAGACGAAGTTCGCTTGTATATTGATTATAGAAGGTTGTAACTTTCCGCCTTAAAGTTTTGCGGGAAGGGACTATAAGCGAACTCGGGATACGAATCTAAACCAGCATTTATCGTGATGGAAAAAAGTCACCTGAGTCATAAGCGAGCCATGTTTATAGTCTGGCTCGTTTATCAGAAAGCGGACCGCAGTGGACTTGTTAAAGTAATATCAATGTTTCATTCTCTCTTTCTGTTACGTTCATGTTTGACGTGTATTCACTGGTTTATATATTTAATATGATTAATAAAGTTTTTCTGAAGACTAATCATGCATTAATACCTCGATACCCCAAGAAAGATCAATGTAAGAATTTTAAAGATAATTGTTTCCATCGAGCAATTTCACCATTATTTAAGTCTTCCATTAAATCCTGGAAACGAAGGCAACGAATTACCCTTGATTCATCCGCCGTGTTTGAATTCTAGCTGTATTGGATCGAGTAAGAAGCTCCTAATGCAGTTGTATTAGCGCATAAATTGAAAATTAAATATACATTTTTTGAAGAAAATATGCGGTTAAGGTGATTGAGGAACAACTTTCGAGGAATAGGAGTGTTCTGAAACTATGATGATTGTACTAATGGGTATTAATGCAACAACGATGCGTTTAAATTGACTATCAAATAATAAACATCCATCTAATGACGAATAATTATGAATAAAATGATGAATTTATTCATTATATTATTTATATAAGTGATATAAAGAATGTGTATAATTATAGTATCAATTGCTACGCGTATTTTGTAAATATAATTAAGAAGTTTCTCGCGCTTCGTACATATTCATTTATACATGTTCATTGAATACAAGTGAAAACTTTCTAAGGTTTTACTTTCGTCAACTGGAGAAAATGATTCGACAAAATTCAATTAAAGTTTTATTGAAGCGTACGATGGTTAATAACGGCGAATAAATGAAACGGAAATAAAGTAAAAAGCCGAAATTTTAATAAAAGCGCTCGACGGGTTGTAGGGCAGGAATTTCTATATCATTTAATTTAAATCGATTAATTTCGCCGTGGAGTTCGGCGGCCATTAAGTTGTAAACCCCTGAAAATCCGATTCCATACATATCCTTCAAAATTAATACCGCGCGGTACGTACACCGCACATTTGGTCCTGTAAAAAAAAAACAAAATAAATTACCATATAAAAATAAATGGTAGCGATTTTTTCGTACACGATTTTTAATAAATCCACGATTTGAAGCTCATGGGTTACAAAAGGAGTTTAAAACATTCGCATTTGAAAGGAGGAGCTTCGAATCACTACGAAGAGTGCAACGCGGACTGCGCATTTCTGCCCCTTAGTCTCAGGAGTTAGGTGTACTGTTTAATCGCCATGCGTAACCGAGCGTGGCAAGGGCCGTGATTCGAATTCGAATTAGCGATCAACGGCCGTGATGCAGTCTTGACCCTTCGCGAAAGAACTGTGCGTTGCTTTTCTTTCGCCTTACACGTTCCTCTCGATCGTAACCACAAGCACAGTAGTTCCAACGAATTGATCATTTCTAAGCCGCCGGTATTTAATGCCTAATCGGCGTGCAATGGTGCGTCGCTACCTTTTAACCCATTTGCATTATAAGGTAACGTGCAAAGGTCTTCACCGCAAATTTTTTTTTATTATACTTAAATACAATAATTATTATATTTACAATAAGGAATATTATATTTTTCAAGTATATTTATTTAAGTTTATGTATTTTAATAATAATTATTATGTTTACGATAAGTAGTATTATATTTTTTTAAGTATTGTATTTACAATAAGTACAGTAATGATGTTTATTCTCTCTAAAGTAATCATTGAAACTACGATCATTTTGCGGAATCTGTTTGTTTCCATTACAATGTCTTGGAGAATGTCATTACTTAAGAATAATTCAAACATATTTTGAATGGTGAAATTTGAAACATCTTTGTTTACGCCATCAACGCCAGAAAATTGAGGTAATTTAGGTTTTTTTTCTTCCCACTCGAATTCGAATCTTGTTCAATATTATATCGGTAATCGATGTCTATCTTACTTCAATAATTTGTCTTCCTTTCAGTGGCCTGATTTCTTCTTGACTATAATCAGAATTACTACTTTCATCTCCAACAATACCCTCCATTTCTGTTTTTTAACCCACGAATAATGATAGCGACCAACGAAATTGAGCGTATATATACGCTCCGGTGATAGCGACCAGGAAAAACGAGCATAAACACGCTAATAATGCGGCGATGGTAAAAACCTGCAATTACGTGTTTTTACAAACACTGTTTGCACAACGGAACGCGATAAATCTCCAACAGAATACTGACATCGCAAGGAAATCGATCGTGGACCTTCGAAGATATAATAGCTTAAAATCCTTTACACGTTCGCTTGGCAGTAACATAGATTTGAACAATACACTTGCCATTATTCCTACGATTTCTCCGACCTCACAAATTCCCGAAAGGACCACCTCGCCGCCTTCGACGTCGAATTAAACAGGCCACAACGCGTATCCCATAGCCGTACTCTCGAATGGACGTCCCTCAAATAAAAATTCATTCTCCAACAATGGCCGAGACGGTGAAAGTATCGGGGACATAAATCGCTCACCGTTACTCGTCATTAGTGCCCATTCGTTCCTAACGCTACCACTCCGTGGAGCGTTAATGGCCGAGAAATTACAAGGAGATGGCGATTTAAAAGGCCCGCGGCGATGCACTCAAAACTGCATTCTGGCCGTATCCCAACCGTGAGCGTAATCTCGCGGCTAGATTGAGTCACGTGTGAAGCAAGCGTGAACGGGCCCATTATGGGGCCCACGGCTGGATAGAGCAATGAAGCCTCCTCGCCTCTTCCATCCGCACAGGATCCCTTCCTGTTCCATTCGCGACGTGTCCTGGCTCTTTTATCGGCCTATTCGGTTTCGAGCCGGTTAAAGGCACCGTCGAGCCACCCGGGCGGAATGTTTCCTCTTAAATTGCGAATATTCTCGCCGCGGAGAATGGAACTTTCGCCGGGCATCCTCCAACGCGCGCTCTGCGCCGTGGCGGTGCTTTTGCCGGAAGTATTCGGGTTCCGATTCTCCTGCTTTCCTCCGGATTTTCTCGTGTCGTACACGCGCCGTCGAGCGGATCCGGTCGAGAGGGTAAGGGGCCTTTTCAACGGGTTAACCGCGTTCGACGTGTGCTAGCTTGTTCGATAAGTTCGCGGAGCGCTTATTGGTTGAAGAGTAGAGCTAAAACACTTGAGTTCATTCTAATATTTCGTGTTTCGTTAGGACTCGATCATAATTTTAATTTTTCTTCCAATATCAGATTTTGGGCTTGAAATAGCTGTGTGAGCACAGTGGTCGTCGCATTCGCTAACGATGCAACAAAAACACGATACTTGGAGCTTTTCTCAGCTTTCATAGTCTTCTTAGTTTGAAGTCTTAAAGCTTAGTAAACTAAGGAAGTTTAGATTAAAACTTTGGTTTAACGTCTTTAATTTTTAAAGTCATTTTTGCAACTACATATTTGTTTTTCAAGTACCATTCCGCGAACTTATTGAACAGGCCAATGCACGCGTTAGCTTGGAACTTTGTCTCGAAACCATTTCCACGATGAATTGTTAATTTTTGATGGAATAAAAATATAATACTTTTTCGGGGTGCTTTAATTTTTCCGTCAGATGGATAATAGGACGGTTTGCACAGCGCTCATATACTCGTCCTTGCTTGATTCCAATTATGAATCTCGAGAGAGATTTTTGAAACTAAATTTCGCAGTTAAGTGATTAACACGCTGTGCCTGTTAATAGGTTTTTTAATTTACAGCTTTAATTACGGATTACGAAATGTTCCGTGTTGTCGATTTTTACTATTTTTCGTAGAATACGAAATAATCATTGCAATAGATAATTCCATAATTAATTGCAAGTGTTATTATAAACGATTGTCCTGTTACTAGTTATAAAGACGGACATGACAGAAATTTAACCAGGATGCAGGTGAACTTTAAGATTGGAGATAATTCAATATCCATATTATGACACTTTATATTCATATTATCTCATGCGTACAGTAAGTCTTTTAAAATACAATTGCAATTACGAATGTCGAGATTAGAAGGATCGATATTTCATGGCCGATGACCGTGTAAATCTTTGAAACTGATATCCAGCGCGATTTCAAACTTGTGAAAGTTTTATAGGGATATAGTAAGCCGTGGCAATTATCCAAGTATCGAGCAACAAGTACGCTTAACCATCCTGGACACTGTTTGTCGGAAAAGTGCCGGTTGAATCTATTCCAAAAACGAGGAGGTTTTTGATTGCTGGAATTTAAATTATGTAACTAACATGGGCCAAAGGTGAAATTACTTCCGGTTGGAGGGTAACGGAGATAAAATTAGTTGGAGTTGAGTAGGAGCAGATTATAAGTAGTTTGATTAACGAGCGAGTGCCGAACTTTCGCCCTTGCGGCCACTTGGATTAAACTTTGAAAGATTCACTTTTCAAAGGGTCCCAGAGTTGACCTTTTTGCGCTCGAATTAATCCTTTGGATTGCACTTTTAACCAGCATCGTTGTCCAGTAATTTGAAAACCTTTGTGCCATCGATATAAATTGGGTCAGACTCGCTTTTGTTTAACAAAACTGCTTTTTTTTTCATACCCTTGTACTACAAATTTAAGGGTTCATATTGTAATTTAATCAATTTAACCCTTGTAAATAAATGTTCATAACCTCAGATTGTACATTTTTGCGCAGTGTTAAACCCTTTCATCTGCTAATATCAGGATATAATATGATTCTACAAATATAAATTCGGTTGACTGAATGATATTGAAAAATCTGAACTGTTTTATAAAATATAAACATCGAATGATTTTCGTACTGGATCTATACATTTACTGGTTCATGGCTTTTAACAATATGCGACTCCATATTTTTCAGCTTTTTTACTGTAGTATTATTTGACTCAAGTATTATTTAATTATACATCGTCATTAGTAATTTATATTTTAAAAAGTACAATATTAATAACCATCTTTAGAGTAACAATGTATTGTGCTAAATGGTTATAATTATCGTAACAGAATTGTACTAAACTTTTACAGCAATAACCACGTGACACACTTAATGTCGATCTACGCAAATTTACAATAATCCAACGCTTCTCATCCGCTTACGAGAATCTGGAAACTGATTAATTAAGCAGTTTTGGCGCTAAAGCGCGGTTGATGGCTTCGTTGAACCTACTGCTTCGGTTTTTTGGAAGCTGCTTACACTCTGCTCTGGGTAAACCGACCTTAATACGGAATTAAGCTCGAACAATCGCAATCAAGGACGGGACAGGAGTGTCACAGGAAGCTGTCTGTATCGTATCTTCACTAATGCGAACAGTACGTGATTATATTCTCCACGGGCAAACCCATGATGCAATTTGGACAATGCCAAAGGTTATTTGGACGTACTTTGTTTGGTAAACTGGAATAATTAGCTCGGTAAATCTCGAGTAATAACGTTAAGGAATAAAGGCTCGACGATCATCTCGAAATTAGGAGTAGTTTATTACGGAAATAAAATACGCCCCCGTCGTTCACATCTGAGTTTATTATGAACGTAAAACACGCTTGGCAACATACGATGGAATTGCAAATACGCATAATTTCCGCTTGCCTCGAGGACATAAACCAGAGGAATTTGCCAATTCCATTGGCACGTGACCGAGCACGTCGATAATTATCGTAGGATTGTATATTTAAGGTCATTGCACCAACAGGGTTAATCTAACATCGGGTGGAAGAAGCTTATAATTATGTATAATCCGCGGTGTGTAACTTTAAATAGTCAACTCAGCACCAAATACTATAGATCAATGTAAATCTCAAATCTTCACTAAACGGATTTCTTTTACTATTTTTTTTCCATACAATTTAGAATCACAATTTTACACATTTCTATTTCGTACAACGTCGGATTAAATTGACCACACACGATGGTCTTAGATCGTCTGGATTTTCTTTAGCATTTCTTTTTTTTGTACAATGTAAAATTACAATTTTACATACCTCTCTTTCGTACGGCGTCAGATTAAGTTGACCATACACGATCAAAGTATGGTCAAAGCTTCAGAGTCTGAAGGAAGCACCGACCATAGAGGGTTAATTGAAAGTTTTCAGGCGCGTCGTTGCGAGCGATTGACTTTCGGCCGTGATGTTGTACCGGCCTTGGCCGTCGGCTCTCTCTGTGCTGGCATTTGCATGATATTGAATCTAACGGCCGGATAAAGTCTGGCTCAGTGCTCCGTAGATCGTAGGTACTAGCAATTTTTCTCCGTGACGACGGTTTGACGACGTTGGCCACCGATATTGGCTGCTGGTTGCCTCGAGATGACGACATTAAAGAGAAAAGAGAGAGAGAGAGAGCACCGATCATCGAGATATTTTACAACATTTTGGACGCTCTGCACCGTGAAACGTAATTTGTGATATACAATTAATTCTCGAATTATCATTCCTGGATTTATAATGGCTCGGTTATTCCGCTAATAACATTTCCTTGGGAATTGGCACGCAACGCCGAATGATAAATCCGTGGTAACGCGTGAAATACGTCACAGCCTGAGTTAACCAATCGGGCCTCTGAATAATATTGCAACGAGACCTGTGTTAATTTATATTTATGTAGCTGCGCGAGAATTGCCGAATTTTGCGCGCCATAAATCGCGGTAGGCGTATTGTAAAATATTCCCCGGCGCTTTGAACCGTAGCTCCTTTCACTGGACGTTGTTTAGTCGAGGATGACGAGCGTGACCAAAAAGAAGTTTAATCTTTGGTATCGTCAAAGCGCACTAGAAGGCCTACTCTTATTTTCTATTTTCATCATTATTTTCATTCGCACTAAATCTACCAGCCACTTTTCACGCCATGTTCAGGTGTACTAAATATATTCTCAAAAAAGAGAGGGACAAGGAAACAGTTTCGATAGATTACCACAGCGATCCATAGGCTACAACAATGTAATCTTAGAAAATACCTCGTCCCAAAGTTCCATAATTTTCCAAAGAAATAATCGAGCTGTTATTTTAATATTTCTACATACATTGTCATTTCCCTGCTTGCTTATTTTATCTCTCTACACCAAGGTGTTACTCACTCTGTTGATAAAATACCAATAATGCATATATTTCTTAACTTTCCCCTTAGGGCTACAGCATTTTGCAATTTTTACAATTCCTCACAATTCCTCACAACAGCTAATAATAATAATAAAATGTAAATTGAATGTTTGATCATCTAAATCTCGGGTGAGATAAGCTCCGGTGCTGCTCAGAGGTGAGCAAATGCGCCGTCCAGGGCTAACGTTCGTTTTGCAGCGCCAGCACGTGCATTTCGCGAGCAAACGAGCAAACGTACGATGTAAGTTCCTCCTCTTTTGGCGAAACCCCGGAATTTCGTTGGTCGAATCATGAGTATTGGCTGCCGTTGGCGCGAGAGAAGGGGAATAATCCAGGGTCCCCGATATATGCAGTTTGTCGTTGCTCTCTCGAGAAATTGGAACGTTTCACCGCGGCGAGGCCATTGCAATTTTCATCGATACGATCTGCGCATCGAGCGTGAAGCCGGGCCCGTTTCCTGCCCGGAATCGGCGAACCGATTTCGACCGATTGCCAGAGCACGTGCTTCCATCGGCCCTCCTTTTTCCCTTTCTTCCTCTCTCCTTCCTTTCCTCTGGAATACTTCTCCTTCCATTATCTCGCGTCCGCGGTTTCTCCTCGCTGCCTCTTCCCTTCTTCTTGCACTGAAATTTAGCCTGAGCTCGAAGAAAGGACGAGAGCGTGTCTTTGAGTTCCTTGAAAATCTTGGTACGAGATAAACCAGACCGGCTGTTTTATTGAATTTCTTTTTGTAAATACCATGTTGAACTGGGACTGCAGAAGAATTGATTGTTTTAGGATTTATAGTAAATCGTTCTCGAGGACAGGTTTAATATTGTAGTGTAGCATACGAGCAAGTTGAGGATTAGGACAGTCACTAATTAGTTCTTTGTGCATGGCTTTTTTTGTGTGTCTGGTTCGCCTAGTATACTTTCTCGTATATAGTCCCATAGTTATATATAGTGCTTAATGATGATCTTACGTACTCCTTTTATACTTTCACTTGCGAGCAAGTATTTCTGTTTCGATACGTATATAGTATTATATCTAATTCTAGAACCAGCTTCCTGTTTTGCAGCCGGGTCTTACTTTGTGCTACTGCAATCATTGCCGTGTTCTTGGGGCGTGGGTGTCGCGTGTTGTTAAAACGATGTTTGCCAACGCTCGCCACCGACACGCCCAGAAGTAGGAATATGAAATACATTGCATCAGTGTGGTTTAATTCTATGTATGGACGACGAGTAAGCCACTGTTAATTTATACTGTTATCGACATTTCTTGCATCTGAGTCTCCCCACCCTTGTTCTTAGATTTTTTCGAGGTTCCACATTTCTTAATGTATATGTTACTGTGGAAGATCGATATCTGAATGTCGATATTCTCCGATGAGTAACAGAGTTCGTATCGTTGCTTGGTGTATGTACGGAATATTTGCTAAATATCATTATTCCTCGGTTGCAACGAGGAATATCGAGGGTTGGTACAGCTACCTGATTCTTCGATAATCATTGTTTGTTGCACCCTTGATTCGAGTACAGAATTCCTTTTTTTGTTTCCAGTTATCAGGTCGCGCAAAAAGGGTGTTTTCGATTCCATTGTGGAAAGATATTCTGATGCGTCTATTCGATCGCCTAGATACTTCTCTCTCCATACTTCCCTGATTTTTTAAAGATTCTCTCAAGCACGCGATCACGAGTATCCGAGATTGTTCGCAATTTTTTCAATCGATATCGTTGGATTGCATTCGATTTCAGTAGTCAGTATGGCATCGTCTACTTTTTTAGGTCTTCAACTCCGGGGCTAATTTTCAAATCAAAATTTCCCGATCAAAATTTCTCGAACCATCTCTGACACTTGCGAACATCCAAATAATCGTCAAGTGCAGCACAAATGTCTTTAGTGCCAATTGCCGCAGTCTCTTTCTTCAGAAGATAATGAAGCAACAAATGTGAAATAAATTTTTCGCTTGGTAAAAATCGATCCATCGTAAATTGGGGCACAAAGTTCTAATTTTACGAACACAATACACTTCTGACAAGCATCGTCATCTAAATAACTCGAAACATTACTCCATAGACCAGTAGTCAAACCACAACTAGTCCCCGTAATTGGTCAACGAAAAGAGCGATATTCTTATCCAGCATCCCTAATATCATATTTCATAGCCTTTTTATTTAATAAGACCCTCTACCAGAAGCACGAAACGTTATGTAATAAAGGGTTTTATTTCGTATCGATCGTGTTTGTCTCTTTGCGCTCGACTCAAGACCAGGAGACCCCTCTTCTCTCTCTCTCTCCGTTTCTCTTCCTTGAGCCCCACTCATTACTTTGCTTCCGTTTTCAGCCTCCTACCGGGTTTTACGCTCCGGTCAAGTACCGCTACCAGTAAACGTTACCATTCTTTTATGGCCATCAGACCGATGCCCCTGTCCGGAGCATTGTTTTCGAAGATAGCAAAGCGAACCGGCCGAGTTTAATTTTGCGCCCGCTGCTTTCTTTATGCCGGATGCGTTGCCGCCAGGTTTATAGAACGCCGCTCCGGGGTTGTTTGGAAATTTCTGTATTTACGGATGCGTGCCTTCCGCCTATTGCGTTTCTAAGCAAATAAATCCTCGTGCGTTGGCTTGTGTTTCCTAAGGTTTTATAGGGAAAGCCGGGATCATTGGAAGATGTTGAAAGCCCGATAATCGAGGCTTTATTAGGGAATGGCGTGCGACAGGAGTTTTACGAATGTACGCGAACACGCGATGCAGCCATAGGACAGAATGTTAAATGTTGTCTCGCTGCATCTATCGAATCGTTCTGAGATTAAGATATACGACGATGCTGGTTGAAAAATGTTTCTACTTGCTATTTCGCATTTGGATAGCTCGAGCGAATTCGCTGGGCTTATTGGATTTACAATGCGATGCTGAATACGATTGTGAAATGTGTGAGTCTGAATATGACAGTGTGTTTTTGAGATGATCTATATCTTGCTAAATGTGATGGTCCTTGTTTTAGGTATGTGCGTATAGGGATTTTATGCATAAAATCTAGCGAAGAGATGTTCACTTAATTATACCAAGCTTACGAGCTATTTGCTTGGCCCTGTGCCCGCTTTAACTTTAATGAAATATTAAAATTATGATAATAGTAGTTGCTTAACCGCAGATTCCATGTTTACTCGATAAACTTTTAAATTATTTTTACTTTAATCCATTGTCCACAATTTACATTTTTCATAGATTTACCATAATGCAAAGAACTGTGGATTTCAGTAATCTGTACCACGCTAATACAATACAGATAATTCTCAATCGATTCATTATTTATATTTATGCAACGAGTAGTGGCGCATAATCATCGACATAGACATACGATTTTTCTCTCCGCGTCTTTCCTTATACAGTTCTTCTCCACATTAATCCCATCACTCCCTAATACCAATTCAATCGATTTACTACCCCTTGTATTTATTTAAGCCACACAAGCATAGGCAAAAATAATTTTCCACGCACAAATATCGATTTGGTCGACATAACATTAACTCCAAGAGATCGGATAAAAAGCCCACTACAAAGAAAGCGTACAGATAAACGCTCTTTATCCGCACTCCCTCATCAGATGTCAATAGACGTACGATCGTCAGAACTGCGCGATCCAATCCTCTAAATTCCAACAAAACCAAGCAATGAATAACCAAACACAACAAGTCCCGATGCACAAGTTCCTTTCGCAAAATCTGCAGAAGAAACTACGTAGGAGAATCATCGTGGGACGAGGCAAGCGCAAGGGAATCGTTACTCTCAAGTCAACGTGGATTACGGAGGGTTGATCTCGTCCAATCGTGGGCGGCGGTGATCTTCTTCCAAGCATTAACGATAACAATCGCGAGCGACGGCGGTCCTAACGAGACTAGCTCGCGGGGAGAAAAAGAAAAAAGGGTGGCCTGGCCCGACTAGACTGGTATTGCACTTTCTAAACCTTGGACCCATTTCGTGTCTTACATACGGAGGCTGCGGCGCCCGTGAATGCCGAGTGGTATCCCAGTGATGAGGATCTCGACCGGGCCAGACCGGATGGCTGGGTCGAGAGAAAGCTCTATCTCTATCTTTACATCTTTCCATCTTTCTCGCTCCTCCAAGGCGAGGCTTTCGAGACGAGTTATCCGCTTCGAGCATCTCGCGTGTCCACGCGTGAGACTTGAGCGCGGGCAGAAAAGGAAAACTCTTCTCTGGCCTGGTGCTTTCTCCAACGGTGACAGGCGGTCCCTTTAATTAACTCGCGTGAAACACGGTTCTTTGAGATGGGATTAAGGATTTTTGAAGTCATTGCTGATGAATGTTCTCGTTATCGATATCCGTCGTGTTTGCTTTAGGTTAATCCGTTTGCATCGTTAGCGTATATAGACGCTCAGTTTTCCTGGTCATCATCATCGGAGCGTATAAATATGCTTAATTTTGTTGGTTATTATTGTTATTCGTTTGTTAAAGAATAGAAATTGAGGGTTTTGTTGGAGATGAATGTAGTCGTTCTGATTATAGTGAAGAAGAAATTAGGTCAGGGAAATGAAGACGAATAATTGAAATAAAATGCGTAAGTGAAATTTGGCGATAAAAACCTTCTTTGGAGATTTCTTTCTAATGTAAATGGGTTGATTCTTGGATTTCATAATATCAGTTGTATTGCTAAGGTATTCAAAGACCTTCTGTATTTACGATCAATGTTACTACTTGTAGCTCGTTATTTATACATAAAAATATTCATAAGCGTATATACTTTAATATCTTGGGATATTTAGTCTTGTACATTCGAAGAAATGCTTTCATTCCACGGATTTGAAGACTCCCTATCGAAAATACTTAAGGTTTCGACCATCAATGTGAGGTTCTTTTCAAACTAAAATGTAAAACGTGTTGGAGAGTAGCACGTATAAAGTTAATGTTATTCACCAAGTAGAAAGAATGAAGAAAAAGTTATACAAAATTTTATTTTGTTATACAAATTTTATTTTTTAACTGAGAAATTTTTTTTATTAGCGACCTACCATAAAGCTTTGCGTGTTAAAAAATTGTCCTGGAGAAAGGAGCGATACAACTATCACGATTGCTTGTACATTCATCGTATATTTATTGTAGTTCTTAGTATGTACATTTTTGGTCTACAGTGTTGAGCGAGCAGAATGTTTTGTAATGAAAAGGGTTGAATAATCGCTCGGACTCGATGTCGATTGCATCTGTAAACATGCAAGAGTTTACGTTCGTTATACGTGCATACACAACATACGTATGATAACAGTTTCGGTGACAGTAAACACTTTGGATTGGGCCTGCGGTGCTGTAGTCGATGTGCTCTCGGACTTCCATGCGGAAGATCTAGATTGAAACACTGCTCATCATCTCTGACTAGTTTTCAGAGTGATAATCACAATGTAAATCGAGTATTCTCAAACACGCGTTAAAAGAATTGCTTTCAAATCACATCACATTAGCGATCGATATAAAAAACGAATAAACATTTCCAATCCTTTACGCCACAATTGGTTTTACGCAGAGTTTGTTTAAGAATTAATGAAAAAATCCTCAAATCGATGATGCTTAATAATAACGTACTGTTCGTTATTATAGGTAAATAAATGATGCGCCGGCTGCTGCGCGTGCATTGGGAAACTCGCGAAAATAAAATCACGAAATAATGGTTTAATTACCCTTCCACGATTCTGGAAAGGTTCGCTGCGCTCCGAGATACAATTAGAAATGCTCCACCAGCCGTTGGCAATTAAAAGTATCATTCCGCCTGCCCCCTTTCGTTCATTCGTATAGACCGCGAGACTTTTCCTTGAAATTTCACCGTGGGCAAAGTCATCTCATTATAGGGGATAAATAACGGAGGAATGCAGCGGCTGGTACGAGTTTTATTCCGGTATGATGCACGATTCAATTTGGAAAGGGTAATTGTGCCCGATTTATCCAGCCGGTGATACATGGCCGGTCAGATTATGGCGGAATAATGCGCACGTGGATGGCTCTTGTTTTGTTCCGGCTGCGTGGGCGTCGAGTGTAATTGGATCTCCCCGTGGGTTTTTGTTGCCAGTAAAGGTACCTTTCCGCTCCCCCGGCTCATTATGATATTTCTGTAATTTATAGTTTGCCTTTTGCGCCACGCTCCTAACGGCGTTTTCGCGGGGCGCTTGCTTTTTAAGTCTCAATCGGGATATCGTGCTTGTGCATCGGCATTGTGCGAAATGCACTGGTCATTTCGAGCGTTCTGTCGCGGGGAAGTAATATTCGGTACGCTGTGAGAGTACTCGTTGAACCACGCGGAATATTTCGAACGCGACTCCAATTTTGTGCCCCCGATAATTATTCGATATAAAGCGGATAATGGATGGAAGAATTGATGGGTTAGGAAGTGTTGTTTTATGACGTCTTTAGGAACAGGTGACAACGACAATTATGGTAGTAGATAGGATAAAATAAAGTGCACGGTAGTGAAATAATAAAAATTACAAGAATGTATAATAATAACTGCTGATATTATATTGCATGATATAATGCAGTAATAAGAAGAAAATAAATTTTTTAAAATAAAATACTTTATTATTATATAAGAATAATATTATTATTCATACGAAAATGAATTATTATTAAAAAAGTCAATATGTCCCATCCAGGCACAGATGAAACCATATTTTAGTCACGATACCTCGCTTTCCACGAGTGTGAAGAGCCGCTATGCGAAGTAAGCTGGAAATGTAATGAAACTAACGAACTGCAATATTTGATGTAGAGTTCTCCTGGAATTAAAGTATCATCGAAAATTCATGCACATTATCACATTGCATTCGGGAATTCTGATCGCACTTTGTACAATATGCAGGATTCGCGAGGGATATATTATGAAAATATTTCAGTCGACGAGTAACGAGGGCCATCATTTAATTTGGTCCCGAATCAATCGTCAGTCGATGCGTGTATCGCGAATCACTTCGTTTTCCGCCCGGCTCCGATAACTTTATAACAGAAACAATGGCCATAATAAAAGCTCGGCGGAGATGTTCGTAGTTTTATCTCTCGTCCGTGATTCAATTTCATGGCATAATACTGTGACTTGATTTATACGCTTGGAGATACGCCGGCAATGATATTCCGGTAATAAATCTACATACGGCTCGTTCCCCGTTTTCGTTATAAAGTCATTCGGGGGGCGAGGATCGAATCGTAATTAACATTCGTCCTATCCAATTCTGGTGGATTTCTGCTGTTTCGCGATGGTATTTTCAAAACTAATGAGCGTAAGGATTAGCTGGATAGGATAGAAAGAAAATGGATGGAAACGTAACAAAAGAGAAAAAAGGGTCAAGCTTTTGAAGTGAAAGTTCCATAATGTTTTTATTGCTGAAAACGGCTTTCTCGTAAAGTTTCTTGTTATGTGAAATACATTATTCAGCCACATGTGAAGGGAACTAGTAAATTTGTTAAGAGATTTGACTAAATTTGACGTTTCTTACTTTTTAGTCTTTATATGACGTATTTTAAATTTAGAATTATTAAAGGCACACAAATTATCTCTGCGGGTTGATTGTAATGCATAGATGATTAAATAGATATATTTGCTTCTTTCTTTAAATTTAGCTGAATGGTCCTTATGTTTAATTAATTGGATAAACTCTTAATTGATTAAAGTAACCCGACGACAAAGAACTAATATTTGTCATCTGCGAAATTGCAAAAAAGAGGATTTAAAGAACGACGATTATTTGAATTTTCACGATAAATTTAATGAAACCAGAGATTGTGAATTGTATTTTCAGTTTAACATTCTACGAATTATACAGTTAATTTAATTTCTCGGTTGTTAATCCTTAATTAGTCGTATCTCGTTTCCTCTTAACATTTAATGTCAGACGGCTAGAACGCTGGACTAAGTAAATTCTTTAACGAGGCAAATTTCTGAACATGCGGTAAAATGTTTCTTGTAACAAATCATTAGCGTTACAAAGGGCTGAAAATACCGGCAAGCTTCGCGCAGCTTATTTTAAAATTATTTTGCAGCTAGCGCATCACATCGTTCCAACGTAAATAATGTATTATCCTCTTGCTTACTCAAAATAATTTCATAATTTTCCACCGTGTTATTCGTTGGAAGCAAATGGAAAATGTTGAATCCCGTAAATTTAGATTACAAAGGCGGAGGTAATTAAATTCCAGATTAAAATGCTTGGCATAGCATGCTGAAATGTAACATATTATTAATTATAACGATATTAATTACACGTTGAATTTGTAAGCCGGAGCGGATTATTGAATAATGAATATGGATTACTTCGTTGTTTACTTTCGTAATTCATTATAATAAAATTCCCGCGTCACGGTAAGATTCGTATGAAAAAAAATTAGTTCACAAATTCAAATGTCTCGTTAATCATGCTTTAGTATTGCGAGCATTACATAGAGATGGTTGCGTGTTACATATTATGCTGATTGAATCAACATCGAGCAGAGGAATTTATTCTTTATTTCCTTATGACACGTAAGAAAATTTTGCAAGCGTTCATACATTATGGTCTTAATTCTATGTTTAGTGATACAAATTTAGGTATCAATTACGTGATCTTGCTTAAACAAGGATTCACAAATTTTGTAAATGTCATATTCATTTGTATACATAGAGACAAAAGAATGATCTCCTTCTGTTTCAACCTCACATTATTATTCATTCGTTAAACATATGTGTACCAACTTCAACGATTTAAAAATAATCGAACTCAGACATATAATCGAAGCTGCATTTAAACATTTATTTTTTTCGCGAAAAAAATGATTCTCTTCTAAGTCCGTACATAAAAAAGTGCTACCTTTTTCTCTCGTTCAACCACTTGTTGTGGCTTTTTTCTCGCTATCGAGTGACTTACGAAACGAGATTGGCTTATTAAAAAGATAACCAAAAGATTAAATTACAAACGAAAAGGAAGCCGATCGAGCGCGCGTATCGTTAATCATTTTGCTGCTAATTGAAAATATAAAAGTTTTTGCATTTTTGTCCCGCGGACTGATTTAAGTACGTCCACGGTTGAATTTTTTCTCGTGTTTGGCATCCAGTTTCCTATTCAGAGCTCTTCCACCGGTTTATTTACCCATGCAAAACTCCTAGCGCGGAAGGGTGCCTCTCTGCAGGAGATTAAAACGAAGCGGCGGGGTTGATGCGCATGCATTATGCAGCTAAACGGGACGTAACTGTAACCTCGGCTTTCGAACGAACGAGATCTGAAACTGAGGGTGCAACAATGGTGCGGCTACTCAGCCCTCGATTCGGTTTGGGAATTTTATTGTCCTTTATTCGACGTATGTAAACGAGCACGATGTTGTATGCGAGGCAGGATGAGATTAGTCGACATTACAACAAGCAACGGTACTTTTAATAAGGATTCTGGGCATAGGGTATTTGTAAAGTTTTTGGTATTAATAATTTTGATAAAAGTATGGGTTTAAATTGGAATGTAAAATTAAAACTGCGAAATTAACACGATTAGGGAGAGTTGTTAAAATCATACTACCTTAGGGATTTTTGATATATATATTAAACGACATATATTTTTAGTAATACCGTTGCTTGTAATTATACTTTTATCTTTGAGGAATCCTCTAAATAAATATTCTACATAAAAAATAAATGTAAAAGAGTGATTGAGTAATTTAAAAAAAACTTTATTTTCAATGTATATAATCTATTTCTTTTTTTATTATATTGAAAGACAACAGTATCGAAATAAATGAACATAATAATCATTGTTTCATTTCCAGCTTCTGGAAATTCCGATAAATCAATCGAGATAACACAAGTTGTGTTTTATATCTCCGACTCCATACACCCTTTATATTATTACTACTAGAAGTTGCAGGGATTAATTGATTACCAAAAAAATTTGCCGGTACGCTTTAGGTAACCAGTACACACTAGGCAACTCTCCCCTACTCGAAATTTATTGCTGTCCACTCGGTGTACGTAGGAGGATACAGTAATATATTTGGTGCCTCATTAACTCAAGTCTTACCAGTCACAACTATAGCGGCTATATCTCGTTTATAACGACCTATAAACTTCTACAAATCTTGACATATACAATGAGACATTTTCACTTGAACTCGATGATGTATTTATAGATCGTATATAAAGGATTTCTCATTTCTGGTGACACGGTTAACTTTTTTTTCGCTCTTAGTCTTTGGTCAATATACCAGATCCTCCATGCGAGGAACCAGAGGCCTCGCCTAGTCTCAACAACGATTTTATGATCGCGAAGCTCAGAAGGAAACACGTTAACTCCATCTCGTTTGTCCCAGCCTTTTCGCAATAACTCATCGCCTTAGCAGACCCTTCGCTATAAATATCCGAAGAAAAACACTACGTGCCATGTGCCAGCGAGTCTTTGTGATTCTGATCTGGAAAAAATTCCCGACCCGGAGGTCAACTCGAGTATTTCCCATCTCGAATACCCACACACACACACACACACTCTAACCTAAAAGGTATTCCATCGCCGTATCCGGATGGCTCCTCGCAAAAAGCTCGAGCAAACGTCCCATCGATCGTCGGGGAAATGGCACGGCCAAGCCAGGTACTCACCATATTCGGCCGGAATTGTTTCTTCATTCTCTACGGCCGCTTCCACGTCGGCGAGTAATGTAAAAATGTTGTTTGTTTATCTTTCGACATCGATCGCGAACGTGACGCTGGACATATGGGAAATGTTTTTAATCCCTGAAACATGATCGTACGTACGTACATATGGCAACAAAAAAAAATCCTGCGGTGCTGATGAGAATTTGGATCTTGGCTGCGAACTGTTTTTCGTATTTTCTGTGTATATAGATTTTAATACGTGCTTGCCGATCGATAGCCTGGGCAAGTGGTTTATTTAATTTTTTATGCTGATTTATAAAAATATATTTAAAACCGAATTTCTGAACGTCAAGTTTGATGTTTGAAATAATATATTTTAATATGTTTTTATTTTCTTATATTTTTGAAAGATATTTGTAATATATTTTTATTACGTTTTAATTAATCAGGTATACGAAATGTAATTAAGAATTTTACTCATCGCCACTCACTGTACAAGTGATGTTTATGGAACAAAGTGCGTATAGCGGAACAGGAAATCATTGTCGGCATGTATAACAGAATATGTGGCAGATGTTAGGGGGCGAGAAAAATTTGCCTCGAGAAAAAAAGTGTGGAGGGTCAGTTACGGATAGGGGACGTTTCGCATGAGGGCTTTTTATTCTATCCTTCTATCCGAGAGCTTCAATTCTTCAAATATAAGACTTACGTCGGAAATTATATTAAAACAGTAAATCACGTTAACAAAATATTCGCATCGATAAAAACCAAACAAAGTCAGTTTTTGCTCACGCGCGTTACTACTTTAACAAGTAAGATCTTATTTGTTCTTTAATTAGCCACGATGAGTAAACATCATTCTGCTCGGTGAACAAACATTATTTTAATTACTCCTGGAGAATCTGTTTTCGATGTTTTACGGCTCAGCATATCAAACTCGTTAAAAAAAGTTGACAACGTAAGTTCCCATTTTTCCACGCATTTCATCATATTACATTTTCAATCTTGAAAATGATATCACGTACAAAAAATCACGTAAAAAATGATCACGTACAATTTTAAAATTAAAATCTATTTACAACCATTAAAATAATTTGGACCACGCATCGAGTGGCAATAATGTACTTTCCGTAATACTTCCACACACCTAGTAGCAATTAGGAGAAGTAATAGAAATACTCAAAGCTGGTCATTACAGAAAAAAGAATTCTTAATAGATTCCCAGAGTTAAAAATAAACAGAAGCGATCACTCGATGTCAAAGATATAAAACTATACAACACGTATCGGTCGATATATATTTATAAGGATTTCAAAAATTGGGGAATCGATATTGACAGTTTATACACGAAGGAATAAAACCTAATTTTTTACAAGCCAGTAAGAAATGCAACCTGCATCAGACTCTAACCAACGTCATTAAAGAGTCAGACCAATTATAAAGTTTTCCTCAGCACCAGTTTCCTTAACCCGTCCAAAAAATGCTTTCATAGATGAAGAATTAACCAAATCATCACACATCATCCTAGACGTCAGTAACTAAGAATAAATAACAACGAGCGCTTGATATTAAATGGACATAAAATTTTACGAGGCGTATCAATCAATGTATATGCGAACTATATCCAAAATATACATTGATAGATACAAATCGTACAATTTCATATCCATTAAAGTTCCCAGAGTGCCCCGTTTTTTCAGGTGCATCGAGACGTTCATCGACATGCAGTCCGATGTTGCGTTTAGCCGGCGAATTGACAATGGGGAAAAGTGATGTGCTCCCCTTACCTTGGGGAATGTTCTCCCCCGTAATCCCCTTTCGCCGCAGGGGAGATTTCGGGCAGCTTGTATGCTTTGTATCGCGCAGTCCTCGACTGGAGTGCGCGAGCTGGTCTCCCCTCGTGCACGAAACCAAGCTCATCAATAGCGATGCGAAATTCAGCGGGGCAAATTTTCGGGGCTGCGGATGTTTATACAGTGCCGCGTAACCGCCATGCTCTGATAGGGTTCGCGAGGATATCGACCGGGAATTTCATGGTCGCGACGAGACATCGTCGAACTGAAGTATTAGTATTGCTGGAGAAGAATGTCTTTTTTTCGTTAAGTGAAAGATGTGAATACTTAGAAGAACGTAGTTTACAGATATTAATCTAGAATGTAATTTTTGAGGTTTGATATGATCCCTTTCGATCGACCTGGCAAAGTTTTAATATCTCGTTCGTAAGATTCACTGAGTTTCGATTTTGAATATTCAATGGGTCCTGTTTTCAGGTCGTCGTGTGTTCGAAAATTTTGTTGGCTCAAATAATGCTGCGTAGATTTAAAAGAATGGTAATCGGATAGTGAAATATTTGGACTGTGTGAAGGGTGAGTAATTCTTTTCCATCCGAGGTTGCTTATTTGTTTTTTAAAAGATACTCGCATGCGTCCATTCGTGCAATTTTTTAAAAATTCTCTCGAACATCCGAGATTGTTCGCAATTTTTTCAACCAATAAAATTGGATTGCTTTCGGTTTCAGCAGTTAGTATAGCATCGTCCACTTTTCTAGGTCTTCCTTCCACTTCCAGGGCTATTTTTCAAATAAAAATTTCCCGATCGAAATTTCTCGAACCATCTTTGACACTTGCGAACATCCAAATAATCCCCAAGTACAGCACAAATGTTTTTAGTGGCAATTGTCGCAGTCTCCTTTTATAAAAAATGATAAAGCATGAACTTTTGAATAAATCCTTTGCTTGGTAGAAATTGTAAATCGGGGCTCAAAATTCCACTTTTACAAATCACAATACACTCCTGACAAATAAAGACGCCGGAATAAGGCGTCTACAAAGTGCAGTCGTCAAAACGCAAGCAATCTTCGAAACTGGTCAACGAAAAGAACGACATTCTTTTCCGGTGCTCCTAATATTTTCGTGTATTCCTTAAACGCTTGCACGCTGAATACTTGGCACGACCCTCGACTGGAAAATATTACTCGAGATACTCTATTGATTTATCGTGGGAGGTTTGTGCAATTTGCGGAGCGTGTGAGTAAATACTAGCGCCTGAGTGTGTACATGATAAAGGATGCTCTACTGTAATATTACCTGATAAGCTCAATGTTAAAGTTACAAATGTGCAGCTTCGAGTGAAGGCACGTGTAATATAAAAATAAGAGATACGGTGTATAAATACAGTAAATCCGTTAATATTACGAGCTAATGGTGCAACACAGCTTCGCGTAGTTCAGCACGAGGGAGGAGGTAATCTGACTCGGGAATATACGTAATAAAAGTGGTAAGAAATTATAAAAGGAACAAGGTTGAAATGTACGATGAAAATTGGAGAGTGGAAGGAAGTTTGATAATCCAATATGGCGCTAGGAGGGCGATACGTTTTCCTTGGGGCACTTGAATTACAGCCAACCGATAATATCGTTGGGTAATTTGATTAATCTCGAAAGACCTCCCTTCGCGTTCCTCGAAGAGGGAAACGAGGTTGGGCAAGCACTCGGTTCTAAGAATACGAACCCCACAATGCCACATTTTAATTCGATTATTTTCATGGCACAGCTTTTCCTCCTTTTGCTAATTTCGCTTTAATATAAATATTTATACTCCGATCGGCGTATTGATTTTATCCGGGAGCTCGCGAGCCCTTTAGTTCTGCCATCCACCGTTTTCCCAACGAATCGTTCTAATCTAAATCGTTTCTGCGAAGATTATTCGAGTGGCATTAATAAGTTCCGTGTACCGTTTATGGTACACGTTAAGCTTCATCCTCAGGCCATATTTATTGAATAGACATATTTTTTATTTGTCAGGATATATTTATTAAATGTGCTGAAGATATAAGTGTTATGACAAATTTAATTCTGTAAAATATGTTTCCATTAAAGGAATGTACATTAAAGGAAAGTACAGAACAACATATATCAGTTTGTTTGATTATTATATATGCGATAATTAATAATCAATTGTAATAGTTAAAACTTGTTTTCCAACAGAAACTTTCTTCTTATATTAAATATTTTATTTCCCTTATTTTTTAACTAATATATTTGAATGCAGAAGGTTCTTTTTACTAATGGAAATGTTTAGTATTCACTGACCTTTACAATCGAACTGATTGCAGCGCCATTGATAACTACTCTAAACAAGCTAATTACTCGTGGATTGATGCAGTAATGAAATGGATGATAATCAAATGATATGATATATATTATTATCATAATATATCAGTCTTTAGAGAAAACATCAAATGGTCCGAACGACAAGTTGGGCAAAAACGGCTTGGCACGGAGCGTGTTAAACTTTGCCTTGCATATTCAGAACAAAAACGGAATAATTACGGCACATTTGCCAAAGCACGAACACGATATATATTATAACAAATTGTTTAGAATATATCAATGACGCACTCTGCTTATAATATTATATTGGATTACATTACGACTTTATACCTGATTTTGTTAATCCTTTCCAGTCCAAATTAGTTTTCCGTAAGAAAATTAAATTTCGAGGAAAAACAATTTAGAGGTACTTGATTCGTAGAAGCAGATTATACGAACCTTGCCAAATGGCATCATTGACCTCGAAAGGGTTGAAATTCTCGAGCTCGCGTATTTTCACTTGTATAGAAAAGCAAAGTTATCATTCAATTTCTCGTTATTCACAAACATGCGCTTCCAGTGTCTGCAGCCCGGCGACCCTCGTGGTTTGCTTTTGTAACTAATTATCGTTGCATAAATGCGCGAGGAGGGACGCGTAATTATGCAATTACTTACCGTTCCGGGCGTTATTCCTACGATTCTTCTGCGAGCCCCGGCATTATTCATCGCGCTTTCTGAGGGGTTATACACCAAGTTACGCCGTGTCCCCGGCTACGCAAGATCCCCTTCTTACTTCGCTATTCGCGATTATCTTAACTACCTCAAATGCATTACATCCCGTAAGGCGATTGCTTAAATGCGTTTCTCTGACGATTCTCGCCTCGCGTTCTTGACACCGATTACTTGACACGTTAGAAGCCGCGCAGTCCTCCTTGTTAATGACACTCAATTTTACGAGGCTACTCAAGTTTAAATCCATCCTTACGATTTAACGACGTTATCACGATGGAATGAAGGGTGCAGAGAAATATTAAACACCAGAACCATTTCGTTGCACTGCAACAGATTCTATTAAATGTTTGGCCTTGAGGAATCTTATTGAGTCTCGTTTTGCGTAGGAAAGTCTATTGTTTTTCTTTTTTCAGTGGTTTTTGTTATCTTTTTCTAGGTTTATTCGATTTTGAATTGTATACTTTTATTAGGAGATTAAGAAATATTTATGTGATATATGGATAAAGAGCTTAGGTGGAGGAATACTATGGTTATGGTATAAACGTGGAACTTTGTAGTTCTGCTTGGCAATAAGGCTATGCAGAAGAGGAGAGAGCATTGTCAACTTCTGGAATGAATCTTAAAGTGCCATAAGAATACCATACCGTAAATTCCGTGCGTTCGCCTACTTTCCCGAAATAGCCGCAAGTCGAGGAGCCGAGGTCTTGAGCGTGCAAGCATCTCATCGTCAGAAATAACAAACGCATTTTCCGGCATAAATTATTCATCGAAATAAACCCACCATCGACACGCTGTTTGCGCTTCAGAAAGTGCACATGACCTACTTCTTATCAAAATTCTGGTTATATTTAGATCGAACTTTATCCGCGAAATTCAGTTCGGGCGATCTAAAATCATCCAATGTACTTGGTGCGAACAAATGGAAACCTTATGGTAACTTCGATAACGAAGTGCAATAATGAATCTGATATAATCAAAGTAGTAACGGTAGACATTGGCATATTTAACGAAATCGATACCTTATCGAACTTAGCTTTTGGCAGAACTAAATTCGTGCCTATAGAAGGAACTTTTAATATGGCTCTGATTGAGTTTCAGGAGATTCCAATTACGCATGGTTACGTACTTCATCCATTCATTCCTTTATTTCGCTTGGACGAAGAATTTATTTAAATTAAGTTGCACGCTTTGCAGTCGTAAATCTGACAAATTGACAGCGTGTCTCGTGGAATGAGATTTTATGCTTTACATTCTATATTATATTCAAGCTGTTCGCGAAACTGCGCTTAATTTGAACTTTCAAGAAATGTAGTTCTAGGAGCGAGAGTAAGAATGAAAAAAACAGGAATGAAAGGGAAAGAGGGACTCTAGAATAATATATAATACACTCACCAAAGTATATACTACCACTTTATTTCAATATATTACATACGGTTAAGCAGATAAATATAGAGATATATATGCGTCTATGAAAATGTTTCAATCCGTTACACTATTATGCGTCTATTCACTACGGTAATAGTTTCTCACTCCCTAACCAAATGTGGGTCTGAAGAATTTAATTTCTCACACGCTGCATGCACACTAATACAGATATAAACAAAAGGGCGCCTTATGTCCACTTAGAATTCTTCAGTCGAAGGGCACCTCGTGCCCACTTAGGAGCTCGTCTAGCCAGTACTACTTATGAGCTCTTATCGCCTTATTTTTTAAAAATGCTTACTAATATAGATATAGTATTTTAAATAATATATATAAATAACAAAACATATATATATATGTTTATTTATTTATATATATTATTTACAATACTATATCTATATTGTAAACATGTATTTTATATATATATATATATATATATATATATATTATATATAAATATATACAATATCGAAAAGTGCGTAAAGTAGGTCCTGGTCCTTTGTACAAATTCCAAAGTTCAAGCATCCTCGTGTTCATAGTGATCGATGGAGCTTAACCGTAGGTCGAGCATGGTTCAAAGTGTATTTTCGATTATAACTATTCGGGAGCGACTCGCGTTTTGCATATCCGTATTTTCTCCCTTAAAATTCAATTACTTCCGGCAACTCGAACTATCCTAACTGACTTAAACTCGTTTGAACTCGGCGAACCGGGCGCGAGGACAGTCATGTTGCGTAAACTTTATATCGTTACGCCGCCCTGTAACGCAGCAGCTATTTACCTTGAGAATGATGGCATACTAACTTAGTTCATTACGACTCCTGGATATTGTTTAACGGCGAATGCGCTAAATTTGTGCCTAACGCGAATTCCTTACACCCACGCTCTTTCTATCCATACAACATCGCGTTACTGTCACGATAGCTGCTTCGTAAACTGCAGAATAAATGATCGTTTGAATGCTCTTCCCAAAGGACTATCTCAACGTCTAAATTATCGATTAGCCACAGTATTTCACGAATCGCCTCTTATTTCTATTCAATTCGATCTATATAACACACTTACACCATCCTAAAAGATCATACGTTTATCATCTTTATGATGCAGAATGTATTACCAATTTCGCTTCAGCCAACTCATATTACTGATTATATGCAAATTATACTTCAGAATAGATTATGGACGGTCAAGCAGGATTCTTAATGGCACGTTTCTCGTATTCCAAGGTGGAAAAGCGGTCGAGAGCTTATTCGATTCGCATACGTCATTATCGCAGAACATTGTTGGCAAAGGACTACTGTGTCGGCTCAGACTCGATATACATCGGCAGAGGGCGAGGGCGAAGAGGAAACCGGTTGAAAGGAACTTCGGTATTAACGCGAAAACCTCCTGGCCTCCTGGCGCATCGAAAACCTGGACTCGTTAACATTGCAAATTTCCTCTTTTTACGAAGCTAATTTCACTCTGCAATGCAAATGCCAGCCGTATTGGAATCGCAAGAAAGGGCGAGGCGCGAATCGCCAAATATCGCGCTGTCCAGGAGCCGTGTATGCGTGCTTTTTCCTCCTTCCTACTTTAAGCCCCGATTCCGGTCCATCGAACCCTCTTGGATTTGCTCCAGACTGGAGGCGCAAGATGTCGGTTGCATCAGACACCAAGGCGCCCTTTGGCACACTGCTAATCATATTAATCGACTCAACTAAAATCCATATATATCTACATAGATGTGCTTATATTGCAAGGAATGCACCTGGTAGTCATGCTAATGAGAATATAAATGTATATATTGTATAGTTTATATTTATGTAAATATACTTCAATCCATATGCATTAGTAGCTTGGTCCTTCACCTGTTGATCGCAAAACGCGTGTAAGCTCAATTATAATGTATGATTTAATGAGAGATCGGTAATAATATGATTTATATTAAAAGTGGAAATGATATTGAAATTGATGTGCCACAGTTACAATGTATTATATGTATATTTATTATAATTAATATTTGTGGATATTGGTTTCTTTATTGGTCAGGTTCTTATAAAGGATTTTTGCATTGAAATATCGTGCTAACGTGTAAATATAAAGTACGTTCAGGCGTGTAATATGGTGATCATTTTATTTGATTAAAATGTGTCAAAATCGATTCCTTGGTATTATCATCCTCTATTAGAGGGAAGGTGTGCGAATGGTTTTCCTTTCTTGCCTCTTGACGTCCCACGTGATTCTGGGCATTGAACCCTCTTGGATCGGCTCCAGACGTAAAGCAGAAGATGCCAGTTGCACATAGACATCAAGGCGTCCTTTGCCACATTGCTAATCGCTTTATCGATGAGCATAAGTCAGTAAGTCGGAGCTTCGATTCTCGTAGATGCAGCAGGTCAAGTCGAGAGCCCATGCTCGCATACGCAGTACAGACTTCTCCAAAGAAATTATTGTAGTTTGCTCAGCAGTATTTCAATTCGAAGAAAATTTATAAAAACCACTTTTTGGTTTTTCTGAAACTTTTACAGATGAGGTTAACCGAGTTGAACGTACGCTTTGGAAGTATAAATCAGTTGTAAGCGAAAATCGCGATCTAAATTTGATGCAAATTAATGTGCTCCCTACTTGTATCAAAATCAATTCATTACCATCGTCAAACTTTTATAGATGTTATTCTATTCTTGAATTCGATCGTATCTACGCTTCGAATGCAAATCGATGATAATAAGATTCAACTCGTGTAATTTATGCCATGATCTGATTTTACTGAATAGATATTCACGATACAAAACTGGAAGAAATATATACACACAATAGCCACTTGGCTTTCTACCCTTTGTAGAAAGAAACTTACGTAATTAAACCTCAGCTTAATACATTTTTAGAAAATTGGCAGAGGTGGAAATAGCAGTGGAAACAAACATAAGCACTCCACTGAAGCATTACTCTGAGACTGTAACGAGTAGATATAATAAATTAAATAATGAACAGGGGCGAATGACCAAAATGGTCGAAGCCCACAATACCTAAAAAAAACAATAAATAAAATTAATAAAAAACAGTTTCGCAGCATTGGTTAAAGACATTCAAAGTTACAGCGATTTTCATAAAACTGCAGCACGGATATAAAAACTTTTATATACAGACATAATATTCTATGAAAATCATCAGCCGCTTCATCTGCCAAGATTTAGATCGACAGTGCAAAACCATGAATCGAAGGAGAACCGAAGGATAATTAACCGTGGGTATCGATTATCCTTCGAGTTGTCGAATTACTCCTCCTCCCCCTTGCCTTAAACAGTCGCCATTCTCGTGGTTCTCACGAGCGCTAATTCGCGTGCACGCGATATGCGTCTGCCTGGCCGACGATAATAACGATAAAAATAGCTGGGCACGGTGTTATTAACACAATTTTATAAAGGCCCGGCGGAGACCGAGGGCAGACAGGAAGACGGCTGGGCAAAAACCGCGCCTGCCTCCCCTCCTCCTCGCTACACTGTGCGCGCATATTAATTACTAACCCAGATAACAAAGATTAGGTATAAACGACCAGGAAGCGTTTTACGAGCGTAGACTCCTATTTAACGTACGCAACAGGGTTTCTTTTGCAATTCGCCTCTCTGCGGAGATTTACGGGAGAGCGAAAAGAGGCGGATAAATTACACGATATAAAGGGAACGGTGTATTTCCATACACGGAAACGGACGTGGAAATATCGTGGTTCGTTGCGTATAATGTTATAATGCTGTAATATAAGGTTAGAATGTTAGAATGTTAGAATAATGTTGTTATAATGGATATAACCAGTAGGTTACTTTCAATGGCCAACGAAATTTCGGATAATGTAGATTTTTTTGCGGGTCAAAAGCAGATTTTAAAGCTTCCGTCTTATTACTCAATGTACATTGGCTCCCTGCAATTTAATCCAATACGTAAGATAACACTATGATAATATCAAAGTACCCTTAAGAGCCACTATGGTGTAGTAGACAGAGGTTCAGACTTCCACTCGAAAGACCCAGGTTCTCTAGTTTTTCCATGTGATATATATATGCAGTAGCTCCAGTGGTTTGGAACCCACCTTAAACAGTAGGCCCTAGGCCAAAAAAGATCTTAGCGATCAGTGCCAAAAATAAATTGACAAGAAAAAAAGAAAAAAAGTACCCCTTCATTTTTATTTTATTCTTTATAGCTTTCATTCTTTACTCTATATTTATTCTACTCAAGACCATACGATTTTTCGCGATCCAAAGGACCACCGATCCTCCTCTCTCATATCGTCGAGTTATATCTCCATTTACTAATACCAGTTTGCAATCAATGAGCGAGCAGAACGAGAGCCTCGTTTCCAATTCTCCAAATTCCATCCGCACATCGTCCGATGAAACGATAATGCAGAGCTCGCTTGAGCGGGGGAACACGGCTTCATACTTTCCGTTCCCTCGAGAGCCCAGCCGGCATAAACGTTTGGACGTGTTCCGTAGCGTGGCGAGGGAAATCCCTGGCCAGGGTTAGTCCCGGATCCTCGTGGAAACGGGACAAGCCGTGCGCTAATGAGCCTCGATGGAGTGGGCCTTTCGGATACAGGAGAGTCGTCGTGCAATTTCGGCCGGTTTGCCCGCCGCACCTGTTTCCCCCGTACAAAGCGCAGCGACACTTTGCCTCTCGCCCTTAATTAGCTCCCTGGCAATTAATTGAGCCTCCTCTACGCGACACTTCGTCGACATCTTCTTCCCTGTTGGCGGCACTCGCTTCGTCTTGTTAAATCTAAAAATAGAGGTTGTTGTCGAATCTTCGCCCGTCGATCGGTTCTGGGCCTTTCTTATTCCTAGCGCCAACTGTGAGAGTCATTTTGTCCAAGTGCCAGTGTTTTCAGTTGGATTCTAAATGTCGGTGGAGGTACTGTACACGTGTCGTGAGAGGAATTATTTAGAGGCGGTGATTGGGATGGGAAACTTGAGTTTTCAGGACAACTCGCGATTATGGTCTTAATGGTCTTTCGTGATATGGCTTAATTCATTAGCTTATGTTATAGATTTTCTGGTTCATTTCTGCTTAGATTTTAACAAAGCTTAATTACTTAGCCAGGATCCAGTGGATAGAAATTATTGGTTTTTTTTATCAGACGCAATGTCGTTCTGACGATTTAAATTTTAATTTCATCGTGACTGGATGGAGAAATTATTAAGTGTGAAAAGTAATCGAGTAAGACTATGTTCACGAGTTGTCTTAAATACTCTACGAGCAAGGAACTTAGGATTTCCTAATGTATACTTTGAATTTTTGCCGTGGAAAGTTCGAGATGTTATTCGTTGCAACAGCACACCTTTCAGAATTACGAGAATCGGTCGATCCAACGGTTATCAATCACTGAACCCTCGAACGTTCAGCCAGTCAATTTCACTTGGACTCTCAGATTAAAGGATAACAACGCCTTCATATTAAAATATACTTAACCCATTTGCATCAACAAGTCAAATAATCCACGCTTAACGATCGTCACTTAACACCATTTGCGAAATATTCCATCAATTATCACCAAGTGCAGTAGAATAGTCTTAAACTGAACACCGACTTATATTATTTCAACTATAAATTACTATAAACAAGCTATTAAAACATAATCTTATTTTTCAGTGAAATATAAATACATACATATTTTATCAGATGCACCTCTAACTACTAACTCTTCCCTCCAACAACGATACGAATATATTGAATCCGTGGTCTTCAAAGCACACTCGCCTAATTATCAATCCTAATGATATTAAATGCAAACGATTAATACGCATTAAGAGCCGCGACGCGAAGAGGTCAATTTAGAAGTGCCAGCTCGGTCATGCTTGGATTTATCATGGACGGATTTAATCGAGGAAGGTGTGCTCGAGGGGCCTGGCGTGTCTTGGAATAATGCGTTTCTTGCATCATCGGCCAGTTCTTAACCCGCTTCGTGACCGAGGTCAGAGGCAAGGGTTCTCGATGCATATCGCGAAGGAATCTCGTTAGCCGGATGGAAATGCGCCGTGACGGCTGCGTTGCCCTCGAGAACGAAGAATAACTCGTCGCACCGTGAACGCGCTGGGTGTCGTGTCGAGAGAGACGATGAAAGGCAGAAGGGCGCGCGGATAAGGAGGGAAGAAGAGAGAGAGAAAGAGAAAGAGAAAGAAGGCGAATCGTGGGAACGGGGGAGAAAGTCGGGGAGAAAGAGCACGAATGTCATGAAGGTGAAAAAGCAACGTGTACTTCGCGGTTACTGCGATGAATAGAAGATTTCCCGAGGTTCCGGGGTTAACGCCGATTAACACCTCGACGACTAGGACTTGGCGTTTAGGGCTTCGACTCGTGAACGAAAGAAACGAACTCTTACAACGCTGATGGACTTCTTTGCGTCTATTCTGGGAATATTTGCAGTTGTTGCACGCAACGGGGATTTATGTCATTTTAGATGTATGCGCGTTTTTTTCATACGCGCCGTTGGTTATGCGGTTTAGTATGCAATGTCTTGCATACGCATGAGCCTCGGTATTCTCACGATGACCGGAGTTTCGTTCGTGTAATTCGTTCTTGGTCTTAACTGCTGTTGCTTACAAGATTTGTAGACTATCGTAAATTGAGGCATCTAGACGGTTGTCGAATGATTTTTCAAGTACTTCAGATTACACGGAAAGACGTATGAGTTGTAGGGGGTTAATGAAGTGTTATTAGAAGTTAATTTGAGTTATCGTGAAGTTAATCAGGTTCTTTCTATGCGTCCATAGGTACACAATGATTCCGTCATTAGCGACGATATAGCCACTCTTATTGCCACAGGCGCTTGACCAATTTAAAGGTTACGTGCTAGGAACGTGCATAGCAGCTCGTTTGCTTCTTACTTCTCCGTTCAATTACCGAGCTTTCGTTCCGCGAGATAACCGGATAAAAGTAGAACATCGGTCCCTGATCCCACGACCAAGCAAGAAACGACATCGCGCTTCGATCGGTACTTCGAAGCAGCTTTCTTTTCCAATTCCTAAATTCCATTTAACAAATCTCCAACTTCAGCGGTCCAACTTAAAGCAACGTTTCCTTAAGGAAAGTTTAATGAATTTTTCTATCGTGCTTCATCGAGGATAAATTGCAAAGCGATTATATTACGGAAAGAAATACGGGGAAGTACCAAAACTGGCGGGGAAGAAGAACGAGCGCCGAAGCTTTTCGAAGGAATCCGGTGGAAATAAAGGTGAAGAGCGGCGAGAAGCCGGGGCAAAGCGAGAAGCAAGAAAAATCGTTCGAAGGCAGAAGAGAGCCGGGGATTGAACGAAGAGGAGAATCGGGGAGACGCAAACGAATGCCGAGATTCGAAGGAAATCGTGGAAGGGGCGAAAAGAAAGGAGGGAACTAATTGGTGGAAGGAAGAGAAACGAGAAGGAGAGGCCAGGCCCAAGTTTGGACTACGGTGGGTACATTTAATTACGGAGTTTCCTCCTTTCCGAGCGAAATTATACGCCGCTGGCCGAATAGACGGAGCAGTGGCAAATTGCCAGGGGCCGCCAGCACCTCGAGATTTCGCGTGGTGGAAATTCGCGAGCCGGTTTTGACCGAATGCCCGCCTCTCGAACTCGCGTGTCGTTCAGTGGAGCAGCTTCATATCTGGCGACAAGGGAATTTGGGCTTATCCATTTAATGTGACACAACGCTCGTATTCCTCTAGCTCGGTAAATTGCATTATAACCGTAGCTGTGGTCTTGACGAGCGGTATTCTTTTTCCCAGGTGAGCAGAAAAGTAAAAGAAGAAGTTGGGTTCAAACAGCGTTCCGGCTCTCGTGCGAGCCCGCTTCGGGTATATTATACAAGGTAAATTGTAGAAACAGAAATACAATGGAGGAAAACCTTAATATTGAAGAAAGTTAAATATATGTGTTAAAAATAGTGGTTGAGATAGATGTGGAATAGACTATGAAACTGAACTAAAGACATCGAAGTGAATATTATAGGGGATATATTACTGTACTAAGGAGCTTGAAGATTTGAATTATATCCATCTAAAACGTTGAGTGCCACGTCGTTCATCGATAACTGACAATCTAAAATATGATATAAAACTAAAAAATTTACATTATTTGAGAGGATTACTTAAAATTGATTTAAAAGTACTTAATTTTTATTTTTTCCAGGATTGTATTAGTAATGAATTTAAATATTTGTTTTTGAACAATTTTCATGGATTTTATAGGTTTTAATTTCATCAGTAGAGTAATTCGATCAAATGGGTAATTTCATTAATCAGTAGAACATCAGTCGAGAAGACCACAGTAAATTAAACTCATACATGTCAACGAGCAAAATGAATAGAAGTATCATTCGCAGTTTCATGGATTTTATTGAAATACGGTAAACATAAAAACGATAGTTTTTCGCAGGTATCGCAAAATGTGGCAACTTGTTTAGTCAATCACTTTGTCGTAACTTAAACAGAACCTTGGCCACAAGTCGCTTTCGATGACATCTTATCTAGCTTGCCAAACGATAAACAAGGTGAAACAGACTTGGCGCATAACGTGTTGAATGAATGTCCATAAGCATTTCGTTGCGAACGTAAATATCTTCCACTACGATAAGAAACAGTGGTCCTAATATGTTTACACACCTGCTTCGAGTAAGTTTCAATATGTTACCAGTGCGCTTCGCATTGCTATAACACAATACCAGAGCACTTCTAAGCAGCGCGCGTGGCCTGGTGGGGATTTTCTTATAAATTCGCGTGGCACTCAACGCGTTAAAGGTAATCGATTTACTTCTCTTCCCTTCGTTCCAGTGGTAAAATAAATTGGAGGCATCAGATGGTGAGAAATTCAAGTTTCGTGGATTTTCGACACGATGTCGAGATGGGTTGCTCGTGGTCATTGATATTACACGTTCGTAGGATGTTGTAATCTCAATTTAACGAAAAATCGTAAGGATCAATTGTCGAGGAAGGATATATGTGTTGGCTAAGAAAATGTGAAACTCACGTCAGTAACTCGAAGGAACATTACTGCTTTGGAACAAAGTCGTAATATCGACATAATCGTAATTCATAGTGATTAACTGCCAACGAAGAGCACGTGAAAGGATCACGAAAAGCTTGGAGAAAAGCGAGTGCTCTTGCACAAAGTCATCATTTCAGCTTGGTTAAAAATCGTAATGATGAGCCGTCGACGAAGAAAATGTGAAATAGTAAATCAAATCTGTCAGAAACACTATTTAATACTATGTGTCATTAAAATGAATACGATGATTGAAAAATTGCAGTGGAAATAAAAAATGATGCATGTACATAATTATGTTTTTGTTAGAATCGTAGATACTTGAAAAAGTTTTTATATAGGCATCGATCAATTTCAATGTAAAACAAATGGAATCAGTTTGTTTTAGTTCAATCTCAGTTGAGTCGCCTTACAAACGCGATGGTGAATAATCCTTACTTTTATATCCCTCGATATAACCGCAAAAGTTGATGACGGAATAGTAAGAGCGTCATAATGAACATGCCCAAAATTTATTCAAAGTCATCACTGCACCTTGAGCACGCACCGTGATCCCGCAGCTGTATAATGTAACCGGCGGAAAATTTGCATACAAAGAGCTTGCCTTACTTAAACACCACGAAAACAAAGGGAGTACTGATAATTATTTTCCCGGGGTGCAGTTCTAACATCGTCGTGCAACTTTGTCGTACCGCAAAGTAAGTAAATGTAATAATAAAATATTCTACGTGCAGCACGGCAGGTCTGAATTGATATAAGATTGTAGTTTATAAGACTAGCGATCAATGATGAGCATCAAAGAAATATGCGTCTCAGTACCCACTATTATATATTATTACTACATAGTATTTCTTAGTACTATTATATAGTAGTATATAGTATTTATTCCTGCTCGTTAAAATTTCTCGAAAAGTACGATAGTAAAACGCGAAGGAATCTTAGCAAAAGTGAAACAACGTTTAGTATTATTACAAGCATTTATTTAGCACAAGTGGATCATAGTTACAATGAGAATAAGCTTTATTTGTTGTAGTCACAGTGATGGCTCCTGGCAAACTGCCTGAACACACGCAAAAAATAAAGAACGTACGAAGCACTCCACGCATCAAACATCACACGCGTAATACATCTGCTATACAACTTGCATGTGTCATCTGTAACAACATAATCGAACAAGTGGTCCGAGTAAAAAATTCAAAAAAATTAATTTATCTCCTATTCGAAGTTATATTCGTTTAAATTACAACGATGCAGATCCATTTTTACTAAGAGATACTCAGATCACTTTTACAATTATCAGCATGTAATCTCCGTAAGAATACTGGCTTTCTTCTTCAATTTCGAGATTGCAATGCAACACGAGTGTTCATTACGCAAACAGAGAACGTGCTCGCCCATTTTGCGAAAAATCGTTATCGTTCTTTCGTTATGTGCGACCGGTGCAGGTGCACGCGGTTCCGGGCGTGCGTCGTTAGGTGAGGTTAGTTCAGGTGGCTCAGGTGGTTCAGCTCGCACGTGTGCAGGTGCCGGTGATGTTTTACCTGTGCTGTTTCACGAATCGCCGGCGGGCCTCGGATCTCAGTTCGTGATTCGCGTGACTTCGATCTCCCTTGCGAATTATTTCACCGGGCCAATCTCGCAGGTGTGGTTCATACCGATTGACTGTTTTGTTTCTCAATTTTCTGAAATTAGGAAACCACTGAATTCATATTTTTTGGAATTATCGAATTGTACTCATTGTTTATCTCATCGACACTTTGCTCATCTTCGATTAAAATTAGATGGGATAAAGGGATTACGATGTTTGTCCTTATTGATCGCAGGATTTTTATGGTTTGCTGAATATTGATATTAGTATAAGCCATCAATGCTACATGTTTTAGCATAAAGAGGATTACATCGAGATATTTATCGGCGTTATGTCGTCGATTCCTTTGAAAATCGAGCGCAGTTTTATTATCCAGTTGAATTATAACACTCTGCGCATCGGCGATTGAGACTCAATTCCGTGTCGAAACCAACCCATTTCTTGGCGGGTGTCCAAGGAACGTTTCATAAGCCGATTTCATTTTCTCTGGTTATCTCGATTTACGAGATATGGAAAATAGAGTTTCACATGCCAAATCGAAGTCACAAAAGTGCATGTGCTTTGGATAGTGAGACTCGCGTATAAAAAATAATATTCTGCTGCCAATGGGTTTGGTATTCAAATCTATATATAATAGCCGAATAAATGCACCCCTCGGAATATATAAACCTAATGCAAACAATATATGAACAGAAATTCTTTTAATATACGATGTGAATCAAAAAACCATATTGATATATTAGGGATAATCTCCGTCTATTTTATTTTTATACCTTATATCTATCTCTCTATCTATATATACACACAATATATAGTATAAAACAACAAACATTTAAATCTGAAGGAGAAAAAAATATTGCGGGAGGGATAAGCGTCTTTTTAAAACACACAAAGAGCCAAAGTGTTCTTAACGATAAAATGCCGATATTCGCACGAGGTCCAACGGATGAGCTTCCAAAGATTCGAGTGTCTAAACCACGTACGTTCTTAGGAATGGACGATCACGAGATCCAATCGACGGTGGAATCGATCCTTGGGCCCGGTGTGAAGGTAGTGGACTGCGAGAAGAAGTCCTGCGTGAGAGAGGAGGAAGTACTCCTGATAAACGGTGTGCCCATACCGCTCGAGGGGCCGGATGGAGTCGCCATTCGCGAGGCCATGATAACTGGCCAAGTTCCACCCTGCGATCTGCTCAATCAGATCCTCGTCAAGGCTGGGATACTAAGGTAGCACGGCGGATCCATAAGAATGCACACGTCCATACGCGTTTACACATCTTTGCTGTATTAAACAAATCGGTTTTTTTTCGACCCACACTTTTGTTTATTTCTCGTCTTTTCTTCCTTTTTTGTCTTTCTCTTCCATCCCATTTCTATCGAGATATCTTTAACCTTCTCGTATCTTCTTTTGATATTATTGATATCGTGTTTGGATAATATGTGGAAATATTTGTTTCGCACTAAGTTCGTGTAATAATAAAAGTTATTCCGGCTGTTTTATTAGAGAATGTAGGGTACTATAAATAAATGTTTTATTCGTTATATTTCTGTTTTAGCTATTTATTTTGTGATTTTATAAATATTATTCAAATTTGTATGTTTGTAGGATTTCCTTAATATACCTTGGACAGAAATGAGCAAAGTAAATTTGTATTATTATGTTGTATTATGTTATTGAGATCTTTTAGACGGAAGTTAAGTTTCTTTTGAGTCAAATTGAGGTTTCAGAATTGTACGTATTATTATATCATTATACTTTCTTGCTATTTACTCAATAAAGCGCCAAACGTTGCATCGCATGCTAAAGTCAAGCGTAACAAAGTTTGATCAGTGTTTTGAGAAGAAATTGTTATCACACTTATATAATAATATACCTCGCATATAAATTGCAATACATTCTTATTTTCATTATTATTTCTCATCCCTTCCTTCCTACTTTCTCAATCCTTTCTAATTACACGAATAACTCCACTATCATCACATATTTCTACTTCCCTTTCACACACTCTATCTCAACATATCTCCCTAATAAAACCACCTGCAGCAAATTCGCTTTGTACCTCAAACAAGCCCCAACGCACTTCACCCAATCCTCCCTCCACTCACTTCACATCCAAACTTCACATCTCATCATCCTTTACGAACTTCATCTACCGCACTAAAAGTAAATTAAAACCTGTCACCCTCTATTTTATCCCCCATTCCGGAACACGGGCTAAAGTTGAATTACACTCGAGCGTTTCGCGAAAGAAAAGAAACGAGGGGGGTGGGCGGGGGGGAGTTGAAACGAAACTTCCCCGAGCTGCGAATCGACGAATCGCCTCCGACAATCCAAAGCGCCACCCCCATTGAGAGATTGTAGTGCAGCCGCTCGATCCGCCGTGCTATCGGGCTAACCCGAAATGGTTCTAAAGGGCCCCCGTACGACTCGAGACGTCCTTGAGCGTCAAGTCCTCCATCGTGACGAAGGAGGAGGTCACCGTGGCGCGAGGCGGAAAGGTCGTCGACGAGAGGAGCCGCGAGACCAAGGAGAACAATTACTACGCCTCGTCGACCAGCGAAATATGGGAGCCGGTGGGAATCGTCCACCGACCTAGGAACATCAAGCCCTTCGACAGCTCGGACGAGTCGAGGCCCAATTCGAACGCGAGTTCGGATCAGGGCTACACGACAAACACGAGCAGCAACCACGTTCTGAGGGAGCCAGGGGCTTCCTCGGCGGTCGGTTGCCCGATCTGCGAGGATAACGATCCGGATTGCGCTCGCAGATGCCTGGGAGCCCTGGCGGGACTGGGCGCCAAAATACAGATGACGAACTCGGCGGTAAGTCGAACTATGATAGTGATTTTGGGTTGTGACCGATCCCTCGAGCGCCGGGGATGTGTTTGAGGGGTATTCGAAAAGGGTGTAAGGTAAAAGCGCGAGTGGTTGATAGTATTTCAGGAAAAGTCGACATATGAGAGTGTGAATTGAATAATTGATCTTGCATCGGGAATTTTGTATTCGTGCATTACCAAAACTAGTTTATCAACTGGTTTCTTCATACGTTAAGTATTGAAGCAAAAGGGTGTCAAGTATTGAATCAAATTTTACTTTTAGAAAAAGAGAAAAAATCATCTTCCAACGACCATCAGGAATGAATACTTGTCGTAGTACAATAGAAGAATAGTTTGTGCAGCGACTAGTAATCCTACATTTTGCATAAAGTGAACGTAAAAAAATTTCTTAAAGATCTTTGCCCTATCCTTGCTTCCACAGCAATTTTATTTGGAATCCAACTTTTGCAGTAGAAAAAGGGGGGGCGTGTATATAATGCGGGGGTGTTCGTCCACGAAGAAGAGAAATATGTTTTCGTCCTTCGTGGATTGATATTGCATGGATGATCAAGGGATTCTCTACATTGCGCTGTGGGAGATGAGATTTGAATAAGTACTTATTAAACACGCGTGATGTTATATGTTTATGCTTCTTCGTGACTAACAGCACGTCGTAGTTAATGAATTCCACGTTTACTGACACACAAACTTGAAGATTCGTTGATGAATGCTTCTTCTAAAACACCATGCAAAATACACGCACATCAAACGTTGCGTAGATTTAATAAATTCTCAGATTTCAGTTTTCCTCTGCAGCTCGTCGTACGCCTTTAATATTTTTATATCCTCAACTTCTACTCTATTTCTCTTTATCTCAATCCAAACGTTTCTAGACTTCTGTATCATCAAGATTATATACAAAAAGATCTATCTTAACACCAAATCTACCAAAGCGTCCAAAATGACCGGTTAATCGTTTTTTAGAAAAATTACTATATTTTCTAAATTTTCTGAGATTTTCCATGATTCTATCGCAAAGCGTGAATCATTCCAACGATCTATCGATATCCCTTCTTAACAGCCTTTTCCTTTAAGGATAAATATAAATATGTCCATAATGTGTCTGGTAGGTTTATCATTAAGAAAACCCAGAAAAAATAGCGTTTATCGAATAACCGCGCGATATAATCACACATATTCCGTCACATTTCTCTCTATCACTTCGCCACCTAGGTGTTTCATTCTGTAGCAAATCGGCGATATTCGGGGCAGGTTTGCCAGGCAGCCGATCTCTTTGTTCTGTTAATTAAAAGCTTGATACGTTCCATACGCCTCCGACGTCAGTTTTCTCTTGCCTCCACTTTTTTTTTTTACCTCGCTGGCTCCAGCCTGTTTGTACAAGCGCGTATACCAATATAGCTGACAGGCCCCGGACTAATGGCAGACCTTCTGCATCCTATGAGAGCGAGTAGCGCTGGATAGAAAACTGCTTTGGCGAAACCAGTTGGGCTGCCATATAAGCAGCTTTGTCGGCTCCTTCGCGCGGAAACTTATCACCTCCCCCTTTGCCCCTCGCTCCAGCATTCTGGTTTTGGGTCAAACACCGAGAATTCTGAATCGGGCGTTTCGCGATGTCCGCTTAATACTTTAACCAACGACACCTGCAAACGTGCAATTTCATTGGTGCACATTCATTTTTGGTTGAAAGGGGAAATTCTTGAAATTTGCGAAATGCAAGTGGAAGAAGTAATTTGACATTTAAATGTGTGTATTGGATTTAACGAGGAATTGTTGTGTTTAATATCGTTTAACGAAAGATTGTTGTGTTTCATGAATGGTGCATTTCACGGAGAATTTTTCTAAATTTGTTGCGGTTTGGAAACTTAAAATGGATTTGTCGACTTATTTATCTGAATATGTTGTGCCACGCGTACTGTATGGGAATTATGGAACGTAGTTCTATTATTAAACATTTATCAATATATCAAATGAAGGAAAAAGTATAGAATAATATTGTATTATTATACTATTAATATTTAACAAATCTCATCCTGAGCTTTGTAAATGTTTGGAATTTTCCCTATGTTTATGATTATCGCAGTTTTTATCCTGTGTCTTGAATAGATGTGTTAAGCACGTAGATTTCGATTCATCGATTCTTAATAAATCATTGTTTACGGCACACTTTGGTTTTATGAAACAAACTTAAGCAAATCGCATTTTCCTTTATACTGAATTATGAAACCGATTATTTTTTGTTTTCGACGCGAACGCACTTTTCGGGAATATAAAATTTCTGGGGCCAATGGGGAATCGATCTCGTTTACTTACTTTGAATAAACGCGGATCGAATCCTGTCTTCACGTGGGTGACGAGCAACTTATCGGCAAGGAAGCGAAATGCAAATGAAGCGTGCGCATGTTTATGTATGGCACAACCACTTCTCCAGAGCCTTGGCGAGATACAGGAAAATGTTGAAAGGAAACTCGCTCCCAGGTTCTGGTTTTAACCGAGAAACGATAAGGTTCCAGACGGAAATTTTTGTCGGACATTTTTTTGTTTTTTTCAAACGCGACCACGGTTGTTTTGGACTCCGGAAATAGAATATAAACTTCCTATACCAAAAATCGTTTCAACGCCAAAACTGGATTTCGAAAGTTTTGTCGCGACGCACGAAAACGTAGCAACAAGTTTATCGCGTGAGATTTGCCCTGCCCACTCTATTTTATGTGCAATAAAAATCTTGAAATTAATTCAATCAATTTATAAGGTATTTTTACCAATTTGTAATATATAATTAACGGTTGTTCAGAAAACAGATTATCGTCGCTATATGTATTTGTCATTCGATCGACATAGATTCCAAGATTACCTACTTCACGTTTTTAATCAGCCAGTTGCGGAATTTAGTTTTAAAAATCCCTCACGAGATGCGCGATTAAAATAAAGCAATCACAGTTATACACGTCCAAATGTTCCTATTATAAATTTTACGAAAAAGTAAAACAATAAGAAGAAAAATTACATTTATATTCGATAGAAAATTAACAATTTCTCGTTCAAAAGCTCAATGAAAGATCATATAAGTAAAGCTCTGGATAGACACGAACACACGTCGAATACAGTTAACTGCTTAAATAAACCCACACTTACACCTTAACCGACCAGATTCGCATTAGATAACCCTTGACCACCAAGAAGTTACATACAGTTTCATACCTCATCCTACAAACGAATCTGCAAACACCGAGGTATCTCAAAGCTGCAGTATCTCAGAAAATTCAGTAGAAAAACCAGATTGCAAGAGTACGATCGACCAGCAAAAGATTTCATCGAGAAAAGCAGGCAGAGAATTGGTCGGTTTCTTCCTCGAATTTTCCGAACTGCTCCCCAATCCCCACTTTTGTCCTTCTTCCGGCGGTTACGTCCTTAAATCGTCCATGGGATTTTATAAACTCCCAGGACAGGCGTCTGAGCTCTATTTCGAAGTGGTAAAGTTAATCCAATCTAAAAGCCAGTGGCGCATGGTCGTTACTCGAGGTACGTGCGAGGGGATCTTAACGACCGGCGTTTTTCCTTGTTCCATCGGAGTGCAGAGGTGAGTCAGTGGCGGGTAGGTAGATAGGTAGGTAGGTAGGTAGGTAAGTGGTTGGTAAAAAGGCAGGCCCCCACCGCGGTAAGAAAATCTCGTGGATGTACACGGGAGACTGAGAAATGTTTACTGTCCTCATACGGAAATCCAGAATACCGGTAGGCATTTTTCCTTTCCCACGTACGCGAGCAGAGCAAAGAAGTTGGCGAACACGATCGTTCGATCGATTTGCTATGAAATTCAAACCTGCGGGATACACTGCATCGAGGATAATTTTGTCGGCCCAAGGTGTGCTTTTTTTTATCGCTCCTCTTATCGTAAAGGTCGATGGAAGGATTTTTATTAGGTTCGGGAGATGGTGATTTTGATATCGTGGAATCGATATATCGACTCGATTGGCTTGCGAGGCAGAGCTCGAGGCAATGCCTCGCGGTAAATCGTGTAACAGGTTGAAAGGATTGATGGTATAAATTCTGGAAGAATCGTTCGAATATTGAATGCGAGTTATTGGTGAAAGTTTCGTACACCATTGCCTGCGATGTTTCATGGTAACGCGTGTTTATATAAGTTTTGGTATTGGTTTTTATCGTAGCGTAGAGTGGCAAACTCGGAGATTTTCGTCCAATTAGGAAGCTTAAAATTGATTATTTTATGCGCATAAATTCGGATTTAAAGTGTGAGCGAGAAGCGGAGGAAACTCGTTTCCAGACAATGTTTACTGATACTGTACTTTATGCATAACGTTAATTGCAACGCGTGCACCGGGCCAACGGGTCTTTGACTCTTGCGCACCAGTTTTCTTCGCAGAGTTATAACAGCCAGCAAGTTTGAGCAAGCAGGCTTTTATTCTTTAAAACGTTACTTTCAAAATTCCACTAATTTTCTGGCACTTTTTACTAATTCAAAAAGTCTGCCCGTATACATATTTGTTTAACACACGTTAAAGTAATTATTCACACTGTAGCTCCTCTATCGCGTAACTTTTTCTTTTCTTTCATTTCCTACGCTTATAAAACCTCATTGTTATTTTTATAACTTTTGCGGAACAATAGTTTTTTCTTTGGTAAACAACAGAAAAATATTTGACTAAGTAATTATCTAATTAAGTAACCATTAAAAGAACAACAGATCGATCATATCATTGATATTGCAGACATTTTTGTTGTAATTCAACAAATATAATGAATGAATTACACTTAAAAAAAATAGTTAAAGTTGTTCTTTTTTTATCTGGAGTACGATAAAAATACTTTTAAAGAGATGAAGAGTTGCATGTAAAACATTCCAAGGATTCTCGAGTTGCGCGAGTCTGCTTTATATCTGATTTGCTTTAAATCATGCAACTAATCTTCAGGAAAAATGTACGAACGATACGATTCTCCCTCTTAATTAAATTCTCACGCGCGATTTCACGGAGGCATGCACTTGCACCAGCACAGATGTGTAGCGAAAAACTTTTGCAATATAAAGTTACTCTTCGCGAAAGTTTAAGGAAAATTATACTTGTCACTTTTGCGAATGATTTATGAAGCACGAGCTAAGGGATAATTAAGTTTTTGGGCAATAGGAACCAAGAATGATATGGATGGTATAGAATACGGTGATGTTTAAGAAGAAAATCTATTTCTTGCATTTAAAAATATTTCATTTTTGAACACGATATTTTCAAACACAATTCCATTGCAGATTTGATTATATTAAACGACATATTATTTTTCATAATTTTCTAAGAAGTACTTGATCGTACTTCGATGTAACCATTCTTATTTCTGTGATGTACGTTGCACGCGATGTACTATTGCACTATATTTGAATAATGCATTTGAAACCAATGTGTTTAGCTCTTAGGATGGAATTTCAATCAGTTGTCTCATATTTACTAATCAATAATAGGATATTAAGAAAAAATTTAATGTCATTAAGACAGTATTTAGAGTGCACATAGCGAATCGATTTGGTATAAAAAATTTATCTAGAAATTCTCTCCTGCACTTTCGATATTTGCATAAAGTTAATGTTTTCCGAGTTTATTCTTTCCTGTGTGAATGTAAATGGCAAGAAAATCTAAATTTATGTTTTGTGCGCTATAAATCATAATTCCATAGAATGTTAGTAACGACAGGTTATAAGAAGTTTTCTTTTTGTTAAGGACATTTACTCTTGGTAAGGAAAGTTTATATTGTACGTGGATAATAATGCGATCTGCAATACCGAGTCATGATATCTTAGAACTGAATTGCCCTCGTACGGTACGGCATCGATCGTAAGAGACGCTACAGACGGTAAGCTTCTTGCAAACTGTTTTACCAGCATAGAAGTCGTTTTGTGAAATCGGTAAACACGATTACGTCTTTGTCAAATGCCAATGATTCAGATTACTCGTTCCTTGTATTAAAACTTTCTCAACATTTTTTATGCATTCTATATATTGTACAACTTAACTTAGAATTCATTTGGAGCCGCAGTCTACTGGCGAGAGAACGTGCGTTTTCCTATTTCGTTATTAATTGCTTCATCGTCGCGCAAATAGCAAAAAGAAAATTGAGAAAAGACGGATAATCTAAACCGCAAATAATTACACGGTGATCCCTTTATTCAAGCTAACATCAAAAGTTAAATAAATCCTTTATTTCCATTAATTTTTTCTATCAAGTTCTACATCTATGGAAATTATGTTAATTATCATTCTTCATATCCAAGTGTCTGCAATCACTTTGAGGGATGATTCTCAATTTATTTGCTCTTCTAAAATTTGCTATAAATACGCAACTGAATTGACTAAAACTATCGTTTACACGTTATCGAACTCTGACACTGTGAAACTTTAATGTCCTACAAAACTTCTAGATGATCACGATCCATCGCAACCTCGAGCTTCGTATTCGTTACATCAGCCGATGCTAATTCCTCGGTATTACGCGGAGACGTAAATGAAAAAAAATTTTTTTTTCATTTTTCTCGAGAACCACACGCACACGTCTCTCCCATTATCCGACCCGCTGTTTGAGATATCGTCCTTCGAAGGCACGTCGCACCCGCTAAAGAGCTGCATCCCGCAAACTGCGCGACAGTCCTCAAATTTGGAAGTGACAGGAACATGACAGCCCCTGAAACGTGATCGGCCTACGTGACCGTCGTATATAGGATTTCCTTCTCTAACGGAGGACCGTACGTTAGACCTCCGCAGACGACTTGACATTCCTTACATTTCCTTCGAGATACGTGCCCGCCTAGTGTATACGTATAGGGCCGTATAGATATTCGCTTTATTTCAGCTATGGAGCCATCATTTCCGTTTCCAGGAGCCGAACGTGAACGCAACCGACGTGTCACGCCTCCGCCTCGTCGTTTGCTCGGGGTGTGAAGGAAAATGCATAGAAAAATCATACTTTCGGATTATCCCTCGCTGATATTCAAAAATTTTTTGGAAGACTGGGGATTAGTAAGATCGCCGAAGAGGTTGGAATTCGTTTGTCATGTTGCGCTGTATTATCAGAATGACAAGGATCGCGAGGGGAACTTTTTGAGAACCATGAACAGTTATATGAATACGACTTGTGAGACATTGGAGTGTATTGAGTGATTCTTCTATTTCTCGAAGAATACTCTCGTTATACTTGAACTTCAATTCTTGTACAGGCTGCTGTTGTAAAAGGGATGGACAAGGTTGACTCTATTAACGAAAGCTGATTTATCGCTCGCAGTGGAATTCTTTCATTTACGGTACTTCTGTAAATTTCAAGCAAAAACGTAGTTGAATAAACCCCGAATGTCCAAAATTCCGTATAAATGACGATTGGTATGTTCCACTCATCCAAGGTTGAAACAAAACGCGTAAATAATTCGTTATTTGGAAGTGGCCATAGGCTACAGACGATTGTAGATAACAATAAATGGCACATGTTTTACGAACACAGTAGGTAACTTACAATCCCAGGTATAGCATTGTACGGCTACCGCTTTCGACTGGATTTTCACGCGAACCGCTGCGAGTGACGTCGGCAGCCACGCAACGGGCGAAAAATGAGAGTCCGTAAACCGGTCGATAAATCCAATTAAATTTCGTAACGTTCGTAGCGGCGCTCGCTTGACACCATCCAAATTGCATTTTATACGGTTCCTGCTGCAAAGGGGAGACCTTGTCCGCGGTTCGACGATCGATCTTGGCCTTGCGGAGAGTCGAGCAAAGAAACGTTGGCCACGTCGGTGCCAAGGAGCAATGCCAGTCTCCTCTGCTTTGGAGCCTCGAGCCATTCCACATTGGCACCCAACGAGCAGTCGTATTATTCATATCGATTGTAGGAATATCAGGGTACTGCGTATACGAGGTGTACAGGAGTATTTTGCAGAGAGCATGAGAAGGGTGCAATACAAGCAATATATCCGATTGGCAAGAAAGTATTTTCGGTTTTCATATCGCACTTGGTTCAGTATTTTGCTGATAAGATGTTTTATGAGCGCGGAATTATGAATTTGTCGGAAAGATGGCAAAAGGTCGTTGAACAAAGTGGAAAATACAATGTTGATCAAACTTTATTCTTTATATCAAAATATGAGTTGTATCTCGCACTGTAGAATCGAAATTACTTTCTTGCCAAACCAGTGGGTCGATAAAAATGAGGAAACGTGTGTAAATTCTTTTACTTCAATCTGTTTTAATCTAACGATGGCAGTTTTAGTTGCCACAAACACAGGCAGTCAGCTTTTCAGTATGTAATATTAATTTAATTACTCTCTCCCCTTTTATTTCTTGGCTTCCAGATCATTTTTATTAATTCACATCTAATTGTGTTACATAAAGGTGTATATTAATTCGCGAATTGCTATTCTATTCGAGCGCACAAATGGCGGTGCTGTTCTATCTTGTATATATGTAAATTTATCTGCGAAGGTCGCCAGACCACGAGGGAGCGAACGTAATAAATAAGGATTATCCGCCTTATTTGACTGTGTTTATTAATGCTCGGAAAGACCATCATCGCTGTATATATAATGAGCAAATGGTGATTTAACAGGTTGGCTAACCACCCTGCGAATTTATGTATCAGCATTTTCTAATATTTTAAACTCATCTTTTAGTAGGCTTTAGTAGTCTCACGATTAATGTGGCTGATGAAAATGATAATTCGGCACGGTCGTCGAGTACCAAAACATATAAAGCAGGAATGTATCACTGCTATTGATCCACCATTCACTTTTCGTAGAACACCAAACGTATATCTAATAACAAAATATACAACAGCAATCTGGATATTGTGTCGACTCACTGTTTCTTGAATTCCGTACGTTGTCTCCATAAATCAATCTCCATTCTCTATTTTTCTTCCGCTCCTTCCACTAGTACCAAATAATGATCCCTTTTCACCTCCTTTATCTCACAAGCAAAACACGGACAGATTAGAAGAGAGCTTTTAGGTCACTTCCAAAATCAACAGCTCGTACTTTATACTTTATATCACTTTTGGGAAAAGAGAAATCCATTATTTTACGTAAACTTCCAAGACTTCATTTAACATACTTCGAATTACCAATTATGGTCTAATATACACCATTTTGTTCTATGATTTGTCGCCATTTTAGAGATAGTTTCACAATGCCCCTCTCATAGAAGTCTTGAAGTTCACGTAATAATAATGCATATCTTTTCCCTCGACCTAATATCTCTCTAAATAAGGAAAACTACATTACTTGAGCTGCGAACTTGATCAGCGCCCTTGACTTAAACTACCTTATATTCAGCGCGATGCACCATTTCTCCATATTCACCGTCGGGTTGCGGAACTGGCGCGCAGCGTGATCGAATATCCCCCCTCCCGATGAACGACCAGCGTAATTGGATTTCCAATTGGCGTTGACACGTCATTTATTTTTTCGCCATCGGTCCGGCCAGATTATTTCGCGGCCCGGCAGGATCGCATTTAAATCCATCGGCGGGCTCGATGAAGATACAACGACGGTGATCTGATAACCGTGCAGTTTACATTAATCGTTACTAGCCCCTGCGATTGACGTAAATTAAAGCACGGCTATCGCCCCAATGTCGATACTGCCGCCGCCTACCGCGTGTACCGCCGTAACGCGAGTTAATCGTCCTTCCTAGGAAGTTGCGATTGACGGTATTAGCGGCTGCTATCGACCCTGAAGGTCGAGATTGTTTAACGTGTTAAGAGCCGGTCAAGGCTGACGGACACCGAATCTTTCGTTCGGACGGTGTCAGACTCCGGCGACCGACAGGGTACTTCTGAGCAGCGCGCGTGGCCTGACGGGGATTTCTTTATAAATTCGCGTTGTTATCAACGCGTAAAATATGTAAATATAGTTTATTGAAAGAAGGTAAACAAAGGTAAGGTTGGCTTGAAGAAGATTCAATTTTTCGCCATGTAGCGAATTGTTTTTTAAATTCGTCTGAATTATCATTTATCTGGAAATCATTTGTATTAAAACGTGGCCTGAGGAGGATTTCCTTATAAATTCGCGTGCCATTCAATGGGTTAAAGATATAAATGTAATTTATTAAAAGAAGGTAAGAAGAGGTGAGGTTTGCTTGTACATTGATTACAGATCATAGGTTTTCGCGTTCACTTTTTTGCCATGTTGCGAGTATTTTTTTTAATTCGTCTGAATTATCATTTATCTAAAAATCATATGTATTAAAACGTGGCCTGACAGAGATTTGCTTATAAATTCGCGTGACACTCAACGCGTTAAAAACATAAATGTAATTCATTGAAACAAGGTAAACAAAGGTGAGGTTACTCGTCCATCGATTACAGAAGATCGTAATAATTCACATTCAATTTTTCGCCATCTTTGAACCTAACATTTGCAAATTTGTACTATAACATTCAGACTATAAACGAAATCAGGATACGAATCCAAAAAAATATTTATCCTTACTGAGAAAAGTCACCTGAGGCATTTGTTATATTTTATCTCGTTAGTTTATCTGTTATGTTATATCTCGTAGTTATATTCTATTTCATTTGTTATATTATATTTTATCTCATCTATCGACAAGCGGCTTGAAGTGGCAAGCTTGACGGTTAACCGTGGCGTGAACGGAACGGCACGTAAAATCAGCGTGGCGCTTAACGTGTTAACCCTCAATGCGCTCCTTGCGTCTCACAAATTGATCGTATCTCGCGCAAGTAGAGGCGCCTCCACTGTTCTAAATTGTGAATAGCCCGTGAACGCATTCTAAATCGAAGATCGAGGCTTTTATTGGTGATCAATGGAGGAGGGATTCTGCAGTAAATTAGTGATGTACAGAAATGGAAATGCGGGAAGAACCAGGTGATAATTTGTTATTTATAAGCGGGATTGTGGAGACTTTTTTCCGATTAATTTATTTTGCTCGATGTGGGAATATCTCACGATGACAGGTTAACTGATTTTTTTAGTCAATGGAGTATGTTAAATTTAAGAGAACATTGCTTGAGTAGAATAGTGTGGAGCATTTTATAGGAACACAGGTTACAGAGTCAAGATTTCTTTAGATGCATTGCTTTTTCACTCAAGATGTGGCATTAACGTATTTCTCTTAATTATAAAAGAACATTTGTATTAACTCATTCAGACCTTCCTTATCGTAAATAGTAAAATTCGTTTATTTCGAATAATTTTCTAACTTTCCCTGATCCTGACAAAAAGCAAAAATTCGTGAAAGTTTGATAGCTTTACGGTTAGGAGAAATTGGATTAAATGTGCATAGCGTTTACGGCGTGTGCCATTTTTTCGACGTGTGAACACGTTTGTAACATGGGGTGTTAATGGATTCCCCGCCCGGATTCTGCTGTTTCACATCAGGCGCGAAGTTTTATCGATCGGCTTTTATCGTGACTATCGCCATTGATGCTGAAGCTATGTACGTTTAGGCGATAAAGGCGAAACTTTACGTTCCAAATTCATGCACCGTGGTTGGTTAAATGAAAGCTGTAATACAACGTTTAACGTTTATCAATCGTAATCGCATTGGTATTAGATCAAAGTGTTATATTAAATTTTGGTATATATTTGAAGAAAAATTTTTTGAATGCGACGAGAATCCTCGAAGTCGTCGACGATAGAAGTAAACATCTGAACTTGATATATATTATGATATATAACATCTGAATTATAATGTATTTTCTATTAAAACGTGAAGAGTAAATGATATTTATCATAAGAATTGTAATCGAGACTTTTGCACCATTAATCACGACTTTTCACTATTATTTAATTAAATGTTTGAATATCTCGTAAATAACAGTTTCTACGAATTTGCTTTACTGTATGTCGCGCTTCCTTTTCGCTTTTGTAAAACAATTTTTTATTCCATATCAAAAAAACTGGGTTAGATAAATACTCAATCCAATTCTGAATTTAGCAAAGGTGATACTACTACTTTTTTCTACATATCCTTATCGTACAGTATTTTATAAACGATTAAATACTCGAAGAAAAAGTCCAAGGAAAATTTGTATTCATCATAGTTTGTGACCAATTTTAAGTCGATTATACGAATATCCTTTTTCAAGCCCAAAACGCTTCTATTGAACGTTGCGTGAAAAGTTTAAGCGGTGAAAAACACGGATCGCACTTTCGTCGAAGGAATCACCGTACCATGAACAATAATTCCGTTTTGCGGTCAAACGGGGCTTTGGATCTTCCACCGTTTTCGACAAGCTTTCGTCGTGGCGAGCTTTCAACAGCTTCGTTTTTTAACAGTCGCATGACCGCGCGAGTCCCCTCAATCCTGCGTTCGATCGAGTTAGCAAAACTTATTTAAGTTTCAGTGGATTTTGCGAGTTCGGCAATTTCCGCGATTCGATGAAATCCTATATTCTATTTTTTATTCTTTTTCAGCGGTTTGAAAAGTTTGGAATCGTTGAAAAATTGTATAGCCTTTTTTCCTATAAAGATTGGCTTATGCCTTAATCGTTTACCAGCGTACGTGGCTAACTGCAATAGGAAATTTCGGTAAACGGAGCTTGAATTTGATGTGTAAACAATCCTTAGATTTTAGGTATGATATTATCATTACTGTTTTTATATTTACTCCTACAAGCGTTCGTTTACTAACCTTTTAGCTTTGAAATAATATAAAAAAAATAATCTAAACTATTGATTAATAAACAAAAAGCGGGAGAGTTGAAAAAATTCAGACCCATGGTATTTTATAAATCGACAGATGGGATATTGAAGGTTTAAAATCATTATAAGACTGATCGATTTTCAGAATAAGTCGTAGAAAAAAGATATCGTACAACTTTGATTTGTCGCATTTCCAAGTACGACACAAACGCATCGAGCAAACTCAGAAGCCCTCGATTCTATAAATCGGATAGAACGCAACTAGATATTCGTAACAAAGTATTTATAGAAGTTGATGCAACGTACTTTGATTTATACAGACCGCTTCAAATGTACCGGCTGATTTACGTTCACAAAGAATCCGCAAGAAATCTTGCTAGGATTTCGTACAAAAGTGATAAATCAACGACGTTAACGACGCCTTGAACGACGGTCTGGCGGTATTGGCTTTCCTTGAAATTTCCTCAGATACTTCCGCCCTAGTTCACGTATTTTGGAACTATCCGGCCGTGGGGACCGTTCGAGTCTCCGGCCTCTGATCGATCACGTTCGACGAAGACAAATTCCTAAACTGCGAATAGATCCACGTTGGATCCCTTCCTTAAGTTTGTTTTCCTACGCTCGACGCGTGTATGAAGTTGTAAAACTCATACCCACCATCGAAATTTCTGGGAACGTCGATGCATTTCGATGTCTAATGTATGAAATACTAGACAACTTTAAGGGTTGCTTCGAAATTCGCACGTATCCGTAGAAACGTTTAACGTGTACACGCTTTTGAGTAAAATTCCTGCGGGAAGTGTCGATACGTTTTATCCGCAGACATATTTTTGAATGATGAATGAAATTGCAGGTTATACGTATCGACGAATTGGCTTCTCGTGAAAACGAATTTGTAGGAAGTTTATTGTAGTGCTTGACTATTCGATGCACGGTGAAATTTTTTTCCAGTTCTAATTCCTTTAACGACCATTGTACCATTATAAATCGATTGAATTACTTTGAAAAAGGCGCACATTTGAATCGAAACGTTGCTTTCGATACATAACGTGTGATTGAATAGAAAGCCGTAATTAAAGCATTACGGTCCAATCTATTTTCATCGGTTTCTTGTTTAACTTTTGTGAAATAACCTTCATCTAGTTAAGATGTGAATTTTGACTAATGAATCGCATATTGGAGGATAGGTTAATTATTGTAGCTCGGTTCTGTATGATGCAACACTGGTACTGCTTCCCCAACGAAAGTACAGTGGTACCTCGATACATGAATTTAATTCATTTTATCACAGAGCTTGTAAGTCAAAATGCTCGTATCACAGATTTATTTTCCCCATTCGAATTGATTGAAATATAATTAATTCGTATCAGCCCCCAAAAAACTGCTCTAATGTTTCTGATAATAATGTATTTATAGTGAATAAATATAAATAAAATAAAGATGGATAAAGGAGAATCTGAAGAAATAAACAGATGTTTGGTGGAGCCTTATTGCTTAACTTAAGTTTCTTTTTCATCAGTTTTTTTTCCCTTTTTTTGTCACACTTCGTGTGCCACATGTTCAGGGAGTTTTGTTCCTCTCTACTTTTAGAATATCTCTGAAATGAGTTACGCAAGTGTCATTAAACAGTGTCTTTGTACGACCAGTGACACCTTTTTCAGGCTGTTTCTTTTCAATAAAGTCCGAAACTTTTACACACATTGCCGAAGCGCTCATTATCTCGTTTGATGGCTGTGACGTCACCAAAGCAGTCTCATATCTCAAAGTCTGTCTCGTAACTTAAAGAAAGAAATCAGTAAAAAATCCTAGTGACTGCACGTATTTTAAAAAACTCGTACTTTGTGCCACTCGTATCTCAAAGTACGACTGTATTGGAAAATGAATTTACTACTGTCCTGATTTTGGGAATTGCTGCTGCTGGATTGCATTGAAAAATTAATTCTTACATAGTAATATTATAAGTAACATCATAATAATGTATAAATATTATAATGATGTATACAAAAAATTAATTCGACTTTGTCGTGTAAATTACAACTCATACATCTATACAAAGAATAAAATTGAATCAAGAACGTGTTTTCCATTTAGTTCAACGACCTTTTGCCATCTCTCCAACAAATTCATAATTCCGCCATAAAACTTTTGTTCCTCATCACCAAAATACTAAACTATACTTCCCAACTTAATATTCATTCATTACCCCCTGTAATTATTTGAGCCACAGAACCGTGGCCAAAATTATTTCCCACGCGCGAATGTCGATCTCGTCGACGGAACTGTAACTCCAGAAAATCAGAGGCAGTATTAGTACAAGTGTACCAATATGGTCGCTTTAACCATTATATAAGAGATTTTACTGAAGCAGAACATAAACGAGAACAATATTATATTCTAATAAACCATGCTCCTACGATCTTTCCGTATTCTCTCGCGACTTTTCCACCGTCTTTTCCGCAACATCTCCTTAAACAACGAGCCACAAGCCACCTCTATCTCTCGCAATTATCATGTATCATTAAAAAATCCATCAGCCAACCCAGCTCTTCCTCGCAACCGTTATATCCCCGGTGCACGGCTATCCGAGCGGAGAGAGTGGTCCTCGATTTGTTTGTCCGCACTATGCTTACCTAGATTCTGTTTCCACCGAACTATTAATACGCGTTTCCGCGTCCAGTGGTCTGGGAGCAGCCGCGAGGCCAGCGGCGAGGAGACGCCAGTGGGCTCCTGTGCCTCGTTCAGGAAGGAATTTCACGGCACTCGATTCTCCGCCCTCCATCTCTCTCGTCGCTCGCTCCTGATCGGCACGTCCATCAAGACGAGCTTGACCCTCGTCTTAAAAATAGAGAGAGCTTTTCTCGTCGATGTCAGTGTCGATTCTCGCGGACGGACGCCTGTCGTGGCGCGCCTCGAGTTCCTCGACGAGCGCGAGGAGGGCCACGCGCGCATCGCCGGTTCGCGAGGTGAGAGAGATCGCCTCGAGAGGGAAGGCGCGTTTCTTCGCTCCTCCAATTTGGCCTTCCTCGCGATATTGCGGGAGAGGCGCTTTGGAAATTGCGCGTTCCCTTCGTTGAGCGTGTGAAGGTGTCTGTGCGTGTGATTCGATTAATACGTGACATCGCCGTTTTACGCGAGGATGATCGAAGCGAGCATCGAGGACGGGTCTGCGTCCTTCGCCTCTCCCGCGCTTGGAAGCCCGGTTTTGCTCGTAATTGTGCCAGAGAGCCGAACAGTTTAGGAATAGACGTGTAGTGCGAACTCTTAATTAAACGGGAAAGTGCTTGCAGGCGTAGTTTGATCACGATGTAATGTGAGTATTATACGGGAGAGTAATTAGAGAAGGTACGGAGCACGGAAAGTACGTATCATCGTCCTTCGCTAGGAGAAGCATAGTTTTTCCATGACCACATAGAAAGCCTTACGAACCCATGTAACACGCGATTTCGAGTTCGAAGAACACGAATGTGGAGTCTATTTGTTCAAACGCGATACGCGTCATATAATCCTTAAACCAATAGTTCAATCAATTTCTTTTTCCATCTCTTACGGAAAATAGTATAAATTCTCGTATATCTTGTAATCTATTAATTGTAATTCTGTTATTTATATAATCTCCTATTTTTGTGTAATCAAAAGTGGAGTAGTCGCTTAAAATTCGTTAGTTTGAGATTCTTTAAGAAAAAAAAAAACTAAAAATTCGGTCATTTAAAATTCCAGTCGCGCGATTACAAGTGTCGGTACTGATAAAGACCAGACCTGGGATCGTTAAATAGACTGGCGAGGGAAGGGAAGAAAACGAGAGACGAGAGTGGCGCCCAAAAAAAATACTCGTTCCTCGAGCTCGTAAATGCTCGAGTGTATTCCGCATAAGGGCTCGCTTTCGATAAGTAACCGCCATAAATCTTGCCCCTTACTCTGGGGCAGACGAGAATCGTCTTGTTTCTCTTCCCTGCGCGCCCTTCCCGCCCCTCGTGTTTCCTGGTCGAACGCTTTTCCGGCAAATAACTGCACCGAACCAGATTTATCGATTCCGCTGTTGCTGGACAACCAGAAATCGCGTTAGTTCTTGCCACGAACTTTTGGTCCCCCCTTCGCGAAGTTTAACCGAATTACGCGAACGCCATTCCCCGTTTTGTTCGTGCATGTATACAAACAAAATACTCCCTGAATAACAGATTCTCTTTATTCAAATTACGATGAAATTTTATGTATTAAATATATCAATAATGCGCAGCATTATTATGAATAATATCCGATTTTGCGTACTAATGCGATCTTGAAAATATTGCGGATATCGCAAATGCATACAATTTTCTTCATTCCTTTTTTATGACTCAATTCATCACCGTATATTTATGATATTCAATTTTCATTTAATTCTTAACACTTTATAATCTTGATTATCTGAGCCGCGTATTAATGGCTACACGTTCTTGCAGACAATGTCGTTCTATCGACTCAAATTCGTATTCCAATAGAACCAGATGGAGAATTCAAAAAAATTACTGAGAAGCGTGAGAATCGACTGCTCGTTAATGACCAATATGATTCACGCAAGTTGGCTTACAAATGTATAGCTTCGATTGAGCGGTTAATCGATGGAATATTATCGAGCATCGAGGGTGCGTTTAAATCGCCAATCGAGTGTAATTACCGACTCGTCTTCTTAATCATACCGCGCGGGTGGATCGACGCTGAGATTACGTAAAGTCGAACCTGAATTATACAAAAGGACATTTCGCGCCCCGACAAATCCGCTCGAATGGAAAGCGATCGATTGATTATTGAAGGGTACGAAAGTTTGGCAATCGATGAGCAAAGTTCGTTATTAAAAACGCTCCGCGTATCAAATACATTGCGGTCGTTTCGCGAGTGTTGCCGCAAACAATCGGTTAATCGATGGAAACTTGCATCGAGCCGCTGTTTATACGTTGGATTTTTAATTAGCCGTTGACCGCATTAATGGACGATTATATTAGTACCGCACAACGGGCCGACAAGAGGACGCCATGACCGTTGTTGCCGGTCCGTCATTCTATCCCGATTTTCCGGTTACCCTGCGCACACTCGTTCGATTATTGCGTGATTAGTCGAAAGTGGCACCGAAATAGAAACCGCCGATCGTGCTACCGACGTAGTGCGCGTTTGTGGTCCTGCGCTTTGCGGTGTTACGGTGACATGGAGAAGGGAGAATGTTACGAGGAAACGCTGCCAACCGTTTATGGGATTATGATAGCCTTTCTTACCTGCGTGGTTGGCTACGTACTCTGGGTGAGTATCCATCCGGCTTTGATCATTTGGGATTGCACACATCGAAGCTGATTCCAGCTTTGATGCTTCGTATTTATCGTATTACGAGAGGCAATGTTTCTTTATCGAAGCTCTTCGAAGGTGCTCAGCTCTTGTAACCGTGTGCAGAAGTTCATGAGTGGTGATTGGTTGATTAATATGAATTAACGTATTTTTTTTTATTAATCCATTTTTGGCGCCGACCGCTAAGATCATTTGGTCTAGGGTCTACTGTTGAACCTTTAAGGGGAAGAATGATTTTTATTAGACACTTTAGCACTCTTTAGAGCACACTTGCGACTGATAACAATGATTCACACCACGAGACTGGTAGATTAATTATATGAAGGTGCTAGATTGTGTATGTCCAATGAAATAAAAAAGCATGCGTGTCCGTCAGACGTATAGTTCCTGTTAAGGGTTAAGGTGGGTTCCAAACCAGCAGCGCTACGGTATCCATATCGCATGGAAAAATCAGAGGCAAGATCAGAATCAGAATCAGAGGTGAAAATCAAAGGTATTTACGTAGAAAGTGCGACATTTATTAAAACTCCTTATTACTATTTATGATACAATGACTTCGGCCGATTAATAACTTATTACTCATATTATTAGCCTTATTAGCTTATTACTCAGAAGTTATTAAAAAGCGATGATCGCTTTCAACTTAATTTAGTCAGTACAATACGATGTCTGCATGAAAAGTGACGATTTATGGGAATATAAAGCATAGTTGGTTTCTAAGGCGTGGCTACATTTTCTATCGCGATTTTCTATTGGTTAACTATGGATGGACGTAGTGGGGATGAATTCTTCTCATCAGGAGTGTTTATTGGTGCATTAAGGTCTCAAAATTAATTAGCGCTTCAACCACATGGCATCTGCGATAATCTTTTACATAAGTTTTTACACGCGTACGTACTTTTACAATAACAATATAATTACACTGATAAGGACGGAAAAGGATTTTTTGCACACAAATATACATAAACCATATAAACCAGTATATTGGTGATATACCAATATTCGAGGTGCATAAAGCTACGTTTGTGCATACGTACACCTTGTTAAAATGGTATATTCGTTAAGAGGATTACATTAAAACCCCGGAAAGCCGATGCGGTGCATGTAAACGATAAACAAAGTTAACAAACGTCCGCGTTTCGTGTTTCGTACACGTCGCCGCCTTTGCCTAAGCTAAATCTCGTGAATCTGGATATTCCAAAGTGGCGGTAAATTTGTGTGGATTAGAATCGTGTATTTGTCGAGAATATAGTAATAACTGGAAGCAGATTTCGAAAAGTGTATCAAAGTAAACTCCGACACTAATAATTTGAATCTAGTGGCACTGTATGAATAAATTCAATATTGAAATATAGTATATTAAACTTAAAATTACGAAAATTCAACATTGTATCGTCGTATAATGGACAAAATACTGGAACTCATTACGATGCTATTCTTTATTGCAAAATAACTTGAGCTTCTTTTCTACCATTTTCAGTCACAATCTAGCAAATAAACTAAATAAAATCATAATATTCGCGATCGTAGCATACCTTACAAACGCAGAAACAATTCTTTAAATAATACAATAATATCAACGCAACAGTATAAGCGCTGTCATATTATTAGCAATATTTCAAAGGTAATTCATTTGTCCTATAAAAAAAAAAAAAGGAAACTGCTGAAGCAAAAGATAAAAACATTAATTCAATCATCGGTATAGCATGAAAATTCGTCGGCTTTTGTTCTGCGGCCCTTCTGTCCTCCGCGCCAATCTTTCTGAATCGCTTTTAATCCCACAAGCGCCGAAAATACGGTGGATTTCTTTGCGTCACGCTCGTAAATCCGCGAAAAGGCGGTTCTCCAGCGCCTCCATTAATCGCTATAAATCGCCACTTCTGATTACCGACAATCACGGGGAAAATTGGGTTCTGTTCCGGCTGTTCGGCTAACAAGAAATTATTTTCGCCTTTAAAGTCGATGTGGGGGTACGAGGAAAAGCCGACGCGCTCGATATCATCGGCCCTGGAATTGTTTGCCGTAATCGTCTGCCTCTCGTCCACGGGCCGGCTGCTATAATTCGCAGGTTCGCATATATTTCGCGAGGACGGCATGCAGGCTGGAGAGGGCCGTGCTAAATTATGACCCCGTAATTAAGGTGCAAGCCGATTGTTTCGTTCGGTTCGAGTGCTCAACTTGCCGCCTAATGCCGGGCGATATTAGCGATCGAAGCTAATGGATTTCTACTGAAGAGATCCAATTTTTCCTCGTTTACTGTTAGTTATTATTGGGATGCGACGTTATAAGTCCAGATTTCCGTATTTTTCATCGAGATACCGCTGTGCGATGTTTATCACATTTTTGATCACATAGTTCATCACACGGTTGACATTCGCTGTGAATGAAAGGTGTTCCCTGCGGGTTTTATTAAATTCTGAAAGCGTAGATGTATTAAGCGACGATCGTTAACCTTGGTTAGTTATATTTATATGGCCATGCTTTAATAAGTTATTAAATCATTTACAAGTTGATTTTCCTATATATTATGTCCTTGACTCGATTTCTATGTTGACGGAAAAATGGTAGAACTTGTTTTCCATTTACCTATATATATATAAAGACTTTTATCCGTGCCCTCACACTTATCGTCAAAATCCTCTATCAGTTCCACTAATTATCCACGTCGAAAGCACTCATCCTCAGAGTCGACATCTCGATACCTATAAGTAAACTGCAACCAGTCCGTGCACTCCATCGTCGCTCAAATGCCCTTATCAAAATAACCGCTGAATAAACCTCGTATTCCCTTCCCCCGCATAAAGAGATTTTCAACTTCCCCCATTAAACCCTCATATTTATCTTTAAAGTCTTCTGTTAACTCGATCAAACGCATCCACAGCGGAAGCATTCAGCCCTCATATTTATCTTCAAAGTCTTCTGTTAACTCGATCAAACGCATCTACGGCGGAAGCACTCATCCTCACACTCGATGGATCCTTCGTCGAGTGATCGCGGCTCGATCTCGATACCGACAGGGAAACTGCATCCAGTCCGTGCACTCGATCCTCGCTCGAGGGTGCAATCGAGCCCCGACGCCGACCGCGGCCGCATTTACGCATATCGAGGATTGGCCAATGTGCTGCATGGAGGATTGTCAAGGCGGGTGGGAGAAAAAGGTGGCGGCCGCGAGGATAGAAATAAAGTGCAGAATGCACACTGGGGAAAAGCAGTCGGGCATCAAAGTGCGATTAACCCAGGCGGAAAAAAGGGACAGCGGGAGGGGGGGGGGGATCGTTACGTGCCTCTCTTTCTCTTTTCCCAATTTTTTTTGGTACGCGACGAATAAATCCTGGGGATCGTTTTTCCACGATTGAAAAGGAACGAATATGTCGGTCGCATTGATGAAGTATTTTGTTGGCGTTACGTTGGCAGCACCGTTTTGATGTTATACCAAAGAGGCCGCCAGTCGGAGATTTTGGAAAAGTATGGTGGTAATCGCTCAAAAGTTCGCCTATAATTATGCGATTGGTTTTTCTTATAACAAGGTTATCCTCGTTCAAGTTTGATGACACTTTATAGGAACTCTTACAACTGTAGGAAATGTTTTTTTTTGAACTGATGAAGTATGTTCATGATCTTAGAGAACAACTTTTGCAAGGTAGGTGGTCTGTTGGTATTCTCTGGAGAAGTTAGGTGTACATTTTGTGCTATGCTTTCTGATGTATTACATATATTTACAGATTTTTACGTTATTTTAAATGAAACAGCCATGGTCGTTGTATTATACTAATGATCGATTTGTATCGTTATAGTGACTTCTTTTTATAGTCTGATATCTAATCTTATTCTTACTACTCTTGCGTTACTTCTTTTAGCGTTATTAGAGCGTTATTAGAGGTGTTTCTTATGCCTTCGTTTGCTTTTACGAAACAAAAGGCAATTGATAAATCATCGATGCATGCATTATTCATCATACACTGGTCAATTGTTACCAAAGAATTTCTTATGTGATAGATTCTAATCAGGCATTTAAAGTCATTAGAAAAAAAACGCTCCACGAACGATGCTTTGGTGATACGAATGCGGTGCAGCACGTTTTACAGCTGAGTAAATCAGATTTTGGACAGAAACTGGACCGATTGCATTGCCTCGTAGGAATGTGCCTAAATCGAGAAGCCGTCGCGGACCCTTTCTTTGATTAATCGAACACGATTTGAGCGGCGTGCGCGTAAAGGACATTGCGTTTCCGTAATTTGGATGGACTCCTGGAAATTTATTAATCAACTATTTATCAAGTTAAAGGTCGATGATGGAGCGACTGTAATGGATCGCGAAATTACAGGCGATATTTCGCTCGTCAAAATAATGGCGTTCTAATGTGGCATAATGACGTGCATTATGGAGATCGATTGTTTGCAGGAAAATCATAAATGCGCACCGAGTATTGAGCGAATGGCTGTAATTAGGAATGAAACGTGAGTACGTTGCCATATGCGATACTATCCGCCAAATTCCCACAATCTAACGGTTTGGCCCGAAAGTAACGCTTGTTCCGCGAAATCGGCTCTGCCCGACCAAAATACTGCAGGATTTTTTCGAAATATTCCTGACAATTGTTGTATCAAATAATAACTTGCTTTCGCATGTACGATATCTTCTTTTCGAAGTTTAACTTAATCCGTAATCATATTTTATTCATTCCGTTTTGCCCGATTTTTCATATTTATCAGGTGTAACATGATTAAGTACTTGACCATTGATAGTACTAATCATTTGCTCTGTAATGATTTCACCAGAATGATTCTGTTGATTCGCAGTAACAAGCCACACTGCTCTTTGTAAAGTTTGTAACACAAGCTGTTAGCTTTGTTCAGAACCATTTTATCGTTAGTAGAAACAAATCACCTTTCTTTTCTTCGATATAAAGAATTACACTTACGCATATAGATGCATTTTATACAACAATATTAGCTTGTACTTTCTCGAAATTTCCACATCGATATCACAACCTCATAGGGTTATGAATATTCATCGAAAATCGTGTCGAATTATACTTTATTCTGAATCCCCGCCGGTTAAATATCAAATCATCATTATACAAATTCGACATTACAGCAATTCTGCATAGCTTGTGCCCGTTTCAATGTCGACCTCGAGAATTTGTCAAGTACTTCTCCAGAGTCTGGAGCTCGATACCGTGTGCGCCGAAGTGGGCGCACAGCAAGGTTACGTATGGCGTCTTGGCTATTAGGCTAATGACGTAATGACGCGATATTATGGGACACGTTACGGGGATCGGTCGTTTGCCAGATGTAATTAGGGGCTGAAACATAACCACTCGCCGCGGCGAAATATGATTATTATAACGCAACCGAGCCGCAGTGCAAGTGCACGTTCACATACCTGGGATGCGTGCATGTGCGCGTATGTGGAATTTAAAAAAAGGGAAAAAAAACAACATCGACCAACAGCGCGCCTGAATATACGAACACGCGTGATAGTGGCCGCTGAATTAGAAAAATTTGGCAGGATGCTCCTGTGTTTTCCGTTACTCTCGGGGTAACCCAATTTTTCTTTCGGGATAACTCGGTCTCCATTTTATTGCCTTACATACCACGCTGCATTCGATGTGGGGCCCGGAATATTTGATAAAACCTCCCGTGCATGGCGCTGCTTTGAACGTAAAATAAAAATTCCCCGGTTTTACACGCGCGGCGACTCATTGCATATATTAACATTGATTTATGACGGACGAATTTTATGCCGCGCTGCTTTGAATTTAAGGACCGTGCATGCGATACTATTATGCTCTCGTCACGTACGCGCAATAAGATACCTTATTCCGGGGAAAAGTATTCATTTATCATTGGCAATTATGCGCGCATCGTGCTGCATTGAACGCGAAGATGGAGGCTTTGAGGGAAAAAAAACTTTTGCGATTTAAACGAAAAACATGGAGGCATAACGATACACTCGAATGCGTTTTATTTTTAGGGAAACACGCTTGCCTGGTCGTTGTTTATCACGGGGAGATAGAGAAAGTTGGGAGGTGGTCTGATAAAGTCATTTTTCCGGCAGGAACTGGCCAAACAAAAATGGTTATCTGGCGCGTAATTGCAGTTGCGAAGAAACCCTGGGCTTTTAATTATGATACAAAAATCTCCGTTATAATTTGGGCAATTACTCGCGCCGGCCTGGATTGTATTTCGGTCGTAGGAGGGCGGTTTAAAATTTCTTTACGCTCAGGCTCGTATTGCATCGTCATTTTGCACACGGCTTAAACCGAAGACCTTTTCTGCTTTCGAGAATCGTAACGAGAAACTTTATAGCGATGTGCACGATCTTTCATCGAGGAATACGCTTAGTCGATTCAGGGTCGACCGTTCTATTTCTCGATCGGATCTTTTGGTTTTTAAATAGAGAGCAAAACTCGTAGCAATCGTTCACTTTCGCAGTATCCTCCGTACTGCGTAGTGTGTTTATGTTCTTGTTTTAGATCGTTCAAAGAGTCTGCATAATCTAATCCGTTCCGAGATTTACGATCTTTCTTTAATATATTCTTCGGTTACAATGTACTTTCCCAGATATCGTGTTATTTTATTAATAATCCGTAGCTGATGAAATTATTCGTGTATTATTTTCATCGAGATTGCTCGCGTGGTTACGAAGGATCGATATTTTGCACCACATTAAATACTTTAAAATAAATAACATTTACATTATACACTTTAGATTGTCTAAAATTTCGCTGAAAAATCACCGAATATGAGTTTTACTGAAAACGCGCTAACACTTCAGCTTAAGTGATTAATTAATCGTCTCCTAGAAAAATTTTACAACTTTACAATAATTCCTTTTCCACAATTTCCATGTTTCTGTCACAGTATGTAGATCATTATACTGATCTATTCAAATTCCATTCTTCTTTTTCTTTTACCTGTAAATACGATACATCAAAATATATCCTGGAAGTGGCCAGTAGCCCTCGCATTAAAGTCGAGGAATAATCATAACGTATAATCAATGTCATTAGTGATCGATCGTTCACAAAGACTCACTTAAGAAGGATCCAAAGCGATCTGGAAACGTTTGCAAATATTTTGAAATAAGGCCGCGCCAAGGACGAAACTTCGGGCTCTTTGATCGCTTCGAAGTTTGGCAAAGGTCGTGTAGTCAAATGGACTTTTATTTACTCTACTGGCCGACAGGATCCGTTCGATGCCTTCCGCCATCAGCGACGCCCCATTTTCCCTTTTCCGCGCTTTATCCACGCCGTAGCAATTCTCCGCGAATAATAAAGCTGCTGCTCCTTTGGAGCTCCTTCTGTTTGTTCGACGGATACTCCGTCCTAGCTCCCGGGCTCGAGGGCCGTGCTTCTACCTGCTGGATTGCCAGTGATTTAGAAGCTTCATTAATTCCACGCTGGTTCTGTCTTTATGCCCTGAAAATTTGATGCCGCGAGCTCTTGCGTAAACTCCTAAGCGCACATAGGAAAATATCGTGTTTCGCTCAGCTCCCTTCTCTCCTTTGCGTCGCTCGTGATCCTGTATTTTCTTTTTTTTTTTTTTCTTTTTTTTCACAAAGCACGAAAGTAGTTTCTGATACTCCACCGAAAATGAAGTGGAACTAATTTTTCGTTTTATTGGATCTCATTTTTCAAGGGTTCTTTTTTTATTTCATTTCAAGTATTAGGCTGTGCGGAGTATACGAATGGGTTCGCCGTTTGGCGATTAATATGTTTATCGAAGTACGAGCGCAAATAAATCAGTTGTGGTTTACAAGTGAAATTAAATTCATGGTACAGGCTGTAGATTTCTACGTAATGATTATCGAATTTACCGAAGCGTTTAGCGTTAATTAAACACGCGATTGCGCTATATTTTCTTAGTTTGAAGCCTTGCAAAAGGTTGAAAATATCGATACATTTTTCATTACGAATTATTTGCTCAAGGGGCATGTGCAGTTTTAGATTTTTTCTTTGTAAACAAAAGAAGTTGCCGGATATTTTGACGGAAGCCTTTTGTTGGATGAAATAAACATAGAATCGTTTGCTTCTGTATCGCGGTAACGAAGTGAAATTCGCATCCTTTTGTCCGCGAATCGAAACTACATCAGAGGTAATCGCGGGTCACTTTCTCGATAAGTTCGCTCTGATCTTCGTGGATTATCATCGAGTAATCAAGGAGCCGGTTGATTAAAAGAAATCCACGTCCCTCCAGGCAACGCCAGGTTAATAATCCCTCCATTGTCGTCCATTGCATTATAATTCGCCTTTGCCTTTGCTCTGTCATGTTCCCCGTGGCATAAGTCCGTTTCCTTTCGTAACTATCCTCCTAAAGATCGACAAACATTTATTCGTTATCCTTAGAACTTAAAGAGTCCTTTCCATAATATTAAACTCGGGACGAGGACAAAGTTTTCTCGTAACAATGCTTCTCACAGCGCGAAAATCATCGAATTTCCTTCACCTGGACGATTTACCTCGTTGCTCTGTCAAATGATCGTGAATCATCTAACGTATATTGGCTATTATTAATATTGTATAATAATAATATAATATATAATGAAGTCGAATACTGTGTCAAACGTGATTAAGAGAAATCGAAATTATTTATTTGTATTTATTATGTTACTTCACATTTCTTATCGAAAAACCTTACATGGCTTCGAGTCTTATTTCCGTGTCGTTGTTTATTTTATATTAAAAAACACGCGATGAAAATTTCCAACTACTGGCTTAATTACTCCTGGTGGTACTGATATTAAAGAATCGATGAATCGTGGCGAGCTGCAATTCCAAACATTTAATTTTGCTCGAGAGAGCGCCACGGTAAGCAGGGTAGAAAAATGATCAAGCGAAGAATTTCCAGCGCAGATATAATGCGTGGAATTTTCCGCTTTTTTCGTTTTCCCATTGCTTTTCCAGCGCCGGCACGGCAAATGTCGTTGCTCGCAACGGCCACCGGCAATTAACCAATTTACATGTCGAAGTAGATAATGACTTTGCTGGCCGCTCCCTTTAATATTTCCGCCGCATAAAAGTTGCCTGTACTTTTGTTACTTTGTGTTAAGCGCCATGTTCCTTTCTCGATTTTCCGTCTGCGGGCAAGAGATAAACTTTCTATTTAATTAGCAAAAAATGTTGGTCACGGCATTATTTTGATTAAAACTATGCAACACAAAATGAGTCTCGAATTAATCTGAATGTACGTACCTCGAGATGTACGAGTGAAAAGAAATTGGTTAATGGCTACTTTATGTTTCAAATAATTTGCAGTAAAAAGAGCATCGTGCTCTTCGTTTATGAAACGTGACTTGCGTTATTCTGTAATAATACCTGCGTATTAATAGCGGGGATGGAAATTTAACGGAGAAGCACTTATATGTTTTTTCTTTAAATTATTTTATACGTTGGATAGTCAGAGCTTTAACATCGCAGAAACTGTCCGTGTTTCTTGAATACGTGAGAAGATGAATTGAATAAAAATACAATATGCAACGCGACTGATCGTTATTTCATTACTTTTTAATGCTCTTTGTATACCATTAGACTAATTTCTACATTACAAAATATAAACATGAACGAGAAACGTGTTAAACATTTACACGCATTTGATGCAAATTTTGGTTGTATTGTGGAAAATGTAATAGAAAGCACAATAACGACTTTTTGAAATGACATAGGAAATTACGTTAAAAAAAAAGCAGTTATTTATTAGTTTTATACCCTGCATTTTGTACAGGAAATTCAATGCCGCATTACAGCCTGTTCTTCGCGATATATCCACGGTCGTAAATTGGAAACTGCGAAAGAAGCCGTAAGGATTCCACGAAATCTTTATGCAAAACCACGCAGGATATTGTGTGCACATTTGCAGCACCAAGAAAATGATGATACGACACTCGCGGCGTATATCCACCTTTTTGAAATCATGTTGAACCGTCGTTTGCCTCAAAGACGTTATCTCTTTTTCGATGGAATACTCGGAGGTTTTCAGATAGATTTACAGATTGTCTTGTTCATGAAATCGTTACTTTTCTCGTAGATATCTAATATATATGTCAATTTAATTTTTGGTAACTTATTGTTTACATCAAGTGTCGTCTTAACCACGTACGATTGTTTTCTGTTCCATCTAGAAGTACCTTAACTTATAAATCGACACGTAAAACTCAAATTCACGCGATTGGCCTTTTCAAAACAAAAAAAAAACATTTGAAAACGATACAATACTTGTTCAAATAGATTTCTAATTATGTTTCTTCTCAGTTTTTCTACTACGGATACTGATTTTATGCAAACAAAACGTGATTACATACACTAAAATTATATTTCATCTAAAAAACTATAATGAGAGTAAGAGAAAAACAGTATACCAAAAACACAGTCGATAATGCTTTTATCGAGCATACTAATTCTCAATAAGATGACAATTTGGTCTTACAGAACAATAAGCACTTATTGCTATTGTATTTTCCAAAACACGAGCAAGTGGAAGCCCGGAAGAACCATGAGCTATTAATTCTCAATATTATTCCCGCACCAATGGAGTTCCACGCAGAGCCGGACGATCATACGGAAGACGAAATCCTCCTAAAAATCTCCCAAACGCGACGCGTACGTAATCGTAACAGGATAGAATCGAACGAGAAGGGTTACGAGATGGTAGAGAAGACCATCGCCAGGGTGCTTTACGACTCCTCTGCGAGATATCCGTCTGCGTGCACGGCCCGATTTTACGCGGTGGATCGAAGGACGCGATGTAAATCCGCGAATGACGCGACTAAATCCGCCGTCTCCTCATACGTCCCTCCCTCCACTGCATTTCACCCCCCTGAAAGCAATTTTCTTCGAGTGAATCCGACCACGGCCATTCGCCCAGCGAGCTTTTCGAAGGTGCGAGTATCCTCAACCGTCGGCGTACGGGTGGCTGGATCGTTGCTTCCCTTCGTCCTCGATATCAACCGTTCTTTGAGGACGCTGTTCGCTACGTTTGCACCCCCTCCTACGATTTAATCGAAAGTGCCACTTCCATCACTGTTCTTATGTAATTCCACTTCGCTTTTGAATAACAACGCTAAAGGAAAGATCACGATCGTATCATTTTTGTCCTGAATTTTATACTTTGCACTGTACTTGATTATACTGTACTTTATACTGTACTCTATTTTGCTTTTGAATAACAATGGTAAAGGGATGATCGTGATAGGATCATTTTTATATTGGATTTTGTACTTTGTACTATAATTGGTTGTACTGTACTTGAATTTTGTACTTAGTATTATACTTGGTTGTACTGTACTTTATACTGTAGTCTTTATGCTAAATACTTGATTTCTTTTAGAGCTTGTTTATTCGTCTGGTGCTTATTTAATCTTTAGTAGTTCTCCTCGATTAGCGAATGATTCAATTTAGGGGTCTGCGAAAGAGGTTGCGGAAAGGAAAAGGAGGGCGATTTTTGTAAGCGGCTTTCTAATCATTTCCGATTTTTAAAGCTTTGGACGGAGAATGCAAGTACATTGCTTTGGACAAGGGCCCCACATTTCTGCGGGATTTACCTTCGTGTACGGGGATTTCCACTTTAAAGGCGATTCTTTTCGCGGCTTATCCCGGTAGGACAGCGTTTTATTTCCACCGCGGTTTTTCCTTGACGCTCGTCTACTTTTACGTCTGCTCGTTGCGACGGACTATGGCGACTGAAACGAGAAGCGGAACGGCCATAAAAAGGACAAAGGAAAAACGTAACGAAGGAAGGGCCAGGCCAGCGTGTATGAATAACCCATAATTAAGATCTTACGATGGCGAAAGGTATGAAGAATCGCACGGTTCGTCGAGTTTGTACAGCGTGATATTCACTTCGGTGTTTGGAAAGAAGTTTAGTAAATCTAACACTCTTCGGTGGATAATCAGGATTGTATTTTCAAAGAATCAGTTCACCTTTAGTAGTTCTTAATTGCTGTATTTATTCAAAAAGAAAATCGACGCTTGAAAATCTCTTTACACGTTTTTCGTGTCAGCAAAGCTGTTATATTTTGTTTTTGATAGAATATGTATTGCACAGCGCTGTTTCTGATTTGGAGAGACATAGCCGGTTGTTAAAAAGAAGAACGCGTCTCGATTAACGAAAGATACGCTAACCAGTTAGTTGAATAATACACCTTGGTCGATTGATTCCGTGTTAGAAACCGTTTAAGTGGAGTGAAAATGTTGTAAGTACGAGAGATTTAGACAAGGAGCGTTTTTGTGTTTGTTTTGTTTATAATACAAATTACTTTAGTCTGCCAATATTGCAAACAATTCGTCTTGTATAAATAATGAAATGCACTGAAAAGTACACATTACTCGTATAAATTCCCTTGCAGATTTCCTCATCCTCTACGGAAAACATTTTCGTGCTTGCCATTTTCGCGGTTACGAAATTACAAGTGCTACCTGAAAAGGAAAACTGCTTACTAGATCTTACCGACAGATAGTCCCATAATTAATGATACCAAAAAAAAATAACACAATACGCACAAAAATAAAAAACTAACGCAGCTAAATAAACTGTCAAACAAAAACGCAAATCTACGTGCCTTCTCCCACGAAGTTAGAATAGAAAAACTTAAATTTACTCCATCCGTTAAATATATGGAGCTATATAAATTGAACTAAATTAAATTAGAATTAGTTAAATACGTGGAGCTTGAAACCTAATCGAAATCAAAATATACAGCTCGTCATCGCTGCATCAGAGACGTAGCGAAAACTCTTAGATATACTTGCCTACAGCATAGAAATTCTCTTGAGAAATCGTCCATATTAAATAATTTTGCACGAATAATTTTTCGCACAGTATCATCCACTCACAATCTGTAAGATCATCCCTTCCAGTATAGCTTCCTGGCTCATTTGCGATAGCTTAGCAGGAATACCGTGGCTTCATGCTGTCGCGTACGAGGCGGTTTTAAACAACATTCCCACGTTTCATTAATCCACTCCGTGACGTTAAAGGAACTTCTCGCCAGGCCCGTGCTGGCAATTTTACAACGTCCCGTCCGCATAAACAATAGCCGTACGTTTCTCCCGAGGCAGAAGGAGCTTATCGGGGTGGCCTTTCCTTTGTACCGCTTGTACGTGACGCACAATGTTATCGTGCAATTAGTAATAAAGACCAGAGCTTATCTGGTTACAAACGGCAAATTATAAACCGCCGTTTTATCTCCCAACCTCGGCGCAACCCCTCGCGGAATCGTGCCTCACTATTGCCGTGGACGATTTTTTCTCCCATCGGCCACTTTATCTCCTGTCGTCCCAAAAGCAAAAGGCTGAAGAGTCGGAAGCGAAAACCAATGGACGTTTTTCAAGCGTGGATTTTAATGTCAACATTCGCGTATTTGCTCGACTTTCGTATTTGACGTAAGGATGTCTCGGCGAATGATGAGTATTATCGTTAAGAATAAGTATTATTATTAACCCTCTTAGCGCCAGGGGCGGATATATCGTCTTTTGTTCCACGTTCGAAAAGTGCCAGCATAATTAAAATTGTAATAACTTGATAGATTTGTAATAGATGGTACATAGTTTTGGTATCATTTGAAAAGCGTATTCTGTACTTTATCGTTATGTAACATTGCATTCATATTAGAAATAGTAACTTCATATTGTTTTTTTTTCGTAAGGTGTTACAGAAGTCTCAAATTCACGCTGGCATTTGTGGGTTGAGACAATGACAATCGCGTGAGAAAGGATTTTATACAAGGATAAGTTTTCTGGGATCATTAACCTCTAGTAAAATGTACATGCAGATTTCGATATAGTTAATCTTTGTTGCTACGATGTAATCGTTTCATTGTGTTACAACAGTGCAGTAATCCTCGCTGAACTCAATCGTCTGGAGATTAGCTGTCTACTGGAATTCATTATATCGTCGATTTATTACACTTACAAAAATAAATTATAATGCAATTCAAGGAAATAATATTGAAGAACTGCACAGTTCGTTGAAAGATACTTAGTTCACGATAGCGAAAGGAAACAAAATGCGAGAATTGAAGAAACACATCTTGCAGTGCAGCGCCTTAATATCGATCGATAAATAATCATCGACGTCGTAAATCGTTGCATCACGTTCAACCAAAATATCACTAACTAAACAGTAACCGTCATTAACAAATCTATTATAAACCGACAACTACAAGGGATACAAAATTAACGAAATTCCTTTATAATATATACGAAACATTAATCCGACTGAATCGCTTGGAAAAAGGAAGGATATCCTTCCATCGTAATTCAAGATCACTCGAGAATTACGTAGGAGCCAATTCTCAGCGCTTACTCTTCCAATCCAAGGATCAAATTTAATCGACTACTCGGGAATATCAGAAATTATATTTGCACGGAGAGAGGAGGCGTATGAAAATGTCAAGCTCGATATTCGATTTAGGCGTAGGCCACCGCAGGGTGTACTTTCAATAATCGACAGATTATCGGTGCGTCGACTTTATCGGTTCTCCAATCAGGCCTCGATCGAAGAATCCTGCTGAGGAAGTCGATGCTCTGCAGCAACAGCTCGTAGGTCGACTGCGCGCCCTCGCATTGTTCCCAGCGAAGGCCCATGTTCCGGAATCCTCCTTGAATAACTTTACCAGGCCTGTGCTTCCAAACGGACCTATCGTCCTTTCGGATCCACGGAGAATCGAGAGCTCTTTGGCGGTTCGAACGATCGGGGCTCTCGTCGATTTTTAACAACATCGATTCAACTTCGTCGATCGGTCGCTGGATTCGACGATCACGTTTCCTGGAGGTGTCCGCCCGCAATTCCTTGGGCAACGACAAAATACTCGTGTTCAACTCGAGCGTCCGCCTATTCTGCTTTTTGCCGGCTACTTGCTCTTTGGCTTCTGAGTTCATGGTTCGCTTGGATACATCGTTCAGGAACTCCGGAGGTGGGGTGGAGACGCTCATGCCCCATCTGCCGTTCCTGAACAGCCTTGTGAGATCGTGGACATGCTTTTTGACCATTACTTCGTGAACTTCCTTCTGCGTTCCCGTCTCTCGCATCCTTTCGGCTGGAACTTTTCAGAGGCACTGCTATGTTTTACTTTGTATACGTTACTGGCAGCGTCTTGTTTATAAGGAAAATAGGGAATTGAGAACGTAATAATCGGGTGTGCGGAAGAAAGTGTTAGATTAATCGATATGAGACTTGATTTTCCTTATTCTGAATGATTTCACGAAAAATGTGGAGCAGGTGCGTGTGTTTTGATTGTGTGAATTGATTCATAGTACATGAGAGGATGAGTGTATTTGTAAAAGTTGTAGGTCTTCTCCTTTCTTTTAAAGCATCATGATTTGGTATTGCGTTCATTATGGAACATACTTATTTTCATACATGTAGAAATAGTATATAATTAATAAATACCTAAAGAGCGAGAGTTTGCATTCCCGCGATGAGATTCGTGTCGCGATGAATGATCAGGAAGATTTTTTTTGGTGCTCTTATTTTCCACACTTTTTGGCATTGAACCTGAAACAAAAGTAAAGTATAATTTTTTTTAGAGCAATTTAGCTAGTTCGACGATCATCGTCATTATTTATAAACAAAAATGCGATCATAAATATACAGATATGCTGGAACTGTATTCAACTATGCTGGCATAAAGTTTAGTTTGAACTTGTTGTAATGTAGATTGATGAAAATTTCTATCGCATCGTATATGCTACTGCTGTAACTAATTCGTAGAAATAATTTTAGAACATAGTGAACAGTTACGTACGTATGTACTTTGTGCCACTTGAATATTATTTACGCGTAAAAATGTTCACTTATTTTAAGCATTTTCACTTCTGTATGAACGTATCGTATAAGATCTTGAAATAATCGTACCAGGATTATGATTTCTGTGGCGAATCGATTGCTTCATATGCTTTGATAGTTCTTCCAGAAATTCTGCGGGTGGATCTGTCATGTCGACAGGTCGTTCCATCTCGTTGTATCTTCTCAAGATTTTTTCCTCGTGTTTCATCGACCAGTCTTTATCGCCTATCGAAATATCGAATCATTTTAATGACTAACGTTGTTTTTAAACTCTCATCATTTTCATGTTCACGGATCGTTGGGAATCCTTAAGCTGTCTTAGAATACAAAGAACATGCAAGTGACTCCCCTTCCCAATCCCCTTATTCGTTTCTTCAATCAAATTTCTTCACGATCACCTTTTAAATAACACGCGATAACAGATATCCTCTAGAAAAAAGAAATTTATCGATTCTCATTCTCCTTTTTCGTTCCAAATCCACCATAGCCCCAAAATCATCGGCTAGAAATCTATTCAGCGCAATAATTTCCATTTCATCCCCCATCTAGCATACACCTACACCCGCGAATTTACCAATCGAAGAATTAAGACAGACTAAAAGGGTGGGCCAGCGATCGAGATTTCCTTAAGGATATCTCGCGCGTTATCCTCGAGCACTCGAACCTGGTCCATCGTTTCCGCGAAGCCTGGAGCGTCTCGAGTGCTTTGACAGCCCTTCCAGAACTTCCTCGGGCGGACTTGTCGCCTCGATGGGCCCCCACCTGTTCTCATCGCCTCTCGAGCCCCTTTCCTCGTGTTTCTCCAGCCTCTCCTTCTCCCCGGCGTGCAGCGGCTCCTCGTCCTTGCGCGATCCGTGGCGAATCGAGGAGCTGGATGCCTCCTCGAGGAATCCAGGAGGCGGATTCTTCACGCTCGTGCTCCATCGATCCTGCACGGACTTTTTCCTCGGCGCCCCGCCCCCCTCGCGCCCTGACACTTTCTCCGGGGGCTCCCTAGGTTGGTCCTTGACGCTCATTCCCCATCGATCGGCCCCTGGCCTCGTCAGTTCGCCGATCGGATGATCGATCTGCCACGATCGCGCCCCGGTTAGAGCCAACGACGCTGATCGGGGACTTGCTATCGGTAAGATAGGAGGCATCGAGAGAGACGGAAATGGGTCTTGGGATGTGGGCGTCCGGAAATTAAACTCTTGGAAAGTGTTATGGCTATTAGGTTAAGGGCCAGCTGGGAAAGGCGAGTAGGAAAATTAGTTCGCGAAGGAAGGAGGTAAACACTTTTAACGCGTTGGCCTGAAATTGTAGGACGTTGACGCGGACGCCTGTCGATAGACTTTATTTCGATGTTTGTTGCGCGGAGTTGGATGTCAGAGGATTTGGAAGTAAAATTTGGCTGTTTGGAAATCAGGTCCTTTTAGATATGTATAATATTATATTTCGAAAACATCGAATAGTGTTAATTACGTGGCAAGAAGTTAAGAGTTTTATTATAATTCGTAGGATTATTTAATTATATGTGGGGATGAAGTATGTATGAAAACTTTGTACGGATAGAATTTAGTGATTTTATAATAACAGGAATTTAAGGAGAACTGGTAACCGATAAACGGTTCTCCTTGAATTATTATTATTATTATTGAATTACTGAATAATCTGCAGACAGTTTTTATACATACTTTAATTTCAATATGTAATTATGTAATTGTAGGAATTATAACGATGTTATTGATTTTTTACTATGTACTTAACATTGTTTGATGTTTTTCGAATATAATATATGTGTAAAGGTATTTGATTTGCAAAAGGATGGATTTAATTTTAAAAACTTTTAATGGTGGTAATAATAAAAGGATTGTAATCAAATTCTAGTGTGCAGGATGAATATTGATTAGGTCGGGTCATTTTGCTTATAAGTTTCTCTATCATTTTAAGCAGCAAAAATAGAGAAATATGAGGCGGTAACCGTCTGCAAATATATTTGAATTGTTGATTTTAACCCCTTATATGCCTAAATCCAAGTGCATACCAAAAAAAATGCATTAATTAATTCATTTCACGCAGTAAGCTAATTAGAGAAGAAATATTTTTATTCGGTTTCTAACTTTTGTAGCAGTCAGTACAACATTTAGGCAAAACAATCAAAACTTTAAGTTCCGCTCTTCGAGTAGGAATAAATAAAAAACAAGCGCCTCAAAAAAGGGACAATGATAAAAGGTTAAAGGTACAAATGACAGAATACTGTAATTTTGCGTATTGATTTTCAAGTTATTTTGCGGTATATAAATTATAGTTTTTCTTACCCAGATTTTGTATGCGTACCTGCAGATTAGTTGGATCTTCCTTGTCCGTAGTATTCGTAATTCTTTGATTGTATATTTTGAAGTCCTTCGATTTCAATATTTGCTTTAATAATTTGAATTCCATTGAATTCAAATCCTTACTGCCTGAACCTAGTTTTATGCATATCTCGTTACCCTCAGATAGCTTTTCGGTCTCGTAAGATGCACTTTCATCGGAAGACACTTCGAATTTATCGTAATAGTCCTCGTTGGGATTTGATTCTGAGAACTCGTCGTCAGTATTCAGGTTTTCCGCGTCTTCAGTTGCCTCGATATGTTTTCCAGACGGTGGTACCTGTTAGAAAATCCAGTTAAGAAACAATGTAATCAAAGCCTTTGTAAAACGTGCTTTGTGCAACTGGCTTTAATCAAATCCTATGTCTGATAGCAATCTGCAGAGAACAAGCGCCCCCAGTATTAATCAACTATTACAATCTTAAATTAAATACACGAATTTTTCCTTTACATAACTGCATCGAAATATTGTAAAACTCGGGGATGCATTTATTTATGTACGCAACTGAAAATGCAATAATGAAATATACTCTTATATCGCTCGCGCGCTTGCATCGTTCAGCCACGCATCTAAATGACAAACTTGAATTTATATAAAAGTATTGAAATGTATAAAATACACGAACCTTATAAAAAAAACGGATAAAAAATCTTGCACGCAAAACATTAGCATTTTTTTAGAGATTCCGAGATATAATATTACGTGAACGAATTTCAAGTGAAATTGAATTTTGGACGGGGAAAAATGGCCCGAATGTTTCTGGTGAAAAAAGGAAAGACAGTTTTATCGAATGGCAGAGGATCAGGGCCGTTTTGGTATTCCTAGAATGGTGCGCCATACTTTCACCGTTTTACCGTGCTCGGATCTTCGGTAACCGCACCGCTTTTGGTCGTAGCTTTGACGCCTTCAAGATACGTGGCTTTCGTGCTCCCGTTGTTCTTGTACACTCCCCATTTTTCTCCTTCCTCCCGACTTATCTCCTGCATTTTCTCCTTCCGCTCTTCCAGCGGCGTTCCTCCAGAATCCCCCTGCTTTGCAGCTTCCTCCGGCGCTTTTTCCCTGGAAAAGTCATTTGCATGTTGGAACGCTTAATATCATTATCGCGTAATCTCAATCGGTTTTCTGCCTCTGGCTTTTTAATAAAAAGTGCACTTCTGGAAGAAGTGGTGCCCAAGAAATCCCGACATCCAGACCGAACAAACAGGGCTCCTCGGAGTGAGCTGGATATACACAGTGGCAAGCCTTGTGCACTTGAAATAGGAATTAAGAAATGACACGCAGTGAAGTAGCGTTTCGTCGGTTAACTTTAAATGGGAATGTAATTGCAGTTGACTCGAATGAAATATCCTTGTCTTTTTATTTTTAATCAATATGCGACAGCGTTACTTATGTATCGCGATATATAGAAATAGTGAAATATTTCTTAAGAATTTGAAATTGAAAAAATATTTCTGCAGGATCATTTTTTGTTATGTTATTGACTAAACTTAAAACGGCGTGGTCGAAAATGTATTGCAGAATTATTTCTATTATATCCTTGAAAACATAGAAATGTAGTATCGTAAAGCTGTAGATTTGTTTCAAGATTAATGTAAATTTAAGTGAATAAATTTTATATTTTTATTTTATATCCTAGAAAGCATAGAAATGCAGTATAGTAAAGCTCCAGGTTTCTTTCAAAATTCCTTTTGCTCCAATATTTAACTTATAGCAACCATAGCATCGGATCACGGTCGCACCTGCTGCCAACTCCCGTCGTACTGTGCAGCCAAGGCGTTTCGCTTCCACCTCCAGAAGTTGCGTTGCTCTCCTCCGATTGCAGCGTCGTGGCATAATCTACACGTGAAGCGAAAAATGGTTATCAAACCTTCAAGAAAGCTTGTTAATCGTCCTTTTTAGAACGTAGCGCGAGAAAATTGAGGAACGATTTGACGCACTAAATTTAATTTGAAGATATCCTTCCTATCGCTTCAAATATTTTTATATTACATAAGATTTAGTGCTCGATGCACAAAACAGCTTGGATCTGGTACTGTATGCACATTGTCAAGCATAAAAATAAGACCGCGCATGAAATATATTCATGTAGGAAGAAAGAAACGTACATTGGTGCAGTTAATACATGAACATACAGAGAATGTAAGCATGAGCTCCCTACTGGGGTACCATATATTTTGTCCGTGTAGTTCAAAATCTTTCAAGAGTTGATTTATGTTTTATTTTCGTGCATTGTATATTTATTTTGGGACACGGGATCTTATTAAAATCACGTGGCATAATTATGTGCAGAATAGTTAAACAATTATGAAAAAGAACAGTACTGTATTTACATAGCAAATATGCACAAGTATATTAAATTATAAACACGAACCTGCAAAAGCACGAACAAAAATCAAAAAAGGAATTTATAGTCGTAAAAATGACCTTAAAAGTTAAAGACTTCAAACTAGAGAGTATTTAAAAGTTAAAAAACGCTCCAAACGTTGTATTTTTCTTGCATCCTTCGCGAATGCGGCATCCACTGTGCACACAGCCCTTTGAAACCCAAAACGTTATTTAAAACATCGTAAAAAAATATTAAAATTTTTCTTGACTTTCTTATGAAACGTGAAATATTAAAATGACGTCGAAGTTTTAGCTCTACTGTCTACGAATGTCCCGCGAATTTATTGAAGAACCCAGTATATACATTGTATATACGTAATCCAAGCGATTCCTCTACATTCAACGTGACCCAAAGAAGGCCAAAGGTTGGCAGTCGTAAGTTGAAGGATCGCCTCGCGCACGGCTCGTTCCTCCAACTTTTGGACGACGTGACTCTTGACCGCCTCATCGAAGCACGGTCGGGTAATGAGGTCCGAGAACCCGGAAATTATTCTGTCAAATTTGTCGCCGTGGTACCGCTCGCCGCCGCGGTTCACCGACGATTCAATTCGTGACGTTTGACGAGAATACCGCTGCACGAATATAATAATCGACGACGGAGCCACGCACGACGATTTTTAACCGTATATCAAAATGCGCCGGTTTATAGTGAAATGTTAAACGGTTTCATGCCCCTATCTCCATTGCTCGCTCCCTCTCTTTCTCCTTCTCTCCATTATAATGTTCTGAAACTACCTGCAATCATGTACTTCTCATTTTGTGAAAACATGTTTAAAAAACGAAACAGCTCTGTTTTCCGTTCCACCATAATATTCCCCGGAAGAGAATTAATTCGTACTTATATTACAAATAATTGAAATTAAATTACGCATCAAAGGTATTTCTTTATGCTTTCGCATACTTTTAATTCACGAAATTCATTACGAATTTTGAGGCGGAACTTAAATTCGTACGGTAATTGTTTATGATTTATGATAGGCAAGGGAATACTTTCGACTGTTTATACAGTGTTGAGAATAAAGTGGTTAATAAACAGACGCCAAAAACAATAATGTTTATTTCAAGGGGTCAAGTTATGAAACACAGGAATATTGTACTATTATTCATGCTGCGATGATATTTAGTTTTCCATCCCTCTTACGATTGCGTTTAGTAATAATTCTCTTTTTTCTATAGATCTTATAAGTATATAGCATTGAGCTTGGACGGACACAGAGTTGCAATATTAAAAACATCAGTTATATCAGGTTGTCCAAAAAGTACCAAGAAGCACACGAAACTGCTTTTATCTGGCAATGTTTATACAAACATGAAACCCAATCTGTCATATATCGTAGTCTATATCTTCAATTGTCCTCCAGCTCTGTACAAGTTCCAATAAAATGATATAAAACATCAAATTTTACGCATCCGTTATTTTCTTATAAAACGAAGAAAACATTTGACAAAAGAGAACGAGAGAAGGCAAGTTTTACTGAGCAGTGTACCTTACTTCATGATACAGTATGCTACCGGAATTTCAGCGGAATTGTCGTCAAAATTAATCGATTCCTCTTCCAGAAACCTACTCGGCGGATGGTTAGGAAACCTAGGCTGCGGTTTGCCGCACAGGCGACATTTACACATGCAGATTTATGTACGGTGGTTGATTTGGTCGTACGACCATAAATACCCGTCGAAACGAGTGATCTGCGAGCGCGACATGGAGGATCTCAATTTACACTGGCTTTCATCCCCGCGCGACTTAACGGTATATGTTTGCGCCGCATCGAAATCCAATAAAAGAGGAAAAATCAAACCGCGCAAGATGTAACGTTCGATTTCTAACCAGAATAGTCGCGGATGACGATATTTCTTGCAGCGCAGTAGACAAGGACGGATGGAATTTGATCGAGTTTGTACTAAAAAGTGATGTTGATTTTTTTTTCCTCAAAAGAAAAAGCTGGAATTATTCTTTGTATTATTTGCTCTTGCAGTAATCGGAGTCTGAGTGATTGTTGTACGCGATAGTCAAATGTTTATATTGGGTTAAAAAAGACTGTACATATTCCAGAGTGAAGTTTCTAATAATTGGTGTTCCTTCAGTTTGGAAGGGGACAAAAATTGCGCAGAGTAATATTTCACAAACAAAGTGGATAACCTAATATCGTGATCTTGTTCTTTACTGAAAAGTCCTTTCGTTTTTTATCATACTATTCCCTTTAATAATATTAATGACATCTGAAATATACAAATCTAGTCACATTAGCGTGATCTGTAGCAAGAGAAATAAGTTACAGTGCACCGTGAAAATTACAATCGCAGACTGTAATAAATACTTTCTTTAATTTCAATTTAGTCACAGTTTGTATAAAGACACACCGCTGATTATCGATGATTTTCGCACATTCTCAATGGTTTTCTTACTAATCCCTTTTTCGTTCATTATTTAAAATTGTTTGAAATATGGAGGGATTTCTAACATTTCTAACGCTTCATTATCAGCATGGTCTTTAATCTTTTAAGACCCCTTTGTGACCAATAGCCACACCGTGTAATTAAATGGGTACACGATGCGTACGGGTACTCGAGAGCCGTGAATTGTTTATAGACAACTGCTGGACATCGTGTCCGCGTCAGTAGATTGACGCACTGCAGTAGTATCAGCTATTGTGAACAGACGCTAATACTGGCCAGGGATTAGGTTCCGCGTGGTACACGCGCGTCCGTATACTTGTCGCCAAGGTGTGGCCACAAGTGAATTTTTCGACACGCATCTGTATCCTTAAGCCATGAACCTTAAGCCCTTAAATCCGTCAGACAATTATGATCATCGTTGCACGTACAAATTTAAAATACGATTTAAGCTTGGCGCGGGTCATCCTAGTTTTTCTTTTATGAATTTCTCTTGCGCAGTTTTTTAGTTGTAATTTTTTTTTTTTATTTCACTGTGCACATAAAGTTGAAAGGCTGTCCTTTAAATTCCGCCCAGCCCCGTTCACGGTAGGGGATTTAAATCCGTACTTAAAAGGTTAAACAGCAAGCTGAATGTAAACCAGTAATTAATTAAAAGCCTGCGTGGTCTTTTCGCACCGACACGTTGCCTTATATAACGTATTATGAGTGAGTAATTACAGAATTTTGTGTTAACGTTCTTTGTTTAAAAGCTGATACAGTAAGTTCTGACCATCACAATAGGTTTTATCGTGGGCTTTGTATATAAGGCTTTATGACATATTTTCATATTTATCTAGCGCATCTACGGGAAATCCAGCAAGAAATATTTAATTAATACCCAAGCGCTCGTGCATACAACAGATTCTATTGTTCGATTTAATCAAAGCGAGAAGGATAAGACTATGAGTATCCGAGAAAATTAATTTTATCTTATAAAAATGAGAATGGAGTTTTTCGTTGTTAGGAATTGCTTTGATCCTGCACTGCTTGTATTAAATAGAGTGAAGGTTATTCGATCTCAATTCAAATATTCGCCTCTCGCGCAATATTAATTTCCAAAACACGTACTTCATTTGAGTGCATCTCTGTGCAAGACAATTTTCTGAAAACAGAATGATTATTGAACGAATAAAGCTCTCACATTTATATCAGGGATATCGCATTTTCCACTGTACTATTTTTACACGCGTTTTCAAGCTCACTTCAAAATACTCAAACGTAATTTCTCCAAAGCGAAAAGTATTATTCTTCGTGGATTACTGAATTTTAAATCAGCAAGTCAGGCTGCGATTTCAGTTTCACTCGTATCCCCTTGGCTATCTCTTCCTTTCTCGAGTCTACCAGACGCTATGAAGGCAAAAAAAATTCTACAGCGGCTCCGCAAAAAGCCAGCTTGCACAAATACGAATCGTAAATCCCGAGGGAGATATCTGATAGACCTTTTGTGTAATATCGAAATTGGCACTTAAATCCTCGGCGTGTTAAACGGATTATACCGTGGCTTCATTTTCCACAATTTTTCCGACCACCGTACCCAATTTGAATTTAAAATCCACGGTCCAGCGAATGAGTTTGCCCTGCAAGTGTGGAGTTTTATTATCGAAAATAAAGCCAGGTTTTGGCCAAGAGCTTTTTTTTATTGCTGTCTTCTTTTTTTTTTCACCGGGCCAAATCCATTGTGCTTGAATTCTAACAAAGAGGGATTCTATGAAATTTGCATCGTTTTTTGGTCCGCGCGATATAACGGGGGCCTCCTTATCTCAACGCGATGATTGTGTGTTTGGCCGCGATTTTTATGCGCGTTTTGACTGCTCGTTACGATTTCAGGCTCGTTTCGGTTCGTACCGGAAAATTGCCGATGTATAATTAGAGTTTCGCTGTGGCCATACGGATTTATCGCTTCTATCGTGACACTTGCAAAGCTGCCAGAAATTACGTACGGTCACTCCAGAAACTCACGGAGAATTAGAAGCAATGCGATACCTTTATCTGAGATATATTTATAAAGAGTCGAGTTTAGGAGTACGAAGTATTGTTAATAAAAAGATCACGCAATACTTTTACTCTCAAGTACTGTAATAAGAATTTAACGCTCTTTATCCTACTTGTACCAGCTTAGTTACTTAGTACATCTAAAATATATTACTTACATTTCGAGCGCAATAATTACGACACGACTGAAATACACAGTAAATTTGATACTCATTCTCCTCGCGATTAAATCCTTAAGATATACTTGAAAAACACAATTTAAGATCCTATCGAACAACAATTCTACCGAGTAGACACCAAGTAAAATTACACGAAATCGATCGTTTTATATTAATTATATATAAAAACAACAGATGACGTAGGTCGATCAAAATCATTCGGATTGACATACGTCATGCATTGTTTTCACATTGTATCCCTCAAACGTTCATTCGGATCAATATTTCAATCTATAAAATATCCCTTATTTACTCCATGGGGGAAAAAATAACAATGCCAAAACATTTCCAGGAAAATACCTTAACCCTCTCCAGCTCAAATTATTACCATTTAGTAAGGAAATTAAATTTTGACGAAAAACACTTTAGAGGTACTTTAGAGGATGCCAACCGAAATCATTGAGCTCGGAAGGGTTAAGGAATCAGTTAAGATCTTAATCCGAAGGGTCATGGTGGCCGTGGCCAATGTGTTAATCCCGTCGGTAACGCAAAAGTGTCGTTCTTCCGTGAGGTGTAACCGCGCCGAGATAAGAATTAAATTTAATTGCCGCAGGCGGAGAATCGATTAGATTGGCCACGTGCCGCCGACACGTACGTACGTATCGAATTATTTGATCTGGAGGGATAACGAGCGTTGGAGAAAAATTACGGCTGAATTTTCCGCGAGAGGCGATCACCGCTTCTTCCTTCTTTCTCACACTCTCTCTCTCTCTGTTTCTCTTCCCTCTGCGTCCCTTCCTCCATTGCTTCTTTCTGCTTCTCCTTTTCTCTCTCTCTCTCTCTCTCTCTCTCTCTCTCTATTTCTCTCCCTATCTCTACTTCACTCTATCCCTCTCTATCGCTGCTTCTCACTCCGATCCTCTCCAACGTCCTCTGTCTCTCTCCTGCCTTCCTTCCAGAGCAGACGCGATTGTTGGCCGATCCGGCGAAGCGGATAGAGATAAGAAGGGAACGGTTCAGCGTGGATTCCGCGTTACGGCAGTTACACGGCTAGAATCGATTCGCCTTGTTTTTCCGGGGCCAACATGTCGTGCCCGGTGGTTAAGCCGTAAATTACGAGCCGGCTTTTACACGATCCACTCGAATGCCGGACGTTGTTCTCTTGGCGGTACCGCGAGCGAATCGCGAGAAGTCCCGCAACGTTTCAGATGCCGAGACTTTTTCCGTCTTTGCCGTTGCGAGCCTTTCTCTCGACTTTGTTCCGAGACACTGGAAGACGGATCGCGAGGCATCCCGCGTTTCTTATGGCTAATGCTTCTGATAGGGTCGCGAAGGATATAAGTTATATAAAGTTTATAGTTTATATATATATGTGTATGTATTATCTATAAGTTTATATAAAGTTTCTGCTTATTCCACTACACTTTTCCTCATTACGGCCTCCTGGATTATTGAATCGAATGTGGAGATATATTTTGTATTTTTACAGAGCTACATTGCGAGGATGCTTCTTGATTTTATTCGAAACTACTTTAAACTTCTTTTCTTAAGTTGATTATCACGAATAATTTGAATATTTATTTAAACACATTGCTTCGTTGTTCGTAAGGGTTTCGTAATATTGGTGATAATTGCATGCGATTAATGTCACGACGATGCTTCTGATATTGATCCTCAGTTATTTCCCCAACTTTGTCACGAGTGATCCGAACAACACTGCTTTTCCCTCGATCAATCGTCCGTGCGTTTATTTTCCTTACACGATTAAAGCTCTATCTCGAGGTTAAGTGAAGATGAAATTGCTCACCGGGTAATTCGGTGGTACGGGAAACCGCAGAAGTGAAGCAGAAAACCAACGTTGCGACTAGGAACAGGTGGTTACTATGGTCGATGGCCATTTTGCACAGAAACGTCTGATATACACATCACGTATGTACATATACCGATCACGAAGCTCGGTGGAGGGGCAATTTATCGTCCAGGAACGAACCTCGACGTGACCCCGCCTCTTTGGTACCGGCGATGGAAATTCTTTGAAAAGATCGTCGCTCGACGTGATTGATTTCGATCTCTCCTCTTGGCTTGGCTTTTAGAGGAAAGCTTGCACAGTATGTTCCGCGCCAAGTCTATTTCTTCAAGGTTATACCCCACTCCCTTCCGTGGAAATGTGAAAACGTCTCGACTCAAGTGATAAGGACTTTATTCTTACGTTGCTTTATTCATTATCGCGTCACCCGTCTAGAGTGATTTCTATTATTTTTCGAGCAATTTTCTACCTCATTTTGATTGTATGTAAAATATAATATGGTCCGAAACTTCTTCAGGGAATGAGAAAAGATCATGGAAAGCAAGTGAAAATATTTTACCGATCGAATTGTACTTTGTGTATTATGATAATATAGGGAAAACATGTACAGAAAAAAGGTAAAGTACGTGCACGCATTTAATACATTTTAGTATTCACAAGAAATACATTTTTAAGGATTCAGGATTCATTTTTTAATGATTGATCACATTTCTTGCGACTTTTATAAATGATAAAGTAAAATATATTTTTTGAAAATGTCTGTTTTATCGTATGGTAAAAATTCTTAATGCATTTTTTAAATGCTTTTTGTACATATAATTATTCATAGCAGCTACGATTTTGAGAAAATTTTTCATTCTTGATTTCTGATCTTCTAAGGATAGACAAAATACCATACATTGATGTGGATTTTAAAAAACTTTACAGTTACACGTTTTTCCTAAATCGTTACACATTCTATTCCATTATTAAAATAAACGAGGCCATCAAAATTACATTTTACAATTGAATAAATTTACCATTTTACTTATTTACATGTAAAGTAATTTTTCCTACTAAATGTAATTTAATCCTTTTCTTTTTTTCTTACATCTATCAATACTCATAACTCCCACCGTTTTTCTGACGTGCTTCTGCATTCTGAATTTTTTACCACATTCCAGGTTTTCGATTCAACGAACGTCATCATTCGCTGCGCAAATGATAAAGATCGACGTGAAGCGCGACACGGCCTCTCAAGTGGTACGAAAAATCAAGAGGCGTACGTTCCCTCTTGATGTGCGTGTCAATCAAACACGTCCTGTTCATCTTAATAAACCGAACGTTCGATTAAAACGGTACACGTGCGCCACACGCGAGCAATCTTCCAGTTCTCGTTTCTCTAGTGCCTCTACCATTTCGCCGGCAGATTAGCGACTCTCCTGACGCGCATTAAGGATTATAATTTATGATCGATGCACAAATGCACCGTCGATGTATCTCTCTTTATTATGTAAAATCAAACGAAAGCGTTGTACAGTAAGCGCATTACCATATCGGCCTTTATTTACGATGCTTAATGAATCGTGAATAAACCTGTGCGCTCAAAGCGTACAGCAAAGTGAAGTCCTATTTTTGATACATTACGTGGCCATTAAAATCAGCCAACGCTATACCTCGATGTAAAATTACAACTTTTAGATAGCTTCCGTTCTTGATCCCATTAAGCTTTGATTTTGACACTATATTAGTCGTGGGAAGCTGTGAAAATGATTATTTAACCTGCATTCTATGACATATGCAAAAATGTACGTTTATGGTTATTAGTGATGCACCTTATTAGTTGCGTTGTTTACTTTCGCCACGTGGTTTATACTGGTATCTCGTAGTTTATTTATACAAAATCTGTTACTGTCTGTGGGATTGTGCACTATTTTTGTATGCTTTGAAGAAAGTATTGATATATATGTTAAAAAACTATGGTTGGTGGATAATGAAGTTTGCTTAATCGCTCACTGTCTTTAAGCATCTTTCTTTATCTCTAATGTGCGCTGATGTCATTCATATTAGTGTGATTCTCGTTTGTTTAATCGTATGTTTATATTTCTGTACTGTATAAGTAAACCAATTGGTCTTATTCTTTGTTTTTTCATCTTATTATTGTCTGTTGAAACACTTTGACTCGCTTCTTTATGAATCTGCGACGTGATCATTTCTGAATATTGCTTAATTATCCTCTTCATTGACTTTATTGATAACGTTTATCAACTCATTTCCTCGATTTTCAATCAAATCATCCTTATCTCGCGCATCTTCTTCAATTAAAGTATTACTTATCTTTATCAATGTCTCTTATTTAACAATATTCACCTTCTTTAAAAATACGATTCTCAACTCCCTTTACATCCTTATTGTCGTCCTTTACGCTCTTATTAATATTCGTCCACATTTATTTTCGACGCAGTTGCAAAACATCTCGATCAGTTTTCGAATCATCCGGAATATTAGTCTCGCTTTTCCCGACGTCTCCATCAGCGCGCGCGGCTGCTTTTCGAAGCTCTTCAACGTTAATCGCTGAATTACGCGACGAATCGAAGCTACCGCAAGCGCGATTCTCGATTTGCCCAGGATTTTCCGGCATCCGGACGGAATCCGGAGAAAGTTTCTCTCTCGTGGCAACGTCCGGATTTCCGGAGGTATCCCCAGCCACGTTGTTTTCCGTAGCCGACATAACTTTATGTCGTTCAAGCCATTGTTTTCGTCCCCCACTTCCTCCCGTCTTCGCATTCACGTCGAAGTAAAGTATTTTCCTCCTCGCGTCTTCCCTCTGCCAAGGCGTTTCCATCGATTGCCTTTCGAACTTTGCGCGATCCATCTCGGCGATTATTCTCAACATTTTGATCACCAGTGACAGCATTTTGTTCTTCAAGGATGGCTCGTCCTTCGCCGCTCTATCCTCGAACTTTGCGAGAATATTTTGGGCGGTTCAGTCCGTTACTTCCCTTTCGTCGAATTCTTCGTCTCCAATAGCGAATCTGGCGATAAAATCATGGCAAGCTTGCACTGTCTTGTCAAAAGTGTAGAGGTAAAAACTCGATAAATAACAGTTAACTATCAAAAGCATAAAGCGAAAGAGAATATTTTTATCATAGAAAGCAAAGCAGTAAGGGTTAAACAAAAATATAAAGGTAGAAGGTTTGAGTACAGAGAATATTGGGATCACGAGAGTTGTTGTTAATATAGTATATACTATATTGAAAGAAATGGAAGCCAGGAAGTTTAATTGCAGCGTATATGATGCCTTCCAACGCCATCAATCTCTCGCTACTCTCTTTCTTTATAAATGAATATTAGAACATAATTAAGTAAGCATCGGGTTTTTTTGGTCAAATAAAAGATCTAAAGAGCGATTTAATAATCATGTTTTTGCATGGTGTTAACGAGAAAACGTATGATTATTAATAAAAAGCCTTCTGGATCATTTTTACGCGTTGTCCGATTGGTTCACGAGGGTATTCGAAATACTGGCTTTGATGAAGAGATGTTCAATGACTTTGCGCCATAAATTATGTTGGGATTGCATAGGAATGAGAAGCTTTGGGAAATTCATCCAGTTTACGCGTTAAACACTCTTCCGACCCTTTTAATTAAAAATCGCCTGCCCCCAGAGGTACTTTAGACTCTTCTTAATCACTTCTAAGTGTGCGTTAATAGTTTCAAGAAAATTTCAGTACAAGTTAGACGACAAAATACTTCCGCCGTAATTCGTTAATCTGGTCGAAAGTAGATTCATTTTAAGCGAGGTAAGGGTGTACTGCAGTGTTTTTAAATTTGTACCCACTTTAGGATAATTATAATGACGAATTATTAATGACACTCTAGGCAGGGATAATCATTGTAAAATATGATATAATTTTGTAGAATTCGCTTAACCTGCTTTAAATCTGCATTAACTGTCCTACGTTTAATTATATTTTTTATAATAGTATTTTCAGTGTGCGACAACTTCGATAAATATTTAATAGATTGCTATTTTTTCACATAAACAAATTCTCTACAATACTTTGCTCGTGCTACAAATGTGTAGTTATTATTTCACGTTCTATAGTTGTTTTTGTCACAATATTTTCAACGTGTTGTCGATTACATATCAATTTCATATAAAAAGCGATGCTGTAGATTATTATAGAGGCACCCTCACCCTTGTGTATTTGTGATCAAAGCGATGCATGCTGGTTGCCATATACAATATATTCGGATTTGATATCGCATATCCTGGATGATAAGACGTGAATCTCTCCATGAGAAGGAAAAATAAGCCATGCTGAATAAGCTCCATGCTGAAGGAAACATAAGCACATATTTTCTTGCATCTTGTCTATCAACTTGATTTTCAATAACATAATTTGTTGTATATTAAGATAATATATATTGCTTTCCAATACTACGTGGGACTTAATCTATGAAACAATATACGTTTAACAAGCAGAAAAATATCGTTTGCTCTGTCTGATATACGAAACTAAAATGGAAAATTGAGAAGAAGTCTTTCATTTCTACAATTAAATTTGATACGAGAGGAGTAGCTTTTATTGATCATCCGGTAACATTACTCGAAATGATACTATGAAGTAAATACATCCAGCAAACCTTCTTCGGCTTCTGTTACATCCTCGTTACGAAATTAACTGGCAGTATTAAAATACCAAAGCATCCGTGACCTGGCCAGTGATGACATATCATCTACGAATATATATCAAAACATGACTTTAAGACATAACATTTAAAAGGCAGTTGTAACTTTAAATTAGAATATTTCGTAATGCATTCTGTTTATACGAGTATAAGTAAATATAAATAACATAATATAAATATTACGAAATATTATTGAATACGACAAATTATTTTTTGCTAATACTTTACACTGTTTTGCATGCAGAATGCTCATTGAACCTCTGTGCAGTATATGTAAGAAAATTGAGATAATCGTCCACAATTAAAGGCACATAATCCTTATAGATGGTAAGAGTAGAAATAATGTCGATTATCTAATATAAAAATGATAAGGGCAAATAATATACAGCATCAGCTTTGCTCATTTCTCTCCAGTATATTTCGGGTAATTGGTATAATTTTACAATATTTTCACTCGGAATGTTTCGTTTTGTTTCACGCGCATTACATGCTAAATTACATGGCAAACGGGGATTGGGCAACTAGAATCGTTGGCCCATTCATCTCGAAACGCTTGCGAGCATTAATCCGTGAAGTCCCCAAAGAGTCCACCGCTGGTGTTGATGGCGCATAATTTTTGGAGGCAGACATTGTATCCATATCGCGTTGTATAGAAAACTGCATACTTAAATTTATGGTTTAATTTAAGCTAACGTACATGGCAGGAAAAAAAAGAAAGGGAATGGCGCTTAAGTTAAAGGGAAACGGATATTCCATTACTTGCGGAACCTCAGATGTTAAGCAGAGCCCGTGTAAATACCATTCGGTTCTTAAAAAAAAAAACAGGTAATAAACATCTGGATTCCTTGTTAGACCTTATACATTGTTGCGCTGCCACAACATTAATTTTAATTCCACACCAATATTACTGAATATATTTGTAGGACAATCAAAATCGTCATCCGTTGTGTTTAATTTCAGATACTTTTATTTGTCGTGCATTATATTGTAGTTATAGAATATTTTCATTTTCGATCGAACCTTAAGTATCAATTGTCATTTATCAGATATATCATTTCATTAGAACAGTGGCGCATTACGAGGCTCTTTGCCGATTGAAGTGACATCGAATCAAATTCGAACTAATTTGGAATATCATGTATGTAAATGAATAGAACACTCTTCCTGTGCAATATTAAGTCGATTCGCCAAGCACTCTTTGAAGGTTATTTGGGTGGGAGACTGAAGTGCTTTCCAGCGGCCAAGATAATTGACAGAACCCAATCCTGAAAGACAAATTATATTATAAATCCGTATAATATTCAAGCACTTAATCAATATCGTTCTTTTACAATCATGTATTTCGTTATAAAATGAACATTCGGTACGCACAGCTCACGAAGCGTGGATATATCAATAAAGATAACATTGCAAGTATTACAACATAAATATGTGCAATGTACGCGACATTCTTTATGAGTCCTAAAATGAAAACACGATGTGGACTCACGTACTGCGTTTTTATACATTAAAATCCGCGTCTCCCAGTGAATACTGATTTCCAATGCGTCCGGCATCAGATTATTTATTGAAATTTCAAAGCTTTATCGTGCACGTTGGATTAATCCATTTCTTCTTGATATATATTACGGTATCGGTCGAAAATGGAATCTGTAGCACGCAACACAGCTCCCTATTTCTCGAGTTTATTCAATCATGGACAGATAGACTTCGTTGCGATTCTAATGGCTCGTTTTAAATGCAACATAACTGACCGGTTACTCGATAAAACATACTAATTTGTACGCCCATCGCACGGCTCGCTTCGAATTCGATTTTATTGGCCTATTTAACGCGAAACAATGAAATTATCCGAAAAGAACTCGGTGAGAAGTAAAAACAGGGAGGTTTTTTACGATGCGGATAAGTTACTACGGATATTATATTTTCAATCAAATCTACATATACAATTTGCAAGCGTCTATACAGCTATTGCTTTTATTTTTATCCGTAGTGTACAAAAATTACAAATATTTCATATTTAGACCTATCAGTGTTTACAGTTTGCATAATAAAAGCCTCTATTTTTATGAGTTTGTCTACTGTGCATAAACAACCTTCCTGCATGATCTCACACATATATTTTCTTAATTAGAACCATTAACGCCTTTGACATTAAATTTAAAAAAATTCAAATTTTTCCTAAGAATAACATGTGGCACACCCCGGCTTTAATTTGGCCAGCAAGTAATTACCTGTCGAAGTAGTTTCACAGCCGACGTGATCGAAGAAAACGGTGAGGACCATGAATACCAAAATTCCGACGAACTTCATGATCGTACTTTGCACACTATGCATGTCGTTCACCATCGTTAACCGTTATTTATATCCGCCTCACTGCCGCCGCAAAAAAAAAAAAAAAACAACCAATCAAAATCAAAGCGGAAGTTGTGAAAATGTCGCTATCACGTTGTATGATGGCGAATAAACCGTGTTTATATATAAGTCAAGCGTACGACGAAGAAAGGTCTTCCATCTTTCTCGCTCGTGTATCATCCACATTCGCCTCGTAGGCACATAAGGAAGTGCACTGTGATCTGATCTACAGAACCGAGGGGGAAACCGAAATTGTTATTAGGCATAAAATACCTATAATTCGTCGGCGCTGTCGCTGGTGCGATTGCACCGATTAGCAGGCGCACGAAAAGCCGCGCCTCCCTGCGTGATCGTATAATTTGAAGAATCGTGAAATCAATCAAGGCGGTAATGTTGTTTCGAATCGACCGACGAATCGTTCACTCGAACTATGCATGCGAGATCAGCGTAGAGTGCGATTGTTCGAAATCGAGCATGTGGGCGACCTCTGGTAAATTGCGTCCTCCAACGATGTTTTTAATCGTTTTTAACAAACAGCCTAATGGCTCGTGGATCTGACTGCGCTCGTGGAAATTGAATGGCCGGCGTAAATGGAGAATTATGCGAATACGTGGATGATACATAGCGGAAAATATGGCGTGAGGTGACTGACATTTTGTTGTAGCAACACGAATTCGATGAGAGCTTTGTTGATAAATTGTAATTGGCAACGACGTTTAGCTTGTTGCTTTTTCTTTTGTTTTTATGTTTGATGAATTTAAGGCGATAATTTTAGTAATGTGATTTGGAGTAGTTTAAAGATATAATTACGTTGTGTATTTTTTATTTTTTTCTGTGATGTGGCATTGAGTTTTGATTTTGAAGGAAAACTTTTAATCCCGTTGGACCGTGCTTAAAAGTAATCAGAACGGCGATGAGAAATAGCGTGCTTTGAATTTACTGAAGTAAATATAAACAAGGATAATCATATTAATCTCTGTACACAATTCACCATTTTTGTTTCTTTTTCACTCGTCTTGCTGTATATCTGTCTCGAATGCTGTATTTTTTTTTTTATTAAATTTAGATATTCATACTTATCGAGCCAAACGTGAATTCGTTAAAATACCGACATTGGTATGAGATGTAAAAACATAGCTTCGTCTCTAATAATCCAACAATTATTCAGATTTGATATCGCATATCCTGGATGATAAGACGTGGATCTTTCCATGAGAAGCCAGATTACCCTGCAACGTTTTGGGAGTTTTACGACTGAAGGAGAGATAAGCGAATATTTTCCACCATCTTGTCTATCAACGTGATTTTCAATAACATATTTTGATGCATATTAAGTTAATATATATCGCCTTTCAGTTTTAACGTTGGAGTTATAAAATTATTCTTGGTGAAAGTTTAGAATACTATTGTACGTCAATGCTACGATCCTATATATTGTTACGCCGTAACAGCATTAATCTTAATTTGGCACAAATATTACTGGATATATTTGTTGGACAATCAAAATCGACATCCGTTGTGTTTCATTGCGAATACTTTTATTTGAAGTGCAAGCCTTATAATTATAGCATACTTTCATTTTCGATCCAATCTTAAGTACGAATCGTCGCTCATGAGATATATCATTTTATTGGAACATTGATACATCACAAGGCTCTTTGCGGATTGATGTAATGTCGACCCAAATTCAAAAAAATTCGAAATGTCAAGCACATTCATAAACAGAACAGTCTTCCAGTGCAAGCTTAAGTTGATCCTCCAAACATATTTTGAAGGTCTTTTCAGGGAGGGAAACCTGTTGTGGTTTCGAGTGGCGAAGAAAATTGATAGGACCCATGTGCCATCCTGAAAGACAAATTATCTTATAAATCAGTACAATACTTAAGCATTTAATCAATATCGTTCTTTTACAATTATGTATTCCGTTATATAATTAACATCAGAGCTCACGCAGCGTGAATACATCGATAAAGATAAAATTTCAAGTATTACAACATAAATATGTGCAATGTACGCGATATTCTTTATGAGCCCTAAAATGAAAACAGGATATGGACACGCGTACTGCGTTTTCATACTTTAAATCTGCGCCTCCTAGTGAATACTGATTTACAATGCGATAATCATCGGATTATATATTAAAATCCCAAAGCCGCATCAAATACGGTGGATTATTCCATTTCTTCTTGATATATATTACGGTATCGGTAGAAAATGAAATCTGTGGCGTGCAACACGGACCTCTATTTCCCGAGTTTATTTAACGGCGGACAGATAGACTTCGTTGCGATTCCAATGACTCGTTTTAAACGCGTCATAATTGATTGGTTACTCGATAAAAGATACTAATTTGTACGCCCATCGCACGGGTCGTTTGAAATCCGATTTTATTGGCCTATTTAACGCGAAACAATGAAATTGTCCGGAAAGGATTCGGTGGGGGGGTAAAAACAGGGCGGCTTTCTACGTTGCGGATAAGTTACCACGGATATTACATTTTTAATCAAATTTACGTATGCAATTTGCAAGTATCTATAGAGCTCTTGCTTTTACTTTAATCCACAGTGTACTATAATCACAAATATTTAATATTTGGATCTTACAATTATTACAGTTTGCAAAATAAAAGCCTGTATTTTCGTGAGTTTGTCTACTATACTTGAACAACCTTTCTGCATGATCTCATATATATGTATTTTATATTTCTAATTGAAACTACCAACGGCTTTGACATTGAAATTATAAAAATCCCAATTTTTCCTAAGAATAACATATGGTACACCCCTCTTCAATTCGATCTGCAAGAATCTGCATTTTTGCAGATATCTACATCCTTCGATAGAAGTACGTTATTTATGTAAAACACTTTTATTCTAATTATAAAACATTCTTCTTCTAATCACAGCTTCTAACAGTTTCTCTTAATTAACTACGAACATCCTAAAAACCCAGCGTCCTTCAACAGCACACCATATCTGTCGCCTCTGTCAGTAACATTTACATTCTAAAGATCGTGCCGTTTTACCTGATCTTACCTGGCTCGGAGCTGACGTGATTGAAGAAAACGGCGAGGACGAGTACCAAAATTCTAACGATCTTCATGATTGTATTTTTCACACAATGCATATATCATCTACCATCGTTAACCGTTATTTATATCCACCTCACTGTTGCCGCAAAAAAAGAAACAACCAATCGAATACAAAGCGGAAGTTGTGAAATTGTCGTGATGACGTTGTTTGATGGCGACTGAACAGCGTTTATACGTCAAGCGTGCAATGAAAAAAGATCTCCCATCTTTCTCGCTCGTGTATCTTCCACATTTTCCTCGTACGCGCATAAGGAAATGCACTGTGAACTGATCTACCGAGCCGAGGGGGAATACGAAATTGTTGTTAGGCATAAAAATACCTATAATTCGTCGGTGCCGTCGCTGGTCCGATTGCACCGATTAGCAGGCGCATGAAAAGCCGTGCCTCCCTGCATGATCGTATAATTTGAAGAATCGTAAAATCAATCAAGGTGGTAATGTTGTTGCGAATCGACCGACGGATCGTTAACTCGTACGATATATATGGGAGATCAGCGTAGAGTGCGATTATTCGAAATCGACCATGTGAGCGACTCTTGGCCAATTGCATCCTCCTAGGATGTTTTTAATTGTTTCTAATAAACTGCCTGGTTCGTGGATCTGACCGGGCTTGTGGAAATTGACAGACGGCGTAAATGGAGGATTAGACGAATGCGTCGATGATATTCATACTTATCAAGCCAAACGTGAATTCACTAAACTATCGAGATTGGTATGACATGCAGAAATATACCTTCTTTTCCAACAATCGTGATTGCATAAAGAAAGGGAAGTAAAGAATAGGACAAGTCAGCCTGGTACTATTCGGTTTTTAAAAAAATCAGATAATGAACCTTTGGATTTCTCGTTTGACCTTACGTATCGTTGCGCTACAACAACGTTAGTTTTAATTAGACGCTAATGTTACTGAATATGTGTCGGACAATTAAAGTCAACATCCCTTGTGTTTCATTGCGGATATTTTTATTCGACATGCATAGCTTATAATTATAGGATATTTTCATTTTTGATCGAATCTTAAGTACCAATTGTCGCTTATCAGATATATCATTTTATTAGAACACTGGCGCATCACGAGGCTCTTTGTCGATTGAAGTAACATCCAACCAAATTCAAACAAAATTTGAAGTGTCACGTACTGATATGAACAGAACACTCTTGCTCTGCAGCAGTGAATTGTTCCATCATGCAATATTGGAAGGGAGTCTCAGTTGATTTCGACTGGCGAAGAAAACTTATAGGAGTCCATGCTGAAAGACAAATTATGTTATAAATCGGTGCAATATTAAGTATTTAATCATTATCCTTCTTTTACAATCATGTATACCGTTATAAAATAAACATTAGGTACGCAAAGCTCACGAAGTGTGGATGTCTTAATAAAGATAACATTGCGAGTATTACAACATGTGTGCAATGTACGCGATATTTTTTATGAGCCCTGAAATGAAAGCACCATATAGACGCACGAACTGCGTTTTCATACTTTCAATCTGCGTGACCTAGTGAATATTGATTTGCAATGCGTCCACCATCGAGTTGTGTATTAAAATTCTGTCTCTCTCGAATACTTTGACATTAAAGTTTAAAAAACACCAATTTTTCCTATTTTGCCAGGGAGAATCTGCATTTTTGCAGCATAATCCACAGCAAACGATCGATTATAAAACATTTTTACATGCCAGTAACATTTAAATTCTAACGGCCATTTTACCTGATCTTACCTGAGCTGACGTGATCGAAGAAAACGACGAGGACAACGAGTACCAAAATTCTAACGATCTTCATGATCGTACTTTTCGCACAATGCATGCCATCTACCGTCGTTTACCGTTATTTATATCCGCCTCACAGCTGCCGCATAAAAAAACAACCAATCAAAATCAAAGCGGAAGTTGTGAAAATGTCGTTATCACATTTTCTGATGGCGAGTAAACCGTGTTTATATACGTGTTTATATAAATTGTTGTTAGGCATAAAAATACCTATAATTCGTCGGTGCTGTCGCTGGTCCGATTGCACCGATTAGCAGACGCATGAAAAGCCGCGCCTCCCTGCATGATCGTATAATTTGAAGAATCGTAAAATCAATCAAGGTGGTAATGTTTCGAATCGACCGACGGATCGTTAACTCGTACGATATATATGGGAGATCAGCGTAGAATGCGATTGTTTGAAATCGACCATATGGACGATTATTGGTAAATTGCATCCTCCTAGGATGTTTTTAATTGTTTCTAATAAACTGCCGGTTCGTGGATCTGACGAGGCTTGTGGAAATTGAATGGCGGCGTAAATGGGGGATTAGACGAATGCGTCGATGATACGTTGCAGAAAATATGACGTGAGACGACAGAAATTTTATTGTAGAAATTTGAATTCATTGAGAGGTTCGTTGGCAAATTATAATTGGACACGACGTTTAGGTTGATTTAATTGTTTTTATGTTTGATCAATTTAGGGTGATAATTGTATTGATGTTGTTCGAAACATTTTATGCTTATAATCACGTTGTGCGCCTTTTATTTTTTATCTGTGAAGTGACATTGTGTTTTAATTTTGATGGAAAATTTTTAATCCTGTTGGATCCTACTGTTATAATTATACAAATAATATTTTAATTATACGATGATATTGTAAGTGAAATTTTGTAAGGGAATGAAATTAAATCAATGACTGCAAGCATACTTTGGTTAATTATATTTGTATCATGGAATACCAGTGTTTTCCAGCATAAAATTAATCAGGCCTATTAAAAGTAATTAAATAACGATGAGAAATAGCGTGTTTCGAATTTACTGGGATATATATAAACAGGGATAATCATACTTACCTTTGTGCACAGTCCGCCATTGTTATTTTCTTTTTTCTCCTGTTGGGGTATGTCGATATTGAATGCTACTCTTCTTCATTAAATCTAGGTATTCATACTTATCAAGGCAAACGTGATTTCACTAAACTACCGAGATTGGTACGATATACAAAAACATAACTTTGTCTGCAATAATCGTGATCACGTAAAGAAAGGAAAGTAAAGGATATTAGAGGTCAGCTTGATACCATTCGGTTTTCTAAAAAATCAGGTAATAAATCTCTCGATTCCTCGTGTAATCCTACATATTGTTGCGCTACAACAACGTTAGTAATAATTAGACCCTAATGTTACTGAATATATGTGTCGGACAATTAAAATCGACATCCGTTATGTTTCATTGCAGGTGCTTTTATTTGACGTGCATGCCTTATAATTATAGCATATTTTCATTTTTGATCGAATCTTAAGTACTAATTGTCGCGTATCAGATATATAAATTTAATTGAACACTGGCGCATCACGAGGTACTTTGCTGATTGAAGTAACATCCATTCGAATTCAAGAAAAATTTGAAATGTCACGTATGGATGCGAATAGAACACTCTTTCTGTGCAGTATTGTATTGTTCGATCATGCACTGTTGGAAGGCAGTGTTACGTGATTTCAAGCGGCCAAGAAAATTTATAGGATCCCATGCTGAAAGAAATATTTAGGTATTTAATCATTATACTTATTTACAATAACGCATTCCGTTCTAAAATGAACATTATGTACTCAGAGCTCACGCAGCGTGAATCTATCAATAAAGATGAAATTTCGAGTATTACAACATAAATATGTGCAATGTACGCGATATTCTTTATGAGCCCTAAAATGAAAACACCGTATGACGCACGTACTGCGTTTTCATACTTTAAAATCTGTGTCTTCCAGTAAATACTGATTTGCAATGCGACCAATATCAGGTTATGTATTAAAATTCTGTCTCTCTTAAATACCAAGGATTTTGACATACTTTCTTTTACGTTCTTTTACTTGCATTAGACTTTTACGTTCTGACGGCCATATCGTTTTATCTGATCTTACCTAGCTGGGAACTGACGTGATCGTAGAAAACGGCGAGGATCACGAGTACCAAAATTCTAACGAGCTTCATGATTGTACTTTTCACACAATGCATGCCATCTACCGCCTTACCGTTTACCGTAATTTATATCCGCCTCACAGCTGCCGCAAAAAAAAAACAACCAATCGGAATCAAAGCGGAAGTTGTGAAAATGTCGTTATTACATTTTCTGATGGCGAATAAACCGTGTTTATATACAAGTTAAACGTACGACGAAGAAAGGTCTTCCATCTTTCTCGCTCGTGTATCTTCCACGTGAACCTCGTACGCGCATAAGGAAATGCACTGTGAACTGATCAACCGAGCCGAGGGGGAATCCGAAATTGTTATTGGGCATAAAATACCTATAATTCGTCAGGGCTGTCGTAGGTGCGATTGTTTCGATTAGCAGGCGCGTGAAAAGCCGTGCCTCCCTGTAGGATCGTATAATTTGAAGAATCGTAAAATCAATCAAGGAGGTAATGTTGTTTCGAATCGACCGAGGGATCGTTAACTCGTACGATATATATGGGAGATCAGCGTAGAGTGCGATTGTTTCAAATCAACCATGCGAGCGATCCTTGGCAAATTGCATTCTCCTAGGATATTTTTCATTGTTTTTAATGAACAGCCTGGTTCGTGGATCTGACTAGACTTATGGAAATCGAATGGCGGCCTAAATGGAGGATTAGACAAATGCGTCGATGATACATCTCGGAATATTTTACTTGAGATGATAGAAATTTCATTGCAGAATCTCGAATTCCACGAGAGGTTCGTTGGTAAATTATAATTTGAAACGACGTGTAGGTTGATTTATTTGTTTTTATGTTTGATCAATACAGGGCGATAATTTTAGTGACGTGGTTTGAAGTATTTTAAGCGTATAATCACGATGTGCACTTTTTATTTTTTTCTCTGTGAAGTGGCATTGAGTTTTAATTTTTATGGAAAACTTTTAATCGTGTTGGATTCCATTCTTATATTGATACAAATAATATTGTGGGACAGTGAAATTAAATTAATGATCGCAAGCATACTTCGATTATTTATACTTGTATCGTGTAATATCGGTGTATTCTGGCGCAAAATGAATCAAGCCTCCTAAAAGTAATCAAAACGGCAATGAGAAATAGCACGCTTTGAACTTATTGAAATAAATATAAACAAGGATAATCATATTAATCTCTGTACACAGTTCACCATTGTTGTTTCCTGTTCTTTCTTGTTGGAGTATTTTGATCTCGAATGCTACATTCCTTGCTTATATCTAGATATTGATACTTATCAAGCCAAACGTGAATTCACTAAACTATTGACATTGATACTACATACAAAAACATACCTTTGTCTGCAATAGTCGTGATCACATAAAGAAAGGAAAGTAAAAGATATTATACGTCAGCTTGATACCATTCGGTTTTCTAAAAAATTAGGTAATAAACCTCTCGATTCCTCGAGTAACCCTACGTATTGTTGCGCTACAACAATGTTAGTATTAATTAGACGCTAATATTACTAAATATGTGATATGGACAATCAAAATCGACATCCGTTATGTTTCATTGCAGATGCTTTTATTTGACGTGCATGCCTTATAATTATAGCATATTTTTATTTTCGATAGTATCTTAAGTACCAATTGTCGCTTATCAGATATATTATTTTATTTGAACACTGGCGCATCACGAGGCTCTTTGTCGATTGAAGTAACATGCATCCAAATTAAAAAAAAAGTTTGATACGTCACGTACGGATAAAAACAGAACATTCTTTCTCTGCAGTATTGAGTCGTTCCATCATGCACTGTTGAAAGTTTACTTTAGGTGGGGGAGTCTCACGTTGTTTCGGGCGGCCAAGAAAACTTATAGGACCCCATCCTGAAAGGCAAATTATCTTATAAATCGGTACAATGTTTAAACATTTAATCATGATCCTTCTTTTACAATCACGTATTCCGTTATAAAATAAACATTAGGTACGCAAAGCTCACGAAGCGTGGGTGTATTAATAAAGATAACATTGCGAGTATTACAAGGTGTGTAATGTACGCGATATTTTTTATGAGCCCTGAAATAAAAACACCGTATAGACGCACGTACTGCGTTTTCATACTTTAAATCTACGTCACCTAGTGAATAATGATTTGCAGTGCGTCCACCATCAAGTTGTTTATTAAAATTCTGCCTCTCAAATACTTTGACATTAAAGTTTAAAAAACTCCAATTTTTCCTATTTTGCCAGGAAGAATCTGCATTTTTGCAGCATAATCCACGGCAAATGATCGATTTTGTAAAACGATCGAATTTATTTCAATTACAAAACATTTTTGTTCTAATTACTGCATCGAATATTTTCTATTAACTAAGTATGAACATCTTAAAAACCCAATGTCCTTTAACAACACACCATATTTGTCGCCTACACCAGTAAAATTTACATTTTAACCTGGTTTCATCCGATCTTACCTGGCTCGGAGCTGACGTGATCGAAGAAAACGGCGAGGACAACGAGTACCAATATTCTAACGATCTTCATGATCGTACTTTTCACACAACGCATGCCATCTACCGTCGTTTACCGTTATTTATATCCGCCTCACAGCTGCCGCATAAAAAAACAACCAATCGAAATCAAAGCGGAAGTTGTGAAAATATCGTTATTACATTTTCTGATGGCGAGTAAACCGTGTTTATATACAAGTCAAACGCACGACGAAAAAAGGCCGTCCATCTTTCTCGCTCGTGCATCTTCCACATTTGCCTCGTACGCGCATAAGGAAATGCACTGTGATCTGATCTACAGAGCCGAGGTGGAAACTGAAATTGTTATTAGGCATAAAATACCTATAATTCGTCGGTGCTGTCGCTGGTCCGATTGCACCGATTAGCAGGCGCATGAAAAGCCGTGCCTCCCTGCATGATCGTATAATTTGAAGAATCGTAAAATCAATCAAGGTGGTAATGTTGTTGCGAATTGACCGACGGATCGTTAACTCGTACGATATATATGGGAGATCAGCGTAGAGTGCGATTGTTTGAAATCGACCATGTGAGCGAGTCTTAGCCAATTGCATCCTCCTAGGATGTTTTCGATTGTTTTTAATAAACTGCCTGGTGCGTGGATCTGACCAGGCTTGTGGAAATTGACTGACGGCGTAAGTGGAGGATTAGGCAAACGCGTGGATGTTTTATTTTTGACTCGCGAAGCAATGTCGTTAAAGCTGCGTATAAATTTCAGAGCCATTCTTTGAGAACTGTGTTTGATGGAGGTTGTTGCTACGACTGACTGCCTTAACCATCTGACGATGACTTTAATGTATTAGTTAATAAGAAGCTTAGGTGTTCAATAGTTCAGTTAAACTGCCTTGAGAGTTTCAAACTTTCAAAGCTTTCAGTAATCGCATGTCTCCTACTGGTTATTAACACGTTCTGTACTACCTGTTCACCATGATTGGTCGACTGCATTGAGTGGCAAATTCCAAGAAACTTCATTGAGCGTTTTGGTATACAGAACGTGACAGAAACAATAGGAGTTCAACGCATAAATTGAAGGGAAACAAATATTCCATTACTTGCGGGACTTCATATGTTAAGCAGAGTCCCTGTAAGTAAAGAATAGTACAGATTATTCGGTTTTTAACAAAATCAGGTAATAAACTTCTGGATTACCTGTTAATATTACTGAATATATGTGTTGGACAATTAAAATCAACATCCGTTGTGTTTAATTGCAAATACTTTTATTTTACGTGTATGCCTTATAATCATAGCATATTTCCGTTTTCGCATATCAGGTATATCATTTTATTTGAACACTGGTGCATCACGAGGCTCTTTGCTGATTGAACATCCATTCGAATTCAAGAAAAATTTGAAATGTCACTAACGAATATAAACAGAACACTCTTTCTCTGCAGTATTGAATCGTTCCATCAAGCACCTTTCGAAGGTCATTTTAGGGGGAGCTTGAAGTGCTTTGTGTTTCGTATTGAAATTCATAGGACCCAAGTACCATCCTGAAAGACAAATTATTGTATAAATCGGTACAATATTTAGGCATTTAATTAATATCCTTCTTTTACAATCGTGCACTCCGTTATAAAATGAACATTAGGCACAAGAGCTCACGAAGCGTGAATATATCAAAAAAGATAGCATTGCGAATATTACAACACAAATGTGTGCAATGTGCGCGATAATCTTTATGAGCCCTAAAATGAAAGCGCGCTATGGACACGCGTACTGCGTTTTCATACTTTAAAACCTGCGTTTCGCAGTGAATGCTAATTTGCAATGCCTCCACCATCAGGTTATTTATTAAAATTCCAAAACCGCGTCATGCACGTTGGATTAATTCATTTCTTCTTGATATATATTACGGTATCGGTTGAAAATGAAATCCGTGGCGTGCAACACGGACCCCTATTTCCCGAGTTTATTTAACGGCGGACAGATAGACTTCGTTGCGATTCCCATGGCTCGTTTTAAATGCGACGTAATTGACCGGTTACTCGATAAAACATACTAATTTGTACGCCCATCGCACGGGTCGCTTCGAATCCGATTTTATTGGCCTATTTAACGCGAAACAATGAAATTGTCCGGAAAGGACTCGGTGGGGGGTAAAAACAGGGCGGTTTTCTACGATGCGGATAAGTTACTACGGATATTACATTTTCAATCAATTTTACGTATGCAATTTGCAAGCATCTATAGAGCTACTGCTTTTACTATAATCCGTAGTGCACTAAAATTGCAAATATTTAATATTTGGACGTTTCGGTTATAACAATTTGCAAAATAAAAGCCTGTATTTTTATGAGTTTGTCTAGTGTACGTGAACAAGCTTTCTTCTTGAATGAACTTGCACATATTTTCTGATTTCCCAATTAAAACTTCCAAAGGCTTTGACGTCAAAGTTTAAAAAATTCCAATTTTTCCTTAAAAGAACACGTGCCACACCCCTTTTTAATTTGCCCAGCAAGAATCTGCATTTTTACAACGTAATCCACAGCAAGTGATCAAACCATCGGGACCTACGTCCCACCATCGAAAAACGTTATTTTTATAAAATCCTTTTATTCCAATCATAAAACATTTTTGTTCCAATCACAGTTTCTATTAACTAACTATGAACATCCTGAAAACCCAATGTCCTTGAACAACACACCATATTTGTTGCCTATGTCAGTAACATTTGCGTTCTAACTGCCGTACCGTTTTACCTGATCTTACCTGGCTTGGAGCTGACGCGATCGAAGAAAACAGCGAGGATCACGAGTACCAAAATTCCAACGAACTTCATGATTGGACGATTCACACAATGCATGCCATCTACTGTCGTTAACCGTTATTTATATCCGCCTCACTGCTGCCGCAAGAGAAAACAACCAATTGAACACAAAGCGGAAGTTATGAAATAGTCGTTATTACGTTGTCTGATGGCGAATAAAGCGCGTTTGTATATAGGTCAAGCGTACGATGGAAAAATTCCTTCCATCTTTCTCGCTCGTCTATCTTCCACATTCACCTCGTACGCGCATAAAGAAATGCACTGCGGTCTGATCTACCGAGCCAAGGGACAAACCCAAGTTGTTATTCGGCATAAAATACCTATAATTCACCGGGGCTGTCGCTGGTTCGATTGCACCGATTAGCAGACGCATGAGAAGCCGAGCCTCCTTGCGTGATCGTATAATTTGAAGAATCGTAAAGTCAATCAAGGTGGTAATGTTGTTTCGAATCGAGCGACGGATCGTTAACTCGTACGATATATATGGGAGATCAGCGTGGAATGGGATTGTGTAAAATAATCGATCAGGTTGGGCGATCCCTGGTAAATTGCATCCTTCTACGATGTTTTTAATCGTTTTTGATATAAAACCTAATAATTCGTGGATCCGACTAGGCTTGTGGAAATTGAATGGCGGTTTAAATGGAGGATTAGGCGAATGCGTCGATGATACATCGCGGAAAATATTACCTGAGTAGACTCACATTTGGTGCATTACAATGTACCGGAGAGTTGGTAAATTGTAATTGGAAAGGACGTTTATGTTGATTTGCTTGTTTTTATATTTGATAAATTTATGGCGATAATTTCGGGGAGTTTCTGTTTTATTTTATTCCGTGAAGTGGCATTGAGTTTTAATTTTGATGGAAAACTTTTAATCCCGTTTGATCGCACTCCTATAATTATACAAATGACACTGTACGCGAGTGAAATTAAATCAATGGCACCCAACATACTTCGGTTATGAATATTCGCATCGTGGAATATCAGTGTATTCTGGCATAAAATTAATCAGGCCCTTTAAAAGTAATTAAAACGGTGGTGACAAATATCATGCTTCGAATTTACTGCAATGAATAAAAACACGGATAATCGGTATTGATTTATGTGCACAGACACTGATATGGCGTAAAAAAAAACATACCTTCGTCTTCAATAATCCTGATGGCATAAAGAAGAAATTTATAGGAAAAAACACAATGTCTTCGTACAAATTACATAATCGGATAAAACAATCAGGAAACACATTCATATCAAAAAGCTGATTATAAAGATGTTTATATAAATAAATGTCTTTGACGTGGTAAATATAACAAACGCCGATGATATTTTTCTGGAAATTATCTGACACCGTTTTTATTCTCCATAATGTTTTCCTCCTTCTACGTTTTTCAAATCTTTTATATGCTTCCCCACGAAATAGGCGATGCACTTGGCCGATATAGGCAGTTAATAGCCCGACTGCAGTCACGAAACTGTCATTCAGAGATTTACGAGGCTATGGCTTTTACGACGGTATTTGGGAATTCGCTGTTTCATGCGTAACGCCCAGTCAATCTCACGCGGGGGGGCCATATACCACTTGTATTCAATTTTGGTTTAATTACTCATTAACTGGCTTTGAAAGCGCAGGTTTGCTGCCATAATTAATTGTCCAATACCCTTTATATCGTTTTCAATCTTTGTAATTTGGAATTTCAATTCCCGCAAATGTCGGAAGGACACTTTGCTCCAGTCTAATTTTAAAAACCGTAGAGAACGTTCGTAACGTAGATTTATGGTTTAAAATAGTGATTAAAACTGATATAAGGTGTAAATGCGCGTATATTATTCATTTTACAATCCATAAATCTGTTCAATAAATGCAACACGCGCATAATATAATGCGTCGTACAATAATTTTTAATTTTTAATGTGTATAGATAAACCTAGCCTGTTATTAAACTTGAATATACGTTTAATGCTGAAATAACTCTGCAATAAGCTGTTACATTACATGATGCATATGCGATGTATATGCCTGACATTATCAGCCCCTATATTTATGTAATCGTTACTTTATTATTTACAAACAGATTCTATTTAAACTCATGCTATTACACGCCCGCAACGTGTAGCGTGTAGCAATATTCAGGACATTAGAGATCGTTGCCTCTAATTCGTCAAAGTTGCGTGATTCCTTTCGGTATACTTCCACCTTGGCCCACCCAAGGAGGAAATATTTTATAAATATAATAAATTATTTCTATATAAAATACTAATTTTATTTATTTATTAATTTACTTCTAATTTTTAATCTAATCTAGCTCAATTTCTTTTCTATATAAAAAACTAATATATAATAAATAATTTATGATATAGCAAAGATCGAATTTGGACTTCGATCAAGCACGAATATCATTTGTAAAATGTCAGGATGTAGTTATTTAAATTCGGAAAAGCCACGACAGCTTCCAGTTATGACAGTTTAAAAACAAATGTGTAATCAGATATCGTGTATATGGTATATGTGGTAAAAACATCTAAAAAATGGGACGATTCTCAAGGGTAAATATCCTTTGTGTTACAGCCAACCATATTCGGCACAGTGGCCTCGGACCTGAACCCCAAGGACGGCAACAGTCGAAGGGTGAGTGTCACTTCCAAGCCTCCTGCTTAATTAATTCTACGCCTTCTTATCGGATGTACGACTTGGGAAAACAGTCCACAAGCGATGCTTGGAACGATAGCGAGCAGAAACTCCCCTCTGGGCGGTGAAGTACCCCGGCACTGGGGAGCCTTTCGTCTTTGCCACGGTACACGTCTCGTGGGAACCTCCCTCGGTCTTTAATGAGTAAAAATTGCCGCTAAGTCGCTATTCCACTTGCTAACCGCTCTAAGATAGAGCGGTCTGCGGCGCTAATTAAAAGTAACTGCGCCACCGTGGAAGCCATTCTCTTCTTAAGGCTCCCAGGCCGTGTCGGTAAAGCGCAAAATTCGGGAAACTTTCCCTTTTGCGACGAACTACGACACGGTACTTGCGTAATCGCGAGATCATAAGGTAAGTTCAGCTTTGATCTCGTGGAAACGTTAAGGGAGCTTGAAGGCCGGAAGAAAATCTACGGCCTCGAGTAGATTATCAAGGCAAATTCGTCGGACCTTTTAAACCCCAATTCAATCTCTATTATATAACGCACGGAAATATTTTACGTTCTGCGAGTATGATAAGCAGGTATGTACGTGTTGCATACTGTAAGAGGGGAAATGGTGAACATACAATAAAATAGAAAATACTATATTTCAATTCACGAGACGAGATTAAGCAGATGGATAAATATAATGTGTTCGTATGAAAATTTTACACTTTCATACGTCTTTTAACTACGGCGATCGGTTGCTCGATAAATGAACGAACGTAGGCCTGAAGCATTCGGTTTTTCACACTGTACATGTACAGTCATACGGATGCAAACAAAGAGCGCCTCAAAGTGCTTACAATGCTGAGAATCTACAAGTATTATATATATATATATATATATATATATATCCGCGATAAGAGTTGTTAGAATGAAATCCAGGAAATCTAGGATTAAATACAGGAAATACAGGTAGATTATTAAACGGGTTGCAGAATTCAAATAACAAACCTGCGGCTCATGAACTCCCAACTTCTTCTTACTCGAAAGTTTCTAACGATACATATGTTAATTAGTTGTGGTCTTAGCGAATATTCTATTTGCACGCATATTTTTAACCTTTAAAACCACGACTTTTAATTGTGAATATCGACCGGCAACTCCAACTTATTCTCATTATACTTCGATTTGCAAGTTTTTAAGTGTCAGATTTTAAATGCTACAATGACGTGTAAATAATAATATTGAAGTTATTCAAAACGATCTTTGTTCATCTCAGGAGTAATATAATTTTGGGTGTAATCTCAAGAGTAATATAATTCAGGTGGTGCCTGAAAGGCACACTTGGAGCGTTAAGGATTAATTTTCCATCTGGTCACATCTCCATCTGATTACATATCTATTTAATTTTCAATTTAAATATTATTATTTAACCTTTAAATGTAGAGCCACGCAATTAGTGAACAAGAATGATTATTCCCACGCGAGAACTTCACGTCAATAAGACCAGATGGAGAATTAAAAAACATGCGTGCGAATAGGATGCTCGCCAGGACCACAACTAATAAATGCATGTATCAAATAACAAGCGATGTATTTAAGAATAATAGAAAAAAGGATACAAAACACATATTCTTTTTACAATTCTCTTATCCTTCGCATTCTCTGCTCTCTCATACACCGATCTCTCCCCACTACAAGCTCCTGGCCTGATGCCCAATAGTCTCCTCCCTCCTCGTCACGCATCCACCGCGCATGCATGGTCTCACATACACAGACATCTACAAGGAAACGATGTTTCTTGCAATATAGCACATATTCCTACATTAAATATTACATCGCGTACAATAGAACGCTGTATTCGGGTACATCGCAGCATTCGAGCTACCGCCGTGAAGCCCGATATCCAATACACTCCGAAATTCGAATACAAAAGGTCGGAGCAGCAAAGAATCTACCTTATTGCGACAAATCCCGAACGAGATTTACCCCGGAGCCGTCGCCGCGAAGCAGGGCTTCTGTATCGGCAAAAAAAAAAAAAGGGCCAGGGATGCAAGTCGAAAAATCGCCGATCAAAAAGTTTGCGGGGCAGAAATTCCGGTAGGAGCGTTCGCCCGGCAGTTTTTGATGGAGTCGGGCTTAAACGCGGCGCACAATCGACGTCGGATCGTTTTAGATTTACATGTCCGCACACCGTGATTGCGTCTGCGGCGGCGTAACAGATTTTGCCGCGATGTGTTTACCAGAATGGAAGAGCAAGCACGGGAGCGGTTACACGAGCATTGCAGTGCAACGGGATTAATATGGAGCGGCGCGAGTGATTTTAGCCGGATTTACCGGACGCCTCGCCGCTGGCCAGCGAGGAAAGAGCCTAAACGGAAGGAGGGGGAAAAAAAAAGGAGCGGCTGGTCGGACCTGGGGGAAATAAGGGGATTACGCTATAAGCCGGGAAATGCCGCGCTATTGTGGGAGCTACTTCGTGCGAGGCTCGTTAAGAATATCGTGGTTCCCGTTGCGGCGTTAACGAAAGATTAAGAGTGAAAAAGTAAAGCGTAATTCTCATCTAACGTAGGAAGGAGTAAAGCTGATGCGAATTCGAATTGATAAGGAAAGTCTTGGATGATGCTAGGAAATTCTCTGAGAGGTACCAAGGTGGATTAACGCTAAACCTACTGGTCATTTTGCACACGTATTTAGATGTACTGAATATATCCTTAAGAGAGGAGGACGAAGGAAAAATGTTGGTAGATTAATTTACTGATCTATACGCTGTAACAAAATCGCGGAGAATCTCGGAAGTGAGTCCGTCTCAGAGTTCTACGATTTTTCAAAGAAATCACTGACCGGTCATTTTGAACGGTTTGGTAGGTTTAGTGTTGAGCCATTGAAAAGGGGAGACGCAAGGAAACGTGTTCCGAATGTGATTTCTTAAGGATAAAAGAGCTCGTCTTTACTGCTTACAAAGTCACTAGTCGTCTTGGCTGTTTTTCACAAATGCGCGATTGGTAACCTCTTAATCTTCGAGAATCGACGATCGCAATTTCTTGCGCAACGTGCTTACGTTATTCATTACTTTATGTGAATTGTGGAATAAATAGATTGAATGACAGGAAATATACGAAGATCGATCTGTAGAAGGGCGAGATAATTTTGTGTCTTGTCCGATCATACGTTTTATTAAGCATGTTACACGAGTGGACATGCGAGGAAGATCGTTTCCGTGTTCCAAGCGGACCGAGAGAATTATCGCGTGTTTCTTTCATTCTTAACCCGAGTTTATACGCGGCTCCTGTATACTAGTAGAGTTGAAATAGTAGAGCTAAAGCGCTTCTATTTTTCTTACATATCGCGGTTGCTCGTAAAGGAAGTAATGAAGTCCTGTGTCTGTCAGCTTAACACACTCACCGGGCATTTTGATAACAAAGCTTTGCTGAAACAATGCACCGCTGGAATTTTCAGAGTTAAACTTGCTGTGGTTACATCGCTTCGCCTGTAGAAACATTTTCAGCCATTAACCGAGTAGAATTCCTCTCCGTACCGCTGTACATTAACGCAACATCCCTCGATAACCGAGCGATAAGGCAATCAGATTAGACTAACAGATCCAATTTGGAGACTCAGACGGAAATCAGACGCCAAGGAATCTAACATTCGTCAACGACTTTCCCCAAACAAAGCGTCCTTACACTTATTCTCGATAGAGCAATTTTCAATTAAAAAAAAAGAAGAAGAAATAGCGTTGGATTAAAGACACGTGAAAAATGTAAATTGAAGAAGAACCACGCGCAAGTCGCGAATATCGCGATTGGCTCCAGTATTAAAGAGCAGACGATCCAAGAATATTTCTGCGGCGAGACGTTTGGAGAAATTGAACCGGCTCGATTTCCTACTCTGATTCAATTTTCCGGGGCAAAGCTGAATATCTTCCGGGTTCGAAGAAAGGAGATATTCCGGAGAATTTGGGATGTAGGGATCGGCGGTTGTTTAAGCGCTTTTTGCGTGACCCAGAAAATCGACAGCTGGCGGAATTTCTTCCAGGCCCCGGGGCGGATATACCTCGGCCAGACGGAAGAAGGTGAGAATAAGATGGAAAAAGTGGGGCCAAAAGACGAGGCAGAGAGCGAGAGGCATCCTGAAAGATTTCCACGTCATATTTGTCGAGGGTAAATATTGCTGGCGGCACAGAACGGGCGGCTGTTTGGTTATGAATATAAATGTCATACCGCCTCTGCGTTGTGCTTCCGTCTAATAAATAGCGAGCGGGCCATGAGCTAAAGTGCATACAGCTTGCACCTTGCCGTCCATAATAACGGGGCATTCGTTATGTGTTCTTGGACAAAATTATGGGCGAAATTCTGCCTGCTAGAGGAAAGGGTCGTCGAAACTTACGTCAGAAATCTCTTCGCGACTCTCAATCGCTCCTTCAGTCCTTGGCAATTATTGTGGAAATAGAAAGAATTGTATCTGCCCCTTTGGTGAAATTATATTTCGCGAAATTACTTTTTTTGCAATCAGTTACGCTTTCAGTCGTACCTTGAGTCGTTGATAATCAGTGTTAACGGAAATAAAGCTTATATAAAGAAATGAAGTTAATTAAGAATAAAGTTATATAAAGAAGTAAAAAAAGAAATACATTTAACAGAAACAGAAAGTTAAGGGAATAATAGAATTCTTGCGCTTTTTGGGAAAGTAATGTTCAGGATTGTATTTATAGGAGAGGAGAAATGCCTAAACTTATTTCAAAGCACGAACAATGCATTGGGTCCTGAATTATTTATAAAGGGAACTTCACTTTTGCAGTTTTTAGGTAAAGGATATTAAAGAAGAGTAAGCGCTTTTTCAGTATTGCCATATATGTATGCAGATTTATTTTACGTGTAGCAGTAGTAGGATATTGTTGTATTTTTAGTTTTTCTCCGATATAAAAGTAGTTTTGATGTGGTATTTAACATTATTTCTCAACTGGCTGGGTCGATTGTCATGAAGATAGTGCCCTTGTTTCGCACTCATGAACGAATTTGGACTCGGATTGTACCCGCCGAGCAAAAAGTTTTCCTATTAGGGCAATTGCTTTTGGAAAGCTATTCTGAAGCATTGCTTAAGTCATTGATACTCAATGGAGAAGTTTACCGAGGAAACTTTGCTCGAGGTCTACTCCGGATCCTCAAGTTTACCGAAGAAAAAGTCCACGTGCAAAAGTGCAGAAGAGCATTTCCTCCATCATCGTGAAAAAGTCATTTACTTGATGAAAAGCATTTTCCTACATTCAAATTTCCCACGAATAACTTCTTTTGAAATATGCATAAGAAGCGAATCCCACCGCGAGTTTCTAAAAATTCAACGTTACACCGCGTTAAAACCTCCTCTTCGCGGTACGTCCTAAAATTCTAACAGTCCCTCCCTCATCCAAGATAAATCAATCAAAACACCAAATTAAAACATCAGACTAAAGTACCTAAGTTTTGAGAAGACTCCTCAAAACATCAGATTAAAGTACTAAATTTTGATATCAACTTTCGAATATCCATCGAATTTTTTTCTTCCAAAGGTCTCACCATTTTTATCAACATTCTCACTGGCCATTTTACGAGGGCCATCGTTTTTTTTATCGGTACTCCTCGTTACGCGGTCGGATGTCGGTGTCGAGCCACTTATGCTTCTACAATGACGCTGAAAATCTGGCGGCTTGTTTTTCCGGGTTGCCACGGAAATACGATATGGGAAACGCCCGACGACACGACGTGACGCGGTTTAACGAGGCAGCGAGTAATTACGTTGCATCGAGCCGCCGATCGATCGAACCTCGTTGCACTCGCGATTGCAATATGCTTGAAAGCCAGCGGGCACGATGGACCTCGAATTAACGATGAAACGTTTGCGACGGGTAGTTTGTAACAATTAGCCGCCGGCATAATGCGCTGCTCTGCAATCTGCTCTCGCGATCGCTGTTCCGACGACTTGCAATTAAAAGTTTCTCAGGAATTTTAATACCAATTTAAATACCGCTAAGAATTATACGAGGGCTGCGCGGTTCGAGCTTTGATCGGACGCCTCGGCGCGAAGTGTGTGGATTTTCTCGCAGAATTCGTAGGGTGTATGCAGATAATAATATCTGCCATTTCATTTAGAACTATTACTTCAAATAAAAATGAACAAACATACGCGTAATTGTAACATTTTTAAAATGAAGATTAATAAATTTAATTTATTTATAATTATTGATATATAATATAATATAATATATTAATTAATTAATAAAATTAATAGTAATTGTAAAATGTAAAAAAAATATGATTTTTCTTATAAATATACGAGTTTGAATGTGATTTTTTTTGTTAGTTAATATGCCTAAATGTATTATGGATCAGACAATACAATGATAGAGTCGATTTGATAGAAAACATGTACGCGAAATGTAATGTGAAATGAAATTAGATTCTGATCGATTGTTGAGAAACTGAGGGAGTAGGTGCCAGATATTCGCGCATTACTTTGAGTTTTCGGTCATAAAACAGTGCCCAGGCTTTTGATCGTGCTTTACACACGTCACACGGTAGTCCACTTTAATTCTCGCAACTATCCGACATTCTGTATTACACGGCAAATGTATAAAATACCAGGATATTTATAACAAGAGTGTATTCTAGATTTGCGCGCGGCCCGTTGTGAATTTAGCTGGCCACTTATTTCTGAAACCCTCCGTGCATTACGTGGAAAATTCAAAAGCCCCTCCGCATTGTTCACTTCCCTTTGTCGTAATACAATACGCGTGCATTGGATAATTTTGTCCGCGGCATCCTTTCCCAATATATTGCGACCAAGATATAATTTATCTCGGCGCATTAGAAGCACGTGAAAGGGTAATAAATTATCCTTCTCTAAGAGCAATCTGATCTCGATGTTCTTTCATCGAAAAATTGCAGCAAGGAGCGAAGGAAGGGGGACGGGCAAAAAAAATAGGGCGACGCTTGCGACAAAATTGCGATATAACGAGCGAAGTTTTTGGCCGTATCGTCTGTTCTTTGGAAAAGGGGAAAAGAAGGGAAAAAAGAGGCTGAAACTTTAAAACGTTATAAAATCCTACATCCGGCCAAGCTCGACGAAAAACCGACCGAAGCAAAATACGTGGAGCCCGGCATGGAGTCGAAAAAAGGTCCAAATCGTCGCTGGTTTTACGTCGTATTAACAATGTTGAATGTACGCATATACGTGAGGATCAGCTTCCAGCAAGTCAATTAACATCGGCAGGGCACATCTCGCTGTCGGCAGTTTCGAAGCTTCTCGTGGTACTGCGGAATTATCCAAGATAAGTTTATCAGCCGAAATAGCATGAAACGTGCGTTGTACGTGCAACAACGTTACCGCCGACGTACCTCTGCACACAGTACCTCGAGGGATCGGTCCGAATTATACGACACGTCCGTATTTATTAGTGCAGATTAATTCGCATTACATTTTAACGCGCCCCGAAATAAAATCTCTATAATCAGCATCGCCCAGTTATTATCGTGACAATAACGCATTTGGGTCTGACCGCGGAGCAATAACACTTTACGCTGGAAATTTAATTCTGGGTGTGATTCGGGGAAAAGCGCGCACATTTATATCGTAATTGAATATTTTGTACTGTACAGTATGTAATTAAAGGATAGGAGACTGGTTATATTTACAGGCCTCATTTGCCAGGGTGCATTATGTGTAATATATTTTCCTTTCGCGCTTTATCCTGAAAGAGTGCGGTTGCTTTGCTTACTTTTCCATTTAGACGAGACGAGGAAAAATGTTGGCGATTTACATTATCATACGAATGTCTCAAACCTTGGTATAAAAAGAGTCTATTCTCAAAGCACCTAAACGTTTCGTAGGGCGCCAGACGACTCGCCATAAAAATGTCGCTTTTCGTCGAAATTAACAGTAAAGCTTGCCAAAGCCCTCAAAATGACCGATCAGTCGTTTCTTAAAACAAAAATGTACTACATAAAGGAGCTTTTTTAAAGATTCTCTACGATTCTACCGCAAAGTGTGATTTATTCTATCGATCTATTGATGTCTCTTCTTGATAACCTTTTTTTTAAGGATATACGTCGTATACATAAGTATGTTCAGAAAGTGGCTGGTGGGTTTAGTATTAAAACGAAGGAAGGAGAGAAAGATACGCTCACATTTGAAATAACGAGATCGAGGCGGATCCTAAACTGTCTTCCATATACATTATCGAACCAGCTTTTCGTCGAAAGCGCGACCGTTTCCAAGCGTCTCTCATTTTTGGCGTCGTTCACGAAAAGGTGTTATCATTGTGATTACCGGCTAATTACGGTGTATCTTAACGAGACCGATGAAAAATACCGTCTGGACTGTGCTTTGATGGTACACGTGACAATAACAATAGTATAACCGTGATGTTAAGCATCGCCTTTACGATCCAGAGCGCGGTAGTCGGATAAGCGCGGAGTAACGAGTTTCCTAAAATTGCACCTGGAGAATGGAGGAAAGTCGGCCGTTTTGCAGCTGCCCCGGGTGAACTGGACCTAGCCTTGCGTGACACAGAGTTGAGGGAAGGTAATAACGGAAAATGACGAAGGTAAGGCGAGCGGTGGTGATTGGCACGGTGATAAGAAACGTTTGCGCCGGTAACGGCCAATTGTGGTCAACCAAATTCTGGTATTATCTCCGATATCAAAGAATAAAAAGATACATTTATAACAATAGTTTCAAGTTTCTGTATATATTTCAATTCTTTTAATAAACCATATTTTTACATATATTATTTATATATAGATTATATAATATGGTGTTTATAAAAGTATGGTTTATTAAAAAGATTGAAATATATACAGAGACTTGAAAGTATTGTTGATAGATGAGAGCCGAGTGGGTAAGCAAAGACAAAAAAGTTCGAGTTCCTGACACCCGCAGTGGAGAAAAAGCTCGATCGTCGTGCTGTCATAATTCTGATCACAAGGCCAATTTATAACGAATTAAGACAGTATCGTTAGTCATTATTGTTATTGTAAAAGAACAAGCAGAATGCAACTTCATCTTTGAATCTTGTGTATATTGAAAACCTTCATAATATTACATTTAGATCATGGAAAAGGCCGTAATTCCATAAATGCTTTGGTAGACCGCAATCTGCTCTCGCGTATAGCAAAGTCAAGAGAGGGTAATAACGGAAAATGGCGATAGTAAGGTGAGAGGAGGTGATTGGCACATTGATGAGAAACGCTTGCAGTGCTAATGACCGGCAGTGGCCAACGAAGTCCTGGTACTGATATTAGTGTCATGGGATCACGAATTTCGGTTATCTGATCATTAATCGAATCACCACTAACATTATGTCACATTGTCTTCTCCTTATAATCTTCATCCCGTTTCGTATCTAATTTTCTGATTCTGGTTTAACCCATCATACGCCAAAGCCAAGTGTACATCTAAAGAATACGCTAATTAATTAATTTCCTACAGCAAGCAAATTAGAGAACAAGTATTTTTATCGAGTTTGTAACTTTTATAGCGGTCAGTACAGTGTTTAAGTACGACAATCAAAACTAAAAATTCTACTGTTTAGGTAGAAATGAATAAAAAAAACAAGCGTCCAAAAAAGGGACAATAGTAAATAAAGGGCCAATGCCCGTGGATTTTTCGTACGCTAATTATGTAAAGGATTTATCGGATGAGCGTAAATACGCAGCGTATAAACTGAAAGTGCCAATGCATTTTAGGTTTTCATTTCACGTTGCATCGAGTATTATAATTATGGTGGGTAGGAAGCAAGTTATTAAAGCGGATACATAAAACAAAGCTGCTTCCTTGCGTCGACGGTCGTCGTATGAACCTTGATCTTTAATGCGGTATAACTGAGAGCCCGGCGAAAGCTCCAAATGTAATTGCAGAACTAATTATGATGCGATATAGCGATGCGCCGTACTTGAATGCAATAGCAAACGCGTGGAAGCAATATGTCTAGTAATAACGGCCGCCAGGGACGATCACACTTCAGAATTATGCAGGGTGGAGCTGCGATTTGATTTGCCTTTAATGGTACCTGCAAACTACGAGGAATCTAGAGATAAACACAAAGAGCTTTAAAAATCGGAAGCAAAGAGGCAAGCGGTTTTTTTTTACACGTTAGCCGTGGAAAAAGACACGTCATTGAGATTCTTTCGTCAATTTTGACCACAGATGTGATTAAATATTTGCGCGATTTTTATTCCGCAAAAGCACCTCTTGGATGTCTTACAGTACAATCATAGATTTTGTATGTACAATTGATCGATACAAATGAATTTCCTTCAATGCTTAAAGAATTGAAATATCCATCTAGAGAAAGCATCTGAGCACGAGATAGTTATAAACAATTATGAAAGTTTAATATTCGAAGCAAGTATCCAAATCCAGAAATTTCAAGTGGAAAATAAACCACGTATAAGTACTATATATACACTTATATTTATTTGAAGAAAACCATGAATTTTAGGTACCCGCGAAACTAAGCATAAAAATAATCCTGTGTAGGAAAAACGTAGTAAGAACGCAAAAGAAAGAAGCGAGAGAAGCAGTATGAACGCTAAGTGTCGAAAAAAAAGGGAGGAGGAACTCCTGTGAAAGCTTTACCCTCGTTCTGAGAATCCTCTTGCATCCCACCGAATCTCTAAAAAAAGCGTTTTCATTCCAGCAGGCACACCCTCGCTGTGCCAAGGCTCAGATATCAAATCAATAACGCGCCTTGAATCCTTAATAAGGACCCTCCCCGCTAATACCCGCGGAAGAGCAAAATTCCCGGATGCCGAGATTGACCTAGAATCAGGGACACGTTGGCAAACAGCGGTGGAAATGGCACAAATCAATTTTTGGCCGTTCGCCGGTGGAATCGACGCTTTCGTCAGGAGTGTCAAAATTGCTTTGCAGAAAGAGGTGCCGATTTAAAGTACAGGAGCGCGTAATTTTATTTATTCACATTTTAGGTTGTTTACAAGTGTCTGAAAGGTATCTTCATGGTGCATTAGGATCGTGGATGGAAAAATTCGAGTGTTGCAAAGTATGGACGTCCATCGATATTCGTTTGCTTCTCGTTGCTTTGCTGGTATAGAGACTGTCATGATCTGTGTTAAGGAAAATTTCATGCAAAATGAAGATTTATGAGCTTAGGTATGCCACCTTAATGTACCACGCCGTGGAAACCATTTTTCTTGAAAATGTAGAAGATCGGGAAATAATCAATGTGTCATTCGAGTATCTTATTGCTCATTGGATTTGTTACAATTAAGATTCCACTGTAAACCGGACAGTGCCGGCTGACAAATATCGGACACTTACCCTGTAAACCTCATATAGCCAATTATGAGGATCGCGTTACACGTATGCCACATAAAGTACAATTTCGGTACAAAAGCATTTACACAAGATGGTCCTGATTTCAACTCATTAAGTACGTATTTTTCGAATATCAACAAACTATAGCCTAGATTTTTATTTAAATGGCATCAAGACTCAAATTAAATAAATGTTTAGCACGCTGTTTTTCATATCAATGTTTGTATTCATCTGAATTAATTTTTTAAATACTTTCAGTTACCAATTTAAGTAATTAATTAATTAGTTAATTTACAACCTTAAATAATTATTAAATTCACATACGTAGTGGTAATTTAGGAGAACACAAGAATACTCCTAGCTACCAATAATAAAACCATTTCCAACCAACATACATCTACCAAATAAGTTAACACTATTTTCAAGCACGCATACTACCTTCAGGACAGACTGCATCGATTTACAAAAAAAGCAAAAATAAAAATTGACTGTCGCGTCACGCTGGACTCCGAGTTTGCATTCATACATCACAAAAACTTGACGCGTATTTATCGAGCGCATTAACACTAAACCCACCAAACCGATCAGAATGATCGGTTAGTCGTTCCTCAGAAAAATCGCTATACTTTAAAAGGGTGCATTTTTTAAGACTTCCCACAATTCTACCGCAGAGTATAAATCATTCTATCGATCCATCGATATCTCCCCTTAACAGACTTCTTCTTTAAACCTACACGTGGTGTACATAAATACATCCAGATAGTGGCAGGTAGCTTCAGTGTCGAGCTCCTGAAATATCCGCAGGGTCGCGGAGGTTCCTCGCGAAAAGACCTGGCGCCTGGATGGCGATTGAACACCCGTCGACGAATTAACAGCCAGCCACGCATTATTAATTTGGCGGTCGTCGGTCGCTGTGGGAAATTTACAACTCGCGAAGACGCGACAGGCCAGGAATTGTGACGCCAGCGGTAACCATAGCGCGAAACGGGATTGGGATTATGGTATGAGCAGCACGTCAATCACTGCATTTGATATCATCACAGCCAGCGGCCGCCTAGGCGCTGCCCGGCTCATAGATTACAATGTGCCACGCATATTGTAGCGGGCCAGAGGCCGGCCGTGGGATTTACCGGGAGAAATGGATAGGGAAATATACCGTGTATGTACACCGTGTTATGCCAGGCGAAGCTCGACTACGTGTCGGTGTCGATTGCGACCGCACGTATCGCGTGTCCGCGGAAAAATCAGGGTACGCCAAACTGGCGATTACGCGCAACGATCGGGAACTTGATTCCCGGAGCGACCCGCGGGACGTGAGACGTACACGCGTTTCTGGACATGTTGGAACATAACTTGAGGAATATTATTGTAATAACCTGAGGTGGTGAACTTCTAACCTTACTTGCTCGATGAGTTCTAGTAACACAAGATACAGTGTAGCGAGTGGCTTTTCGCACACTTTGATTAATTCTTCGTCTGGTCTTCTGGAGTCCAGACGATGAGTTCGATGTTCGCGTGTGGGAATTAAATGATTTGGCTATGTGTTGCTGTTGTGTTGTGAGCCGGTTGTGTGGCTCGATAAATAAATTGAGGGAATATTAATTCGATTGAATCATAATATCAGGGAGGATTGTTAGGAAATAAGTTGGAGAGGAAGCGTGTAGAAATGAGGCGTAGAAAGTATCGGACCATTCGGTGACTGGACAGTGACATGAACCCGGAAAAAACGTATTTTATATATTTTTTTATTTATTATACATTATTTAATTTCGATCTTGTCGACTTAACTCTAACTCCAGAGGAACAGATGGAGAATTGGTTAAAGTGTGCGAAAAGCTACTCGCTAAGAGCATATCTTGTGTTAAGGAGATAATATATTTATTCCTATGGGTTTTTTTTATTTGATAGGTATATTAACACTCTCCGTCTTGCGAGTTTCACGTTCTAAAATCAATAAATAAGCAGAAGTACGTATGAAAGATATCGCGCTTATCGTGAAATCCCAAATTTCGCGTTGTCGATCCTTGTTGAGGATTGATGCTTACCAGAGGTCAGAATAGAGGAAGAGAAGTCTGACAGCGACGTCGTATGCATATGTGTACAACGTGTGACGTTTGTAATAACAGCCCTTTGTGCACACTAACATCGATTGCACTGACCCGCAGATAGCCTGTCGACCTTGTCTTACATTTCAAAGCTCTGGAATATTATTTCCCGTTGATCTACTTACGCATGTGCTTTGAGCAGTTACCGTATTCAAATCTGAAAAGAACGCGAGACTTTCTAATCTCGTGATTTCTCAGTAAAGGATGACATTGACGTTAACTGCGAGGCTGTGTATATTTCTTGTTAATTTGATAATACACATTTCTGTACTGGACAGTGTTTCTCGCATCTAAATACTACCTAATTGTATAATAACTAAACGTTAATAATGTAGTAACTATTTAAGTATTCGAATTGGTTTTCCAAAAATAGGATTCGTCATTTATCCTTAAGTACCTTAATGGATTTAATATTGTGCCGTTTGCTTAATTGCTGTTTTATATATTTATAATGACTTTATCCAATATGTACAAAGTATTATTCTTTCTTCATTTTTCTTCTATATATTCCTTATATATAAAATGCGTCTGTATCATCGATGGTATTTGTCTTTACATCCAATGATTCTCAAACATCTTCCAAACAAATTCTAGATTAAACGTGCACATTGTAAGAATATAAGTGTTCACACAAACTTCATGGTTACGCATTTACTCGATGTTAACGAGACACAAGTGCGTATCACGTCCCATTTCGATCGAGTTCGTGAATTATAGCGTGAGATATGTATCTTCCGGGTAACATAGTGTCGTCAATAGGTAACTGAAGCGACGAAGGGGGAAGGTGGGCTCCAACGTGAATCGTGTGACGAGAGATGGATAGACATCTGGCCTCACCCCTCGTAGTTCTGTCATATACAAACTTCCTAATAGCCCACGCTCATTCATTACCATTGTCGGTTACTACCGCTCGCACATCACCGACATATCTCTTCTTCGTCTTTGGATGCTTTTCTCGATGCATCTGTCGGAATTGATGGGGATAGTTGAGTTCAAGTACTTTGTCACTAGCGACTCATGTTGATAAGCGAAGATTTCTTATTGATATTACTATGATGCAGTTTTATTCCATACTCTAGCTCTTTACTTACACGCATTTACAATACGTGGCCTCTTAATCGAAAAGAAAATGCAAATCTTTCTCTTCAGGTTTGACTTTATTATTGCGGGGATGGTTGGGTTCAAGTATTTTTCGCCTACTTTATCGATACTACCATGATAATCCTATTCTATACTCTAGCTATTTACTTTGTTCCTGACTCTAACTCTTTACTCTGCTTTTTGACTCTGACTCTCCCTCTTCTCTCTCTATTCTGCTCTGTAAATCTCTCTCTGCTCTCTACGACTCTCTCTCTCTCTGACTTATTATACTTCTTCCCTAATGTCTCTGCACGCACCCCCTCTCATTCCTACACATTTACACACCCATCGGCCGCGTGCATTCTTCGAACAATGCGTCACTCAAAACTAAACCATGCACTCCGTCCCAATCGCTCTTCTTTCATCGCCTTATAGCCCTAACACTCTTCCTTCGGTTGCACGCACTTGCACTCTTTAAGATATTTATTCACTCTCACGTCAGACTATTTCCACATTTTCACACATCTGAACTAGATTATGATCGAGCACCGGATAAATGTATTAGTAAAAATATGACTCGTGATTACTTGCATGTTATTTTCCACCTCGGAAGCACAGTCATTTTTCTACCGCCACAATAACTTTTCCTTAAGGATTTCACCCGTAAGGACCATCAAAGGCAAAGCCGAGCTTTGATTTATTCTTGACTTGGCTCTATTCACAAATCATAATCAGTGACCTGCACTGGGGTGCTATTAAGGACTTGGAAAGGCGTAAGGAGGGAGAAGGGTAGTGAGGACGAAAGTGGCGGAGCGAGAGAGGATGTATGTAGAGGCAAACTTCTCTCTTCCACGACCAACATTTGCAATATTCGTAGTACGAGCCCCTTCATATATCGTTCCGTTGATTGCGATCGTTTAACGGATGGCCACCTGGCCGTTCATTTTCATTCCTGCTCCCTCAAAGCCGTTTCGTCGATAGATTGGATTGCCCATTTGGTAATTATAAGCACTGACCAGTTGTTTCCGGCTTTTTTCTCTATAAATCGCTCGAAAGGAACTCTATTTATTTTAGGGGCAATTCGATAAAACCGGGAGAATTTAGGTCGGAATGGTTTATAATTCGTGGCCAATTGTGGAGAGATTATGAAAAGTCAAATAAACGATATTTATAGACCCAGCATTGAGCTCTGCTGCCGATTATAAATCGAAAATAAAGTCCTCTTAAATATCGAGTTTGTTGAATTATGATGTGTATATTCCATATCGATATAGAGCATCGGAAATGCTGTATAGCACATATGTAGAGCTTTCGTCAACGTTTTCCATCATTTTCCTTAATTTCAGTTGATTTCATCTTTAAGTATATTCCGTACAAAAAAAATTACCTAGTTATATACATTAAAATGAATGATAGAATTGTATAAAATGCTTTCTAGAAGCGTTCCAAAATCAGTGTTCAATAATAGTGAAAAGAGAGCGAATTATGATAACGAATAAAATTTGATTTCACTAAAATGTTAAGTAGATATCACTGAAGATGCCTAGTTGATCAAAGTCTGGGGCAAAATCAATACGAAAGTGAACCTGAAACGTGTTCACCCTTGCCCAAATGGTAATTAAGAGCAATATCCGGGTCCAGCTCTCATCAGCAGGAATGCTGCGCCAATAAACTTCTTCATACGGCAGCCCATCTATTTACTTTGAGAAACTAGATTAACAGCTGGAAACGAATATCCAGTCTCACTTCGAGTAGGACGAGCCTCAACGAGCTGCAGTCGGATGATAAATAGAGTCGGAAGCATATATTACAAGCTGATCTCTGTGGTTACGGCGCTCGTGGCTTGTTGAACGCTTGTAGAGCATCCGTTCTACGGCTATCACCGTTCAAAGTATTCTTGTTCCTCCTTTATTCCTACTCGATGTCTTGTAGATAACTGATATATTGTGCAGTAGGAGCGATGGAAGTTTTATTCCTGCTCTTCATACAATATTTAATATCGGCTACGCATCCTATATATTACATATCAGATCGTAAGATTGAAATGTGAGACTTGTACTTGACCTTTCCATCTAGAAGTTGCGGGTTTTATTCGTGACGTTAATCCTTTTTAGCCTAAGTTATTATTTTTTAGTAATGAAATTAAATTTTGAAGAAAAGAATTTAGAGGTACCTGATTGGTAGAAACAGATTATACGGATGATGCGAAATTGCATAGTTGGGCTGGAAAGGGTTAACATACACTTTTGATAAAATGGTTTTCATTCTACACGTACATTTTTGTATAATTCACGAACTTTTTAATTTATTTTTTATCATTCAAACCATGTTAGATAAACTCGCATGGTTTTAACGCGTTTTAGTAAATTATAAAACCATACGATAAAGAATATACTGTAAGAATGGTATAGACACATCCTATTCAACAAGTTCGAAATGGCACATTGTGCTTGGTACTGACTTCACTATTATTTTAATAACACCTTTGACCCCATTTGATGCATGGCGTGTGCACACCAAATACCAAATAGTTTCAAGAATAATAAAGTAATTTGAGTTTTGTAGTGTGAAATAAACCTAATATTTTGATATAAAGAATAAAGTTTAAACAACAGTCTACCATCCATCTTGCCATTTTTTCGATAAATTCACAATTCCACAGTCATAAAACTTCTGATCCCTATCAGCAAAACACCCAACCAAGTGCGATTTCAAAACCGAAAATACTTTCTTGCCAACCCAATATATTATATATATATATGAACTATCTTATACAATCCTTCCCTAATCTCACAGCAAAAAATGCTCTGCCCATAGCGGCCCTAAGGTCTCCAGTCTTCCAGAAAAGACCTTTAGAAAATCCTCGAACCCAAGCTGTGTCCTTTTCAGCGCCCAATTTATATCATAATACTTCTCGACTCCGCTCCCTCGAGTCGGGCCCGAAATACAACACAATCGTATCGCGGTACCCTCGTTGACTGGGGTCTCGTTGCTCCCCCATTCGATGCAATTTCGGGATATGGAGGTCGGCTGTGGGTTAAGAGGAGCCAGCACGCGCGATCTTATCGACTCTGAGGCACGATGATCGTAGTAACAGACGCTCCGTACAAAGCTATTATCGTCCCAGGACTCGGTGGCCGGGCTTTTCGGCTGGATTTGCGCGAGGATTTGCATAATCTCCGCTGGAAACGGCCCGGAAGCTACTGCCCGGTTTCCATACGAACGACGCCATCCGCCGATATCATCGCCGGGGCATCGTCGTTCCGCAGGCAACGCGGATTCTTTATGTATCGTAACAGGGGCATCCCTGAAAACCCAATGCCCGGCGCTCCGTAAAATTGGGTGTTTCTCCTAAGAATCTTCGATTGTCTCTCGATATCGAGGATCCCACTGCGATATTGTATTGCGAGGATCCAGGAATATCGGTGTTCGGAAGTCATGAGTGTGAAATTCTAAGTAAACTTCGTTACGCCTCGTGTCACGCTTCGAAGATCGAATCTTCGGTTGGATTTAGTAGTTAATTCTAGTGTGTACGAGTGATAAATAACACATTATTTGTATGGAAGGAAGAGTAGTTATTTTAAACAGTGGTGAGTGTAAAGGAAAATGTATACCGTGATCGTGCGTCTTGTTTATTTGATAATGCCAGTTGAGCATCGATGTGCTTCAGCGTGACTATAAATAAGTATTGTGCAAATATAAGATCAATTTATGAAAACATTAGGATGAAAATAAGAATTTTTTGTGACAGAATTTATAATGGTTATATCATCGCTATAAGTGGTGAAGTGTGTGAATATATTTCAATTAATTATACGTTATTGCTTGCTTTGTCACTTTTTTAAAGATGTGTAATCAAGAGTAATAGCTGACAGGATATTAAACCAAAATTCCGTATGTCATTGTTTTTCAAATATTTATACAAAATGTCATCCGAACAATGGAATTTAATGCAAGACCGTATTTTCCAAGTAGGATAGATCAGTTTCAAACCTGAAACTCGGTAATACGAATGAGCAGCAACGTGGATAGCGTAATCACATTTGATGCAAAGTTTTTCAGCCTGCAAACGTAAAGTATGTCGACAATAAAGCAGGAATTCTGAGAGCGTAAATATAGACAAAGCCGCCAGTATTTGCACGACAAACTATTTTGACCGAGAATTCGTAGCATCAACAGAACTCTCGAACTGATTTGTCTCTTCTCATTTGCCAACCGTCTGTTCCTTCATGGAATACATTGTTGCCCCTCTCGCTCCGTCGGAATAAATTTCCAGAATTCTTTGGCGTACGAAAAGTAGGGCGTTTTACGATATACAGTCGAACCTTCCTATTCATTCGGCTCGACTTTTACAACCCCGCGACTTTTACGATTCGACTAGTCCGCGATCACCTGTCCCGACAAACAAACAGATTGACGACGAATGCGGAGAGTAAACGACTCTCGTGGATCACGATCGCGTGGATCGGGATAGCGGAGGAGCATAATAAAGCAGGGAGCCATGGAACCCGATAGAAAGTCCCATTGGATGTCAGTGCGAAACGAGTTCCTTTATCCTCCTTCGATCTTACCGCGCTTCGCTAAAACCTCGAGTCTTTCTAATATTTGCAGTTTATTTTGTAAAATCTTCGTGCAATTCGGGAGTACTTGCTGCTACATTTCCCCAAGTGTAAATATACTTTTCGTTAGGAAACGTGCCTTTAAATATACCGCTTAGGTTGCAAGAATAACGGAGTTATAACGTCATTGAGGTATTTACCAGAAGAACTACGTTCCTTCTTCGATATATACGATTAAAAGTTTTCCTGATTAATGGTTTTGTGCAACCTTAATGAATTATCTTTCGAGCTATGCCAAAGTAAAGTTTCACCAGTAATGGATCTTGGTAACGTAGTGCAGTACTTTACACGTTGTACTTTTCGAACTTGTTGGATGGCTTGTGTATAATATCTTTGCGTTGTATGCTTACGACTATATATAAGTTACGTTACATCATCCATTACCAATATAGCCTGGGCCATTACAGTCTAAGTTAAGGCCACTATAATATACATATCCCACGAGGAAATACCAGAAGTCACGAAGAAACTTTCGATCTGGATCTTGAACTTTCTCGCTCTCCATTACGCACATTTGCAGTATGTGGATTTCCAATCAGAAAGAAAATGCAACTCTTCCAATTTAGGTTTGACTTTATTATTGTGAGGATTGTTGAGAGTGATTGGGTTCAAGTATTTTTACGCCAAAGCGTTGTGTTGATAAACGAAGATACTTTATTGATATTATTATGATATTATTATGATAATATGATATATTATGATATATAATACGTCTTATTCTGTAGTCTAGCTCTTCACTTTACTCCTGATTTTAACTCTTTTTTTCTACTCTGCATTTTGACTCTGACTGAAACTATTCTCTCTCTACTCTGCTCTGTAAATCTCTCTTCGGCTCTCTACGACTCTCTATAACTAACTACCCTCTTTCCCTAATGTCTTTGCACGCACCTCTTCTCATTCGTACAAATTGACTCTCCCATCGACCACGTACTTTCTTCAAACTATGCATCACCCAAAACTAAAACATGCACTCCATCCCAATCGCTTTTTTTTTCATCTTACATCCCAAACAGACTCTTTAAAAATGAGTCTTTTAAAAAAACCCTTAAATACTCTTAAAACTTCAAATTCTCCTACAAAAGCTCTCTTAAAATATACTCTTTAAAATATTCATCCACTCTCACGCCGGACCATTTTCACATTCCCACATTATCATACACTCAACCTAATTATATCTGTTCCAATCCTTCGCTCGTACATTACTCCCAACCATAATCACCAGAGGCGAACGTGTCAAAGAAGTCAGAGCTGCTGCGTCGAATTCAAAATCCACACCTTCCTTCCTTCTCTCTCCTTCCTAACTCTTTTATACAGACCGCTCTGGCGCTTGCACGACGGGGAATAGAAAGACCACGCGCGATGCTTCGATTTGCTTACACTTTAAGCGTTCACCTCTGGCCCAACGACGGGCATTGTCCACGAGTCGCAAGGATGATCCTCGCGACAATGCGATCGTCGAGCCGGCTGCCGGAAGTTCCGCCTGCGGATTCGTCTGGCGGCCACAAAAGCCGCGGATTCGCAGCTTGGCTGCTACAAGCCGCAACGGTACAGCAACTGCGTGCCAACTGTACCAACTGGCAACGCGCGTGCAGCCAATTTGTCACGTCTGCCGGCGACCGAACGTCGTGCCGGTGTCCGCTCGTTTGATGTCCTTTAGATTAATTACCCCGTCGGGTTGCGCACGTGGCGCCAGGTTTGGGCGCGATTATCCTGAATGTCGCGAGAAAAGTGAAAAAGCAATCCTCGCCACGACATCCTTCTAATGACCCTATGTAGGAAGTTGGACGTATAGACGAGTCAAGCCAGAGGATTAATGATCCTACACGGAAGTTTTCGAAGAGAGCGTTTACTGTCGAAGCTGATTTGAGGACAGTCAGACTTGATTAGTCGTAGGAAAATTGATTGGCTGAGGGATTAAATCTTATCTGTCTCCTTTAAATTTTCCGCGCGACTGTATGATACCAATATTTGTTAGTACATACGATGTGGCGCTGGTATAAGAGATTTATTTGTTGGATTTTTTTACCTTCATAGATAACTGACTCAGGGTTTAATTTCTTGGGTGTCTTTCTATACACTAGATGAAGTATGAGGCACTAAAATACGATTCGAGTACTCAAAATCTATCTAATCCTAACAGTTATGTCACGAAACACTTTCAAGATTTTCAGTCGATGCTAAAAGAAAATGTGTGGATGTGGGATGTGTGGAAAATTCAGTGGATCTTTTCGGGTTCTTGCACAGCTCTAGGAAGAACATTACTTGTAAATAATTACCGTGATGCGATCCAGCAGGCAGGACGAAGCGTCGCATTGGCACGATGGCAGCAGGACCGTTTCGTGGCTGTTTAACGCGGGAGTTAAACAAACACGCGTCGTATCCGCGTTTTATTTTCCTCTGGTCGAAAACGGTATCGTGCCAAGCGCCGTCGAAAAGCTTTCGGCTGGAAGCCAGTTTAAGAGGAAATTTGATCAGGCAATTTCCGCAGCCATCGACGAGGGAAATGGCGATGAAACGGAGACAGAAACAAGATGAGAGCCGCCGTGATGGAGGTGCCGACTGACCGTGACAGGGGAGGAAGAGCTAAACAGAGAAAGTTGGGAGAGCTCGAAAGAGGATGCTTGAAATGAGAAAAAGAAATACGTCTGCGTGGAGAAAATAGACGAGAAAATGGACGACAAAGGGAACAGGAGCGTGATAAAGGTCAGATTTCGAGGGAAAAAAGAGCGGAGGTAAGTTTGGATAAAGAACGGCCAAGAATGAGCTCATCAAAAAACAAAATGATCAGTCGCGTAAGATGAAAATGATCAGAAGGAATTTTTTAAGCGGTATTTGATAAAGCAAAAATGCGCACATTGAAATTGGCGAAAAGGGAAATGAATGATTTGTTATTTATACCTTGCAGAATGGTATTAAAACCGTGAAAGTGTAATCCATTTTAAATTTAACAAAAATTTCCCTGTCATAGAGAGAAAGCCGATAATCGTGCAGAGCATGAAACCGGAAAAGAAGAATGCAAAATTACACGGAATTTACAACGAAAAAAAAATGTACTTTGAGAGCGTTCCTACGATAAAACAAATATCGCGATAGAATAAAAATCGTCAGTCGCGAAAACACGTAAAAAGCGTATCAAATAAATTCCATTTCGCGAACAACTAAATTCACCTACAAATATGTATTCCCACTCTTTTCGAGGGAGTTTCCGTTATATGCACACTCTTACAATAGTGTAACGATTTATACAAATCCCCTCAAAAAAACGTTTCATTAGCTTTTCGGAGAAAAAGAAAAACATACCCAATCCCACTCGCAGTAACTACGCTACAACGTTCGGCCAATTTTATTCTCGAGCAAGCAGCGTAAAAAAAAGGGCTCGACTATACAACCGTATTCCTTCTATTATTCGTTAAGTACCGTAGAAAAAATCCGCTTCCACATAGACAAAATCCTACGTTCAGGGGGGAACAAACGATCGAAACGCGATGGGAGAAGTCGAATGTACGAATCTGCCTCTGCCTTTCTCCCTGTGAACGAATCGCCTACGCGTTTTCCAGTCTATGTTTCGAGAGACGGAGGAAAGCGGCGGAGCAAAACAGGAGGAAAGCGTACAGCAGCGCTGGCGTTGGCGAAAGAGAGAGAGAGAGAGAGAGAGAGAGCATGAGAGAGGATAGAAAGAGAGAAAGACACGGCGTGTAACGAGCAACGAGCAGCGGCGTATTTATTTGAACGGTTTTCGCGGGGATTAGACGGTTTAAAAGGATTAAATTAGATTGTGTTTAACCGACAGCCGTGAGGCAGGGGGCCGAGCCACCGCGCAGCTGGAAACGGTCCAGTGAATTTCCGGCTCTGAGCTGAAATTTACTCGTGAATACGCCGCGGCCGCGATTGCGGGGATAGGAGCCAGGGCATTTGCCATATTCGGACGTCGGCGTATCGTTGGGAGGTTTTACGCGCCTCAGGACGACCCATTGGGCTTGACGCTAATTGGAGACTAATAACCGACGCTTTATGCCCGCTTCGCTTGTTAAGCGAGCGCTTAACACTTTACCGACCGGTAGCGGCCGAACGTCCTACGCGCTTCCAACTGCATCTCTGATACCGGGGCTTTTTAGACTCTGGCGTATGGGAATGAAGGCGCTTGCATTCATATTCATAAAGACGTTAAATGAAACTTTGTTAAATATACTATTAACGATATATTACTATACTGTCCGGAAAAACAATAAATTACGATATTGTTCGTTTTCTATCATAGGGTGATTAAGTGAAGCAACATTTTTATTTTCATGTTGTGCGTTTTAAAATTGTTCGAATGCAATCTTTTTTGAAAATCTCAAAAAAACAATAATAATAATAGATGCTTATTGTGAGGTTAGCATTTAATATTGAATTGTATTGTATTATATTATATTATATATGTTGTATTTCATGATTCATATGAAATTTTCCACGATTTTACCACGGAGTTTGAATTGTTCTATCCATCTACCGACATCTCTTCTTAGTCCTTCTTTTCTTTAAGGATATCTGTGGATTGAGCATAAATACATAAGGATTAAGCATGAATTATTTATAAGGATTATAAAACGATTAAGCATAAATATGTCCAGAAACCGGCTGATAGGTTTAGCTTCAAATTGATAGTCCAGCACTCTATTTATCGCGAAAGATTAAAGAGAAAGGTGAAAATAAAGGAAGACCGATCGAATCTGTATGTTAATCGGCAAATGACGACAGGAGAGTCGCAACGACGGTCAACAATAAGCGATTACCGGAAACTTTTTTCGCTATCTACATGGCGCACAGCAAGGCAAGGTAGGAAAGTTTCAGAGTGAATTCCCTGAAGTTTCACTAGCATAAGAACGAGGAGGGGGGGGAGGGAAAGACGCTTCATTATTAACTCTACTCAGAGCAAAGTGGCTGAACTCCATTGATCCTCCGGCAACGTCCGATGCTTCTTTTGTCCGGCCGCGAGTTTCTCGGTCTCAAAAACCAAGATCCTGGGTTTACACCCACACGATTTTGCGCGCCTTATCGTACCACGTATCGCCTTTCCTACTTGCCCTCTTCTCGATCCTTTAATCTTTTTCGCAGCCGTGTCTCCATCGACACCGTTTTCTCCCCCAAACACTTTATTCTACACACAGCATTTCAATCTAGTCCCACATAACAAATGCGGATCGAGCGTCCTAAGATTTAGAGGTACGTCAAGTCATGTTTTATTGCGTTCACTGTGTTTCGACAATTTGTATTGTATTTTCTCAGGAAATAACAGGATAATTCTGTAAAAATATGTGTCTTATATATGAAATATTCTGAGGTGAACGTGGTGATTTGCACTTTTTAAACAATCAATTGGCAAAGCACTCACTCATCCCTATATCCTTAGAATCATTTTTTATTTCAACAGTTAAGTTCAAAACCACTAAATGACAAAGGCTTGTATCATTGTCAAATCATAAGTGATTCCTTTCAGAACTTTATCCATATCGCTATTTCATGCAGTTTATACGCGTATAACATCGAATCAAATCTACGCGCATAATAACAAACTCTCCAACCTTTATTTCAAACTAATATTTTAAAAGGGAGTTTAAGATATAATGTACACAACTTTCTCAACTTTTCTTCACTCTTTTGGTCTTCTTTCATGGAGTTAATGAACTTGCCAAATTCGTCTGTACACAAAGTACGACGATGTCTAGGGCACGTCCTTCCCGATCAAGCGGTTGATTTACGTTCCTACATTTAAAGAGGCGTTTATCGTGCTTTCGAGGTTGCGAATAAATTTATTCCCTCCCCTTTCGTCCCTGCGGCGACTTTGTTTTTGCGGGCCGCGCCTTCTCCTTCCGGGCATCGAGCACGTCCAGGAACTCCGCAGGTCAGAGCTGGTCGTTGGCTCCGGCGGTTTGTAACTTGGAATGATGCATGGCCGGCTATTGGGGGAATGCAAATTGAAAACCAATATCCCTCAACCTCCGAGGCGCCCTGAGATCCGAGGACGGTGCCGAACGAGAGGCAGAAGTTTCGAGGCAGAGGAAGAACTCGATCTCCATTCTTCCATGGCCGTCGGGGGAATCTTTCGGTTCTTCTATCGGCTCTGCCCTCTATCGGGCCTCGTCTCCTCCCGGCCACTCGTGTTTCGATAAATAAAACTTTCCTGGCAGACGCAATGCACAAATGATTCGTTAGCTACGGCTCATTCGATGCAACTTTCCCCAGCCTCCGGGAATTATTGCTTTTCGATGATCCGATCGAACGAAGATCCTGTGCTAGATTATGTAAGAGGCCTAGGATTTATGGGGCATCGAGTCGTGATCTACTGTCGTTCAGTACTTTGAGATGTATGTCGCGTTATTCTGATATACTTGGAGGAACTGATAAAGTATGTTCATGGTCTAGCAAGTAGCTTTTCCAAGGTAGGTGGTCTTTTGGTGGATTGAAAAACGCGAAGTGCTGTGGAACGTTTTGACCCTGTCCTGAGCTCTCTTTAGGTATGTTATTAAAATATGAAAAGGCGCTCGCTGAGTCTAATATCGTACTTTAACAGTTACAACCGTCGAGCAAGAAGATAGCGAGGAGTTGGCATGCCTTATGTTTGGGGGAACGCGCAAGGTATTCGCGTCGTTGTACGAGAAATTCTGGATATTTTAATGTTATATGTGTGTGTTGGTGGTGTACGTATGGTGTGAAGATTCGAGATAAATTCGTGGGAGAGGAACAGAGTTGTGTGTCGAAAAACGGACAGACGCAGTTTAGTGGTTCGTAAATTACGAAGAAAAAGGAAGAAATCAGTGATTTGTGTTTTTCACATTAAGAATTGAACATATTATTGGGATTTCTCGTTGATAATTCAATGTATTGTTCCGTGTTCATGTTTTTAAATCAATGAACTTAGATATTTACTACGTATAGGTCGCGCAGATTATTTGTGATTTAACACGTAAGGAATGGATTTAGCAATTGAACGAAACTTCAGATCTACTAGGTCTTGAACGACATTGAACACATTTAACTCCTTCTCTTTCACATGTATATACATAATGGATATTCCAAATATTACATATTCTACTAGAGAAAACCTTCTTAGCGGATAAAATCATACATCTGACACACGTTCTATCGCTGCACTGAAAACTGAGAAATATAAATATAAACTCATATAAAAACATTAATCCTTTATCTTCCTATAAAGAGAATATCTCCATGACACTTTTCAGACTTCGTGATCCACTTTATATCGCACATTCCAAAGCGAATGCCCCCATCGAATTTCGATTCGATCAAATCAGATTAAGAAACCAACGGTTCATTTAATCCACGCCGCTACACCTTTTCACTTTTTCCACTCAGCCGATCGATCGAATCGCCTATCGCGAATCTCGAGACTACTTTCGTCATGAACGAGCGTATTTCGTTCCGGCGCCTCTTATAACCGACGTCGCGGTTTGTAACGCGATTAATCGCCCCAGGAAAATTCACAAGAACCACGATTAATAATTAGCCGATGAAACGGCATCGATCCGCGGCGCGTATCAGGTTGCACGCCCGGGCCAGGCGCCGGTCCGCGACTAATTACATCGAAAATTGAGGATGCCGCCGTAGCCGCTGGAAAATTTCGGTGATCATCGCGCCTCGTTATTCCGGCTTTTAGCGAAATTACATCCTCGGGGTTATTAACCGGGTCCGACCACCCCGAAACTTTCTCCGCGATGCGATTTCCTCCCCGCGCCCCCTCCCACTTTGCTTTGCGTTGCAACGAAAAATTTTGGCAATCCACTTGGGCGAAAATCCGTCGGGTTTTTCGCGGGCTGGATTCATTTTGGCGTTGATGGAAATTTATCGAGGCACGGCGTTCGAGTTGAAAATGCTTTTCAGCGGGAATGATCGTATTCGGTGGTAAGTTGAGAGTGTCGGAAAATGAATTACCCTAGTTCTCGCGCTTCGGGGTATTAACGCGTCGAGGGGAACGAAGAGTTTGCGGTTGTTCCCGGGTGTCTAATAATATGCGTAGTTGAGGCTTGATGTTTTTATCGAAGATGTCGATCAATAAATATTTATTATGATTCGATCCGAGATATCGTGTTTTTTTGTCAGTGATCGATATGAACGCACTCTTTCACGACCTGCTACAAAATGGTTATTTCTATAATGTTTACAGTTGAGTCCATGAGATAGGATACGTAAAAACATTTCTGAAAAAAAGAAAAAAATAGTGAATAAAATAGTTCACTTTTGTCGGGTTTCGAATGTTTGTATACATATATACATACATACATATATATATATATATATATACAATATATATATATATATATATATATATATGTATATACAGTTTGTTCAGCACATGCACACGATAAAACTCTAATTTCCAGGAGTGACCTATTCGTATCTTCTCGATACACGAAGGCACTGCTATGATTCGTTTCGAAGCTGTGCAGGAACGATAACTTCTGCAAACAAAAATGCCGGCATACCAAAGCAGATTGAAATCCAGCACCGCAATGTCTGGCTACGCATTGAGAATCCCAAAGGCTGCTCGAGCCGAGGGTCGAAAGAAGGGGTCGTCGCTGGACGTCGTTTATTTACATTCCCGGGAATGTAAACGTGTCCACCAGCTGTCACAAGTTCGCCCTTCGAGGGCGTCGATGCGGATTTAGGTACTGGCAGAGTACCCACTATAAAATCCCTGACAGGGCAGCGATTGCTCGGTCCGCTTCTTTGCTTTATGATACGTGACATCGCCACCGATCGGGCCCCCTCCAACCCGCCGAAATCGTGCCTCGTAAACTCGAGATCTTTTCCACGTTTATCTCAGACCTTTCTACGTTCTTTTGAACAACGTCCTTATCAAGTCGCGCATCAACGCTTTCCGTGCCCCCTCTTTATTTTTAACGCCTTTGCTACCGATATTTACGATTGACTTTTTTTAAAGTTTTACTTCACATAGAAGGTTTGGAATAATACGCTTTTGGGAGGTTTTAAAGAAATTTATTGAATATTTTAAATAGTGCATTACAATTATTATAAATAATAGTAATGATAATTTCAAATATTCAATTATCTATATAATATAATAAATATTAATTTGAAATATTAAATTAGTTAATTTAACTGAAATTGAATGAAAAAATTTAAATAGATATTCAGGTTTATTAGAACAGCATAATGATTAGAATTTCGTGTTCTGCTTCGCTTCTACTTTCACTCGATTCTTTGTGAGACGTGATTTATATTCGAAAAAGTTCTAGATTTATTAAAGGCACGCGAATCAGGTTTTGCGTAAATAAAAGTTTGACCTTTTTTCGTGTACAATGTTGTATCGGTATGTCCTCGAATTCATCCCAGTTTGTCCGGTAATGGCCAAGTCCTAGCGTAACATCTCGATCGTGCTGTCGGTCAAGGGTCCTGGAGGGAAGCCTTCCAAGATACAACACTCGCCATAGAGTCAATGCTTTCAGCGTCGAAAGCCCTCTGCCATGGCGCAGTGATAAAAGCTTTTCTGAGGTCTTCCTCGCCGAGATATCGCGATGGAAATAAGGGAAGCGCTCGACACGGTCTTTCCGAACTATGCTTAATTACCTTTAATGAACGTGAAGCTTTAATTAAACAGCCCGACCCTCTAGTCCCTTATCGAAGGCGCTCCTGATCTGATAAACATCAAAAACTTTGTCACTATATTACCTCGGCCATCGTGTAAAAAATCCATAACACCTGACGCATTGAAAAACGTTATGTCTCTATAGTTGATTAAGTCAACGAGCAAGATGTAATTGTCATTAATTTATGTTTATCAACATCTTGCGAATAAGAAAAACGCCATGTCTCTGTAGTTAATGAAGTCAACCAGAAAGATGTAATCATCATTAACTTATAATTTTTACAAAAACGTAACGATTACTACATTTCGTCGTTCATATCGCAACAAAAACTGTATTAAGTTCTAACCGATTAAAACTTACTCCTCGATATACATACTCTGTCGACGTAAAGAGAGTTAAATCGAGCGTCGAATATTCCTATAACCAATAATCTAATTCCACGATCAAAACCGCTTTCTACTTTACAATATCCCCCCTTCCTCCTACTATCAGGTTATCCCAAAAGTTTCTATCGATTTATAAGGAAGTAATAGATGCACAACATTTTCTTTTTACATTATTCCATTAAATTTCTCTAAAATTGTCTATTATTCTATTAATCCATGTATACAGCTAGAGAACGACCGATATAACATTTGATAGATTAGTTTTCACTTTTGTAGAAACATTACCAGATGAAGCAGTTCCGTGGAGATAGCGCAAGCCACTTTTGCGACAACCTAATAACTTCGTCTGACGGATCAACGAGAGATCTCTCGGCCCACCTTCGCTCTCACATCGCAAACCAGCAGTTCATTGCGATTAGCCCTCCTAACTGCTCGACTCGCTCCACTTATCGTCCTGAACGACCGACGCCGAGGCGGAAAGAACGATCTGGCGCTGGTAGTCGAATCGAACTCGCAGATCCCACGATAGAAGCTTGCGGCAGCGTTTTCGTAACCTCGAACGATTTCGCCAGCCGATTGTCTTTTGGCTGAATACCGCGCTCTTCCGGTCGACAGAGGACACGGAGCAAGTACGGCCCCGCCATTCGATTCGCGGTCTTTGTTTGATACCGAACAACGACGGCGGCTGCGATGACGTCCGCGATTGAGAATCGCCGGACAATGGCGCGGCTGACGTGACCGGTCCACCCATTGTGGATATAACGTTGTCACTATTATCATTGAGACGTGGCTCTGAATCCGCGAGTTGGAAGAGAACCCAAAGGAAATTGACGGTGTTTAAAGCTCTTCGAGGTGTTCCAAAGTTGGCACTTTGGCGCGACGTTCTAAGTCTAGCTCGGTGTGTTTATCGCGAAGTTTCATGGTTGTGGAGGCATTTAACATGGAGTGATGAATATAGGAATTCGAGGAATAAGAATCTACGAGGTGATTTTAGACTCTTTTTGTCGATGCAATTGTTTTGCAATGTTGATACTTGGGATGGTCTCTGCTGTTCGTTCATTCTGTTGAAATTATTTTATAATTGCGTAGAATAGTGCGGTGATGGGGTTCAAGTATTTTTTCGATAAGTGCATCGATAAGTGAAGATACTTTATTGATATTACAATGATGCAATCTTATTTTATACTCTAGGTCTACTGCGTTTCTCACTCTGACTCTTTACTAGCTATCTGACTTTGACTCTGCTCTGCTCTGTGTGATTTTCTATAACTAACTTCCTCTCCTTCGTGCACATTCATACACCGTGCATCCTTGAAACCATGCGTCGCCCAAAATTAAACCATGCGCTCCGTTCCAATCGCACTTCTTTAATTGTCTTATAGCCTAAGCACTCTTCCTTAGCTCTCAGGCACTTATACTCTTTAAAATACTTATCCATTCTCGCGTCGGACTATTTTCACATTTCCACATGAGGAAGAGAATTTCACATCCGAGTGGATACATGCTTGTGATTATGTATCGTCGAGAATGATTATAAAGTGAAGAATATTACGAGTCTCGCGGATACCATTATGAAGTCGTCCGCAACTTACGAGACATCATCGCCCTGCTGGTAATAAATTTAATACCCCCACTGCTACGACAACTTGCAAAGTCTTCTGGTAATGTATTAGCTAACTCGCGGAATATAGTTACTTTATGAATTAATAGTCCAAAGTTGGAGAACCTCGATCCACTTCGCGAAGTTGAAGACAGAAGTGAAACCAGGTAATAATTCTACCTCATAACGCTCTCTGGATATCATCATCAAACTCCAGATTACGTTCCAACCGCGGAAAGCTTCTGTCGCGTCGTTGAAATAAAAACACGCCTGAAACGTGAGGATTGAATAACGCGTATTAACTGGACAGAGGAGAAATTTGCTCCGATTAAATCTCAAACAGAAATGTGATGTAATACTCCGATATATAAGCAATGTATGAGTATAATACATACTTTAACAACGAGGAACGTATATAAGACGAATAAGTCTAATGTCAGAATAACATTGTAGCGGCAAAACATTTTCATTTTAAAATAACCGACAAAATTCTCAAAACGCGTGGATATTCTTTGACATCCACGTGCTGGAATCGTCGGGGAAGCATGAATTTAATACAGTAACCTACACAGGGCAACGAATGGCGCAAACGAACTGCAGGATGATTGGTGCACGAGCCGGAAAATCTAACTTTATGAACTTTCCTGCGTTGCTCGCAAAATTTTAATTGACCACCGACAGGAAGTTCTGTTCTTGAAACTCGACTTCCGACTATATCCTCTGCCTGAGACGAAGCTTCTTTTCGCGCTGGATGGGAAAAGAATTGGACTCGGCGAGGGACGCGTATTCAAACTGGAGTTTTTCGCCACCCACTTAGTTATCGAGCTCTTTACGATTCCCCGTTCTCGACTACTTAACTCTTTTGCATCGGACAGCGAAATGAGCCTTGAAATCTGCCTGGATCACGTTAAAGTATTATCAATTAATACTTAATAATATATGAATGATAATATATCGGTTGGAGCTAGGTTGGAGCTGATTCTTTTTTTCATGTGATATGTATACTGTAGTTCTGGTGGCTCTGGTGGTTTATTTAAACAAAAAAAAGGATATATATA
>JBCFXI010000270.1:0-211251 GCA_038496175.1 Ampulex compressa
ACCGGCTGGACCTGATTTATCGACTCTACGATCGACATGAGCGCGATTTACAAACTACGCAAGTACTTATAATCATGACCAGTGCAATACATATCGATATATTTGGTTGCACCGTTCATAGGGATAGGCAAATATAATATTACGGAACCTAATATAAATTATTGCCAGTTTAAGGAGAGGGAAACGGAGGGTGTTAGCTTTAAAAATTGAAAAAATGTCCTTCAAGAAGAAACTTTTGCATCCGAGTTGTTTCACTTTGATGTCGGACACCGACTCTGCCGTCCCTTTTTTGGACCGTGTGGAAAAAAAGCCAAACTCGAAAAATTACCAAGTACGATCTTCTTTTCGGTCGATCAAATCGAACGACACACATTCGATCGTGAATTAATTTGCGAGAGATGGTGGAATGTATGCACGTGCATCCCCAGCGTGAAAAAAAGGGGGTGTCGCGAAGCAAAGAAAAATTAGAATCGCGAGTAAAATTCCAAGAAATACGAATCGGCGGGTAATGTGGAAACAAAGACTCGGCGCAAGGCGACCGTCGACAAAACAAAAATTTTCAATTTCGAACGACCTCGGAGGTCGGCCGCATCGGTCGCCTTACCGAGGCTATATAAGGCGGCGCGGACGAGCAGGAATCATTCCTCCCAATTCCACCGACGCGTCGACACCTCTTCCTTTCCTCGTTTATCGTATTTTTTTGTGCCTCTCACCCCGGCCTTGCCCCCTCTTACCGATTTACCTCATTTGCACTGATTTTAATACTAACCGACATATCGTTAACCTGCTTTTCCCTTGACTAGCTTTCAGCTTTGGTACCGAAGAGAGAAGAGAGAAGAGCGAAGAGCGAGACTAGTGTTAAGTTCATAGCATTAATTATACATTAAGGTGCGCGTATGGACGGATGAGCGAATCTACTTTAAGGCGTGGTATGCGAGATTTCAAACGTAAGCAGTGCGCGCTTCTCTTTAACTTTCGAGTCTCGTTCGTCTTGCGCTCCATTTGTCGGAGCATAGAGTCCCGAATTCTTCCAAGGGCCCAGGGTCGATCTTGCGGTGCGCTCGCGGTCCCCCGACGGTTTGGGGAGGTCATGTTCAGGGGAGTGGCGTCGCAGGGTTGGCTCAGTCGCGCCTGACCAAGCGTGCGCTTCGCCTGGTTTACCACTCTCAGCCGTGGCCTCCCTCGGTCGCCGTGCGTTGAGGATCGCGAGTACCCCGAGAACCCCTGGTGCTCGCGGTAAGAATTCTTCGCGTCGCGATTTTCTCCTTTCGTCTCTCCTTACTCGCACCTTTCGTCTTTCGTCACTGCTTACGCGTTGAATATCCGAGCGAACGACGGAATGGATCGAATGCTTGGCGTATTCTCGTAAGACGGAACGAGTGGGTTTGGTTAAGTTTAGTTTGGTTAAGAAATGAGTGCGCGCGTAGAATGGAGAGTGGGTGGGGGGTCTCTGGTCGCGGCAACCTCCACGCGGTGAGACCTGGGCAATCGGTATTCCTCGCGATCGAGCTACGTTCTCGAGATCGCGAGGAATAGCGAGCCGATAGCCGCGAAACTTTGTAAAATTTGCTCGGACGTATTTGTCGGGTACGAACATTGTGTATAGAGTTGAGAATCACGGCGCGAGAAACTCGGAGTTTCTCCAAAGACACGGTTGTATCTGCTTAATCCTACGCAAATAAATAAAATTCGATTTCTCCTTTCCCTAAGTTTTTTTCAATGCTTAAAGCTAATACCCTTCTTTTCCACCTTCTCTTATTGACAATCATTTATAGTACATTCCGCAATATTATATTTGCCTGCTCTTATGAACAATGCGACTAAATATATCGATATGTATTACACTGACCATGATTATAAGTTTCTGAGCGGTTTGTAAATCGCGCGTACGTCGATCGTTGAGACGATAAAGCAGGTCTAGCCGATCGCTGCCGCTTGGTACCTCCACAGTGGTATTCCAGCTTCTCCTTGCTCCCCTTCAGGGGTCGTGGAACAAATTAATGATTCCCAGCGCACTAAAGTGAGATAGGGCATCCCCGGCCGTTGTCGTAATGTAATATGCAGGGTGTCCTTATGCAACGCGGATGTTGCTTTTTATGTTTCGGGTTCCAGCTCATCCATGTTCTTTTTACAGGATTAAATTTTCGTATAAGTTTAGCGGTTTGTACGTTGAATAATACTGAAAGAATATCGAGATAATCTATGATTCCAGTGTTTAAAATATTTTACAAAAGACATTTCCAAACTCTTTCAGAATATAGTTTAGGTAAAAAAAAAATATGTCTTTCAGAGAAGGAAAGTTCGATAAAGAATGCGAAGTTGAGAAAAACTGCTGGGTCATGAATATTCCCAGCATTTTCGTGTTACCACAGATGCGCTTAACGAATCTTCCATGCAGAAGATCCAGGTGAACGATCACACCTGAGTCAGTATTCACACACGTGTCTATCTGCTCTTACGTATGCGTGATATTTAAAAACATCTGCTGCATCGCAACCAAGCGTGTTCTTGTCAGGATTGCATCTATGATGCATTGAGATATCACGGGCTTAAAAATTCTTAAACTTTTTGAAAACATGTACTAATTGCTTCTCGCGTGTTTGTTTAACATATTTTTGTACCGCCGTCCAGCTCTCTAAGTTTTTGCAAGCCCAGACCAACGTTGTAGAACTCATTACATATTCATGATTTTCTCCTTAAATCATAAGTTTCGACAATTATCCTCTATATTTTATGATTTTCTGAAAGTACGCGTTGCGAGATCGCTATTCACTTTTTCGTATCGCTTACTCTCATCTATCGAATCTAGTTATTTAGACCGATTGCTTCGCTTTTGAAGAAATAAAAACTGCATTACGATTTTGTGAGTTTTCTATCGCAATTCGATCTACTACATTATTAAAATTAAAATAATAATAATGGAAATGTTCGTGTCACCGTCTAACAAATAATTGGTAAAGTATAAGAAAATATAGGTTGAGATGGGTGGTGCTCCTAATCGTGCCCTTGCGTTTCCGTATATCTGAACAAAGTTCCTACCCAACCTAATTTCACCGTTTGTTTGAGCGGCTCCACCCGAGTAATAATCATCAACTTAAATTGGGACCAATCAGCACTTGATGCCTTTTTGATTCCCTACCCTCGTAAGGCTCGTAATGTTGTCCCTAATAGTAATCCGGTAATAATTTAGCAACCATATCTCACTTTACGTTTTTATAGTATTACGTACCGATGAAGACCTAAATCTAATAATACAGAACAAATTACAGGATGATCTCGTTTATCGTGCGTGCGTACAATGGCCTTAAACAGTAACGTAGGTCGTTATACTACGTTATACTTCTGGGTGATTAATTTTTAATGCGCGTTAATATTTCATGCAGGAGGATGAGTATAAACTTATTTCAAATTATGACGTAGAAAGAATGACGTTCCCTGGCCTACTTTTCTGAAATGTTTACATCCACGCCAAGACTATTTTTATACAGACATATACCTCCGTTGATGCATCACGCAAAATGTATCGATATTCGATGGAAATAAATTTGAACCGAGAAAAATTATTTGGCAAATATTTTGATTTGAACGGCGCGGAGTCTTTCTTGATCATTGCATAAATATTTTTGATTTCGGCAATCTTTGTCGGTAAGAGAAACGATGAGACCTTTTTTTACATAAGTGAAAAATATGGAAATCGTTATAAAAATGATATTCTTCCGGGAATGCGGAAAATTATTTGTTGAATAGTTTTTCGGTATCGATACATCCCATATTGGCAAAAGAAGCGATATATCGAGCGCAGCACCGGAGTGCATTAAACGTTCAAGATGGTGGAAAGCGATTCAAGGTTTGATAGGCGCGGTTTGTTCTCTCGATTGCTAACGAAAATCGCCCAATACGAGTACGTGTAACAAGCGAGCGTGGGCCAAGTTCGAAAGAATTCGATTACTTCTGACCTCTTCGGTCTTTAGAAAATCCGTTTTGTGTCGACTTACATGTCAGCTGACACATGTTTATGTTCGTATAAATGAATACGCCGCATGTGACATACATGAAACTTTTCGTAAAAAGCTATATGACGCGGAGAACGTAATTCGATGCAAATCGATAAATTGCATTCACGAACAATATGACTATCGATGTCATGGAAAAGTTAAGGGAACAGGGCTGGTATGTATTAGGTTTCTTTGGTAGCTTTATGCTTGACGGATCTTTCGGAGGCCGGATTTTGTAGACCTATCTGTACTTCATTGTTTTTAAATTAGGTATATCTCTGATCATGGATACGACGTGGCGAGTGATTTTGGAAGCATCGTTGATATACAAAAGATAATAAAACGTTTACTAGATGTACGTTAGGTTTGCTACGAGGATTCTCATTATCGTGTGGCAGCTACCTCTTGTACGATGCATACAACTTTAACTTGTATATATATGTATTTTGTAGTGCGATTTAAGAGAAATAGGCAGCGGCCAAGGAGATGTTAGCCAAGGTAATATTGTACTTCAAATACAAAAACTACGTAACGTCGCTGCTCCCAAGAGTAATGAAGAATCTCGAGCAGCACCGCGTATGTTAAAATTATCTTTAACGGATGGTAAAAATAATTATCAAGCCGTTGAAGCTGAACATATTTCGTCTATAAGGTACAAAATAATTTTTTAACGTTTAATACAGCAATTGCTTGACAAAAATGCGGTAGATTTTTGATCTTTCTAAAATGATTTTTAGTATAAATACACCACCTGGTACGAAATTGTTAATCAAGTCGGGAAACTTACCTATTTCGCATGGAATTATTTTATTGAAACCAAAATATGTAGCTCAAGTACTTGGAGGAAAGGTTGCCAATCTTGTAGAGAAATGGGAATTGAATAAAGTATGTATTTTTTATTTAAATTTACCTTAGTCCTGCATTTATAACTATGTACATTATACGCATACTTTTCAACAGAAGCTAGCATCGCACACGAGAGTAAGATCGGCGGAGGAAGGTGGACCGCCACCATGGATACCATTTGGGAAGAAAATTATAAAGGTATCGGAACACGATAAAAATTTTAAAGCTTTAGCTGAACGTGAAAAAAGTACTAAAGAAAATGCTGAATTTGAGGCACTGCGTAAAGATGCAATAGCGGAGGCTGCTAAACAAGGCAGTAAAAAAGTGTTTGGTGGTGGTACCAAACAGGTATGTTATTTCAAATACGTATGAGGTACTACGTTATTTCTTTAGTCCTTTCAAATTAAAACCCAATCTGTTCATAGCTTCTAGATCACAGTGTACAAAAGATAGTAGATCATGGATTCACTATAGAACAAGCAGAATATGCCTTAAAAGTCAATCGAAATAACATTGATAAAGCATTAAAGAGTTTACAGAGGAACGATACCAAACACAAGTATATAAATCTGTTCAGATTTATTTTGGTATTTTTTTAAACGATTGTGCGATAACTTTTGGAATTTCTATAGTTTTAAAGAACCACGCGATTTACGGGAGCCACGAAACAAACGATTTGAGAAGAAAGTGGAGGAAAGTAAGCCGAGCAGTGGAAAGATATCTCTGTTTGATTTCCTAGAGGACAAATTACCTGTACAATCCGAACCTATGGAAGCAAGCAGTCCTTCCCAAGCTAATTACTCGCAAAGCACAGAATGTAGTTACGATAAATTTGAATTCAGGGGCAGCGAAATACACAGTGGAAGGGGTGGAAGGTACGCTCGTATTTGTTAAATATACATATCGATGGTGACGTTATTCAACCTTTTTGCAGAGCTCAAAAAGGTGGACGTTCGTATCAGGCTCCACCAAGGCATTCTGAGGAAAATAAAAATAACAAGCGTTCGAGCAATGCAAATTCTAGTACTGCCCAATATTCACAATACAATGGAGGTGGCAGTTCTCAGCAAAACAAACCACCGAGATTTCAACGAAATCAAGAGACGCAGAATTATTATCAGCAGGACAATGGAATTAAGGGTTATCAAAAATTCAATCAATTAAACGATTATCGAAATTCGTTTGTACAGACACGTGCAGACGGAACGAACAATAGCGATACGTATAACTATAGTAAAAATCCAGCAGAATCTCAAGGGAAAAATTTTGGCTCTAGTAGGAGCTATAATCAACCTGAGACCGATGGTAGGAATAAACATTCTTATGACGCTTCTTACGGTAGGCATACTCGAGCACAACAGGACGGTACAGATAAAGCTTACCCAGCTAGTACGTCTGATAAAAATTACAAAAACCAACTGAACAGATATCAACCGAATGATAATACTGCTGGTAGAGGAGATGTCGCAGCCAGCAGCCAAAGAACTGAAAACCATTATGGTAACAGTCGAAATGCTAATATTAGCGGCGAGAGTACATGGGTCTGGCGGATAGGTGATAAATGTTTAGCTAAATATTGGGAAGATAACAGGGTATATAAATTTCTTATTCTCGATCATATCTGTAAATTTCATTTTTCGTTCTTGATGTCTGACTTAATCGTTATAAAATGTAGTATTACAACGCAGAGGTGACCGGCGTATCGGACAGAACATGCGTTGTGCAATTCAAAGGATTTGAGAATTATGAAGAGGTACTTCAAGCAGACTGTTTACCCATAACAGATGATGTATGTAAATCCATGTACCTTTTTACGATGACATTCTACACACTTTTATTTTATGATTAATAAATCGAATAATCTATAATCATGAACACAGCACGAAGGCATCCAGGAATACAGTGTTGAAAGTAGAAAGCCCGATCAACGTTTCAATAACAGGCAGCTTCGTTATGACCAGGCTCAAAATCATATAAGCGGTAATATATTATATCCTGTAATACTGTAGTTACATAATAGCATAACGTACATGCCACATAAGAAATTATCATCGCCGAGAACTGATGGTTTAATTAGAATTATGATTGGTAGGAGGTATAGAATTTCGAAGGGGTGGAAGCGGAAGCGGTGCCGGAAATAAAGGATATGGTAAGAAACGGACTCAGCAGCGAAGTTCACAGCCAATTTACCAACCTCCAGCACAACGAAGTCACAACTGTATGCAGATCAACAATCAAGATAATACTCCACATAATTCGTTGCTTTAATGTACTATCGATCACATAATTTAGTAAAAATATTCAGACTTTGATGGATCGTTGGCTCTCTTTAAATTACTTTCAAAGAATTACCTCACGAAACGCAACGCGCTTTTCGCGTGGAAAAATCAAGATATCGGCGATGTTAAAATGTGATGTATCGAGTCCTGTGCCACAAATAATTTGTACTTGACAGATAAAATATGTAAAAGCTATGTGATCATGACACAAACTATTTAGTTATACAATATACAGTAAATAACTAACGATCGAAGAAGTATTTTACAACAGAGTACACGACTACCACATTATGTATGCTCTAATATAGTTGAAGGCCTTTTGAATTAGAACAATATCTTCCTGAGAATTTTGTTTAATAATACGGACAATTATCATCGTTTCATAATTACCGACATGATATTAGTGCCACCTATGATACTCAGGAAACATTGTCAGTTTATATATGGCGGGTACGCCATGACGTTTATACTATCAAATTTACATATGGATCTTCCAACAAATACTTTCTCCTGCAAGACTCTCGTGTAATTAACGAGCCCAATAATCCTGTTGATCGTCCTGGACACGATTTGGATAATTCGGAAATGCCTCCACTGTCAGGGGGTTTTGGTGAACAAATCGAGGTTAGCTTTTTGAATGCACCCACTTCAATTTCCTTAGCAACGAAGCTTTATTAAATTGTTTATCGTAGGATTACGAAGTTCTAAATCTTCTTGGCAAGGGAGGCTTTGCCAGTGTTTATCGGGCAAAATGTCTTCGCAGCGGAATGGAAGTCGCGATCAAAATGGTAAAGAACTTATTGCGTTGAGTTATGATCTCGTGAAAAACACTTGTTGCTTTGATATCATAGACCAATGCTACCCTTTCACTTATAGCGTCGATCTTAATTATGCTTTGTACCCATGAATTTAGTTTATACTTTAGGTAACGGATAATACGTTTTATTGCATAGATCGACAAAAAATTGATGCAAGCTGCTGGGATGGTGGGTAGAGTACGTCAAGAGGTTGCCATTCACTCCAGATTGAAACATCCAGCAGTCTTAGAACTATATACATTTTTTGAGGATGCCAATTACGTGTATCTCGTATTAGAATTATGTCACAACGGAGAATTGCAGCGTTTTCTTAAGACGCAAGGGTCACGTGCGCTACCTGAAGAACACGGTATGTCTTGCTGATCATTAATTTGACGATGACAGAGTAATATATTAGCCTTACTTTTTTAGCTGGCCGCATAATCCGACAAGTTGTGCAAGGATTGTTATATCTTCATTCTCATCAAATACTTCACAGAGATATGTCACTGTCAAACCTATTATTATCAAGGGATATGCAAGTGGTACGAAAATATATACTTTATTAGGTAAAGTTTGGAATCCAATGTAATGTACATTTGACTAATAACGTGTATATTGTCATAGAAAATAGCAGACTTCGGACTAGCGACCCAATTGTCAAGACCCGATGAAAAACATTTGACTATGTGCGGTACACCCAATTATATTTCTCCCGAGGTAAAGTAAACGATCGCTTGAAACATAAATAAAGTATCACAGAAATGGTATTATGTGACGATGTAGATAGCAACTAGATCTTCACATGGCTTGGAAGCAGATGTGTGGAGCCTAGGCTGCATGTTATATACTTTACTAGTTGGCAAGCCGCCATTTGACACAGACGCAGTCAAAAGTACTTTAACTCGTGTGGTAATGGCTGATTATGTAATGCCACCATACTTATCGGACAATGCTAAAGACCTTATAAATAAATTACTTAAGAAGAATCCGAAAGATAGAATTCGTTTAAGAGATATTCCAAAACATCCGTTTATAACTACCATTGAAAAAACGAAATTACCTAACGTAAGTATGGATATAATGATGTTGATATACTTAGTACGTATAGGAAATTATTTTGATATTTATCTATACAGGATAGAGGTGGTATGAACAGGGAAATATTAGGCAATGGTACGATCGATTCTGGAGTTGGAAGGACATTATCCTCTTACGATCGTCCAAGAATGCGTAGTCGATCTGAAGAGAGAATGTCCACGATGCCAATGTCAAATGGCTTAGGTCCTATGATTAGCGCCAGAAGCGAAGCTTTATCAGAACCTATCGCCAGGGCACATTCTTCGCATAGAATAAAGTACAATAACTATTTCCTAAAGGAAAACTCTGTACTAGCTGGCATTCCTCCGCCTCCGCAAAGCAGAGTTTTTTCACAAAGCAAACATTACAGCAACTTTGAAAAGCACGAGGAGATTGATAGGCACAAAATGGAGAAGCAAAAGCGCAAGGAAAAAGATGAAAACTGCTTCGAAATAAACGAAGATGGTGGGAAATTACAAGTGCCACCTTTAATTTCGGACAGACTACAACCTACTAGACACAGAACGAAAAACGCTATTCTTACTATTCTCGACAATGGGGAAGTTTGCATAGAGTTTATAAAACGCAAGAGTGGAGTGGTGTGTATGCAACATGAAATTCATTGATACTACCATGGGTATTTAGCAGCGTACTTACATCTTTATCGTAATAGGAAAGGATAAGCGAAGTTTGTAGGATATCGGCTGATGGCTTGAGAGTCGTCCTTTATAAACCAACATCGGTGATGGAAATTGGCCAGCAACCACCACCTTTACCGTCTCGTGGCGCGGATAGCATTTATTCCTATGAAAATCTACCGCCGCGGCATCACCGAAAGTACGTCTATGCTTTCCGCTTTATAAGACTCGTAAGAGCAAAGACACCCAAGCTAACGCTCTATACCAATCGATCCAAGTGTCTTTTTATGGAGAATGGTCCGCAACCCGATTGCGAGATACATTTTTACAATGGTGTTAAGGTAAGAAAATAAACTTCGTACGTGTATTTTCATATATAAAACGGTATAGGAAATGACGCTGCAGGTCGTACGTATCGACGGTATTGTAAAAATCACGGAAAAAAATGGGTGTCCGATGTACGCGGAAGATGAATTTCCACCGCACTTCGACGACTATTATGAACACTATTCTGAGTGTTATCAACGCTGCTTATTGCTGGAGTCGACGTTAACATCCTTGGAGGCAGCTACCGGTCAGTCCTGCTTTCCCGTCATAATCGGACGTAGGCCCAGCGCGGCCTTAAACGATGCACCTTGCTCGCAAGGGAAAGAAAATATCTCGCAGACAACCAGCACCACTCCCGTTGTGAGTGATCGATTAAAAATGAAATGCGTATTAACGGGCGAATGGAACACTTAGAACGAGGATCTTTTCAGATGCCATCCTTCGACGCTAGCTGTTCCGTCGTATCTACGGTGCCGTCGCGTTCCAGAAAAATGACCTCTGTACGTACCTCCAATCACATCGTAAATAAGGTGACGGTACCTGGAGTTGGTACTGCGACGCAACTACCGTCCGGAGATGTACGTGTTGATTACAAGGACGGATCTGCTTTGACCGTGAGTTTAATAATTTACATATACGTTCTCCACGATAAAATGTTTTATGTAAAATGATTCTATAAGAAATTGATTTACTTTCGGGTATAGGTCAGTCCCCAGAATTATGGCGGGGGTATTGTATACGAGGGAAATAACGGCATTGTTACCAGATATAATCAGCAGTATCAACAAAACTCGGAAGTACCATACGCTGTTAGAGAAAAACTACGCCACCTCCCGACGGTCATCAAGTGTCTCGTTCAACCGAAGCACAAAAACATCCGGTAGTTTTAGAAAAAGAAACTTAGAAAATCGGCTACTTTGTATAGTAGATGTAAGATAGAATAATACTGCGATAGATAACCGGGAAAACCTTAAGAGGATTTGTAGAATAAATCCCATCTATAAAATAATCGTAGAATAATTGATCATTCGCACGATAAATGCAAAAATGAAATAAAGAGATACTAATGGAATGTTACGAACAGTTTCGTGTCGAGAGTTCTTCTAATCGCTCGTTAGATCGGGTGACTGAAATAACTTCGTTACTGGTACGGGGTCAATTTCTACATATATTTCATATTTGTATGGCAGAGCAATGCCTCGTTAGCATACAATCGCCGTCATCACACCTTTGTTTAACTTAATTTTCTTCGCGTACAAACTTAATTACGATGCACCTGCGTATTTACAGTACGATGCGTTGCGATCGTCGTTAAATCTACTTGCTCGTTGAACGGACAGCAGATTTGGCCTTGAGGAGAAAAAAAATAATAAAGTGGAACCGCTTGTAACGTAGCCTCAGACGGTTATTATCATTCCTGACAAGCACGCTATTGGATTTCATTGAAGGGAATGGCGCTTTCGATCCGTTATACTACAAGCACGCCCTATAATCTCCCGAGGCCAACGATCCCATTCACTCTGTGACTGGTCACAAACCCCGTCCCTGTCGCCATGTTGTATCGCGTTTAAAGGGCCGTTGAAATGTACTAATCTTTACGGAGCCCCGCTCTACGCTTTACAAGAACCGTGTGGTCTAGTAGTTCCGCACACGCAGTGTGCTCTTTTTGCTCGTGTGACAGGTAAGGCCCTTCGAGAGCCGCTGATAGGTCATCAAAAAACTACACGCAGACAGGTGGTTGATATCGCCCCAATCCCTCGGTTCTCTCTGTATGTGTGTGCGTGTGCGTGCGTGTGTATGGATAAGGATGCCCTTTGAGGAGTAAACAAGCAGTGGGACGCGTCGACCGCAAGAAACGAGTGGGATGTCATTCAATAATACGGCCGAGCCACGTTCAATTGTTACGATAATTGAGTTAAACCCGTGGTTATAATCTTGAACACGTCGACGACCTCTAACAATTTGAAAGAGTCCTAACCTCGCATCGGAGTGGAATCCAAAATGGGTGAGTTTGTGTTTTATATACCGCTATCGTTTGACATAATTAATCTTGTACGCTTGATTTTGGTTTCTATGGTATGGTAGTTATCTTAGTTGCTCATATACGAGAGGTACTATTTTATGAATACTTCGTTGCGCGCGATGTAGCCTGTAATCTTATCTATGGTACAATATATGGAAAGATGAGAGATTACTCATTGATCAGTACAGTCATCATTCTGTGGTTTCCTCATTCACGCAACAGCGTGACTTCGTGACCGTATTAAAATTTGTATCAGAAAGAAGAAAAATGGTGAACCATAATGAATTTCGTGAGGCCGCAGAAACTTTTCCATTGCGTAGAAGGTTCGATAGTAATGTCAGCATAGATAGGTTTTCGGAGCGAAGCCTCCATGGAATTAATTTGGACGATCGTTCTTATAGTAAGCCTCCTAATTGTAAATCATTATTTAACTATGGAGATACTTTTGTAAATATGATTATTTCCTAATTGATATCTCCCTATTCATGAATTTACATGGTTATGGTGTGTTTTTGTTTCTCTTAGGGAATGTATGCAACGACTGTATGGCCAGAGTGCCGTACGCGACTCTCATCGCAACCATAATGTGTTGTTTAGGAGTTGGAATATTCTGTGGAACCATGTATAGAGGCGTTACGTTATGTGCGCTTATGATGGATCAGGTAAACTGTCGTAATTTTCGCATACCTTTATAATATTTCAGAGAATGATTTATCTATAAAAGATAATTTCTTAAGGCATTTCATCTGCGACTCGGTTGGACGGAAGCTGTGCAACTGGTGTTTGCAACAATTGGAGCTTGCATGGCCGCATTAGGTTTTATGATTTTATGTATTGGTTGTCTTGCTACTGGAGCTACCAGACATAAAGTATATCGTGCGTGGAGATCCAGAGTATTCGGTCGTGTGACATGCGCCGTTGTATGTTCAATGTCCTATTTGTAAAACGCAAGATGTGTATAACACGATGAAATATTTAATTTGTGATATTTAACTTTTAGTTCATGACAATCATCTATATATTACAATTAGGTTGGCTATTTATATTTGCCTGCTTGGTTATAACTACATTAATTTTTACAATATTCTGGGGCCTCTGCAGCAATCCTCGTGTTCAATCCCTTGATCAGTGCATTGATTTTACCCAATTCAGTGAGTTTTACTACTATTCATTACCAATAGTGCCGTCCTCCTATTTATTTATGATAGAACTAATTGTGTTATTGTGCAATGTTTCTGTACTCCAGGTTTCATATTTCCGAATAATACACGAGTTGAAGATATGAAAGTATGTGGACCACAAGAGGTAAAACTCTTTTGTAAGGATTTTGTGGAGAAGGCAGAAGTAATGTTCATTTTAGCAACGGTCGCCGCAATGCTGGTTGTTTTGAGCTTGATACATTACTTGATGTGCTTATCTGCTAATTATGCGCACATTAGGGATCATGAAAAGTTTCAAGAACTGCAAGAATTGCAGTACCTGCAAGACTCAGCAGACCCTGATTCTCCTCAACCCGGAGCGGGAACTCTAAGCTCTCATCACCGTGCCAAGGACAGATTCTAGGATACAGCCCGCGAGATCTTCGACATGAATCTTCAATAGGGTTTTCATTCCGGTCGATAGGAGGTCGATAGGTTGTCTCTTGGATGACTGAAAATTTGACAACGTCATTCTCTTCTACGTACCTAAACTCAGTATTCTACTCATTGGTCATTCACCGTCGCAGTAGTTTACTGACCAGAGGATCTTGCGGGAACACTCTACGCCGTCCATTACTTGCGACTGTCTTGTAAGCATTTATTTTGTTTTAAACTTAAGAGTTGAATAGATGTTGATTAGAGGCGAATAAGGTCTCATATAGTTTAGCATTGATCAATGAAATTATTGATTGAATTTTAAAAATAGGATTTAAAGTACCTAACAGCATTCCATAATATATAGACAGGAGGAATGAGATTTTCTGAGAAGAAAGTGATATACTTGACACTTACAAATCACGCACTACACGATACGCAGAACTTAGAAAAATACGCTATTCTTGAGATTAATGTATAATCATGTGTTTTGCTAATACTTTCTTGGCCCTACAAGACTTGTGGATTTCTTCTTTTTTTCGAGATAAGACTAAAGAATATTTTGGGATATTTATCCGATATTTATTCTTATCAATACTGATATCTTTTTTTTATTAATGGCAGCCGTTTATATAAATATATATATATATATTTACAACTAATTAAGTACTATAGATTATGTTGACCATTGGTCTGCAAATGTTTCAATCAAGCTGGAGGGAAAAATATCTAATGCAGTATTATTACTGGCATAATTATTAGAGCATTTCACTATATTAATCCTTAAGTTATGTACTAAAATATGAATTACATAGTTTTTTTTTTTTCTACTCTATTCTAAATAGTTTTGATCTTTTATATTCTTCCAGTATGATTACTCAATTATACACTTACTGCTATTTGTGCTATTATACTGGAAAATTACTTCATGCCAAATTTTTTGAAAACATACATAATTCTTGTATACAATTCTGCAAAAAAAAAAATATCTTTGCGTATATATTTTATAAGTATTTGGACCTATGCAGTATTTATAAATAGTGGAAAAGTACAGTGTATTATTTGTACAAAATTGATAAAATTTTGGTTTAACATTTACTCAACACTGTTAGGAAAGGAGGACAGTAGTAACATTCTATAGATTTTACTCTTAATGCACAAAACCGTGCCAAACTTATGCAACAATTCGATTGAGATGATCAAGCTCATATATATATTACTCGTTAATGTTGAGAGACAGATTATAAGAGAGATATATCTTATGAAGCAAGTGTAACTTGCCAGTAATATTTTACTTGCTCAAATTATTTGCTAATAATCAATAGTTTATTGCAATTGACGATACCACAAAAAACATTCTTCTTTTTTCTTTTCTGACAGTAGCAAGTATTCTTTACAATCTAGATGTACTAATATTGACATATCATACAAAATAAAAAAATAAAACTTCAGTTACATTATATGACGTTCTACAGCAGAATAGCTGTACAATGAATTAAATGCACAAGATGTAATGAGAAGGTGATTTATTCTTACTTTTGAGATTATGCGTTACACATTTATTTTTAGAACAGTTATGATGTATATTCTGCTAGAATAAATAAAAAATTTTTTCTGACCAAAATACATTTTGCTTCTTTAAAAATAGTTGGAATTACAGTATTAGAGTGTGGCTAAATATTTTCTATGGTATCTGTTTGGTAAACAAATTTGATTTATTATGTACAAATGGTAATTACAATTTGTACAACATCACGTGCCAGTTTATTCGTCGTCAAACTGGAGGTCTAATTCCAAGTCTAGTGCACTGACTTCCTGGAACGTGTTAATAAACGTATATCTTGAAAATATCATGTACAATTTTCTGAACCAAACATATTGAGACTTGTGTGCAGTCATGGCATCCTATAAGGGCAAATACTATGGTTAGATTACTGTATTTATTTATTTGTCGAGGCAATTGTGAATACTTTTACTTACTCTTATAGTTTGTCTTTGTTCATATGTAACTAAATACCAGTACGGAGCAGACAATAAACTGATCGGTAGATCCAACAGTTGAAAATATTTTCTAATAATATTCACCGATTCTAGCACATAAAGTTTACAATCTGTAATAAGATAAAATATGTATTAACAATGCCAAATTCTCGTCTGTTCGGTATTATAACAAATAATACCTACAAGATGGTACTTTCTTTTCTATGCACATTGCTGCTATAGCGAAATACAAAGAGATGTGATTTTTATGCCGGCTTACACCATGTTTGTCAAAGGTTACAACCGCGTTAATCTTATAGTTTTCGACGTGTTGCAGAATGCTTTCGGCAACTATGTCCGTCGGCCACTGTACAGTTTGATCATCAGGTAGCTCTGTGCTCCTATACATGCATTTATTGAACTAAGATAGAAGATTAAAAGGATAGTATCGTTGAATTATATAGCATTAAAAAAGTACGATCTATTAATTGATAAAGAAAATAGATACTTACATAATAATTGTTACATTAGCTTCTGGTATACCTAACTTCTTTGTACAATCCCATAATTCCTCTTTCCTTCTTTTATCACCACCTATAAAAAGACTTATAAACGTACATATGTGTAACGTATGTACCATAATCATGACTACAAGATCGATTAAACTTTAATCGTTCTTTCCATTTTTATTCTCATAGAATGTATCTTATATATACCCATGCTTAAACACAGTAGATATATGTTGCTAGCCTCTGATCGTGTAGTCCAATATATAAGAGGACCAAAGAACATTACTTCATCGTCAGGGTGCGCGGTAACTAATAATATCCTTGAAGGTGGACCTGGAAGATGCCAAGCTACGTGGCTGACTCTTCTTAAAATCATATACAGGAAGACGCATACGCATAGATAAGCAACCACAGCTATAAGCAATTGCCAGGAAATCTCGTTTATATAATACCACCACCAACACAATATTTCATTGAATTGTATGCTAAAGTATTGCTTAATATAATCAAGTTCAGACATTTTGATAAACTTTACATAAACGACGTAGCTGTACAATGTCACGGATTTGTCATTTTATAAGAGTTTAGAGATGTCCTTTGACAGTAACGATTAAAGATAAATTTATTGATGTACGATCGGGGGGTTATATCGCGTACGGAGCAGACAATAAAATTTGCTGCCATAGTGTGTGTATCCCAAACAGTTTATGCACGCATCTTTCGTTATTCCCGCGAATCTTCTCTCCAAAAGTATCTTCGATTATGCCAGTTCATGTCAAGCCAGTTTCGATAACATATCGTCGTGTAAATACACCATCTATCCCTTGCCACAGATATCTTTGACAAACTCAGCTATACGTGAAACTTAGCTTGAGCTTGAACGGTATTGAGCCGTTGCGTATAAACATTTGATCGTGTTTTCTGTTTGTCAAAAGGAAACGTTAATTTAAAATTAAAGAAATTCAATAATTTACACCAAACAAGAATGTACAATTTACCTAAGCAACTGATATTGCGCGTGCCCATCAGCTCTGTACATATGTCAGGCTGCTCAGCGTCTGAAACTCCCTATGAACATTGCTGCAATAATCACAAGACTGTCGCTCACCGAGCATTCATTTATCATTGCATGGATTTTATCCAACAAATATTCACTATTAGAGTCACTTCTACAATCGAAGGCAACAAATAGGTATACGAAATTATCCGTTCTGCTTTTGGTAATATCCATAACCTACGCTTATGGCCTCGGAATGTAGGGACTAGTAGCGACTTCTAGCATTAGGTAACACCGCTACACGGGTCGACGACAAAATACAAGGACTGTAGGATGTTTAACGCAAAGGATGATGCGGATCTTTATCGTGACACACCTGTCAGATATCTCGGTAATATTAGTCGGATTATTTCTCAATGTTGTAAAAATTTTCATTGAACTTTTCGATTTTGTTGCGTCCGGTTCCATGCTGATCCATAACCATTATGAACTTTACGGTCATAATTTTACCTTTATCCGATATATCCACCCGTGTAATTCGTCTTAATGACAACGTCACGATCGGTTCTTACATTTGATGTACTTTCTACCTCTATGTACGACAAATTTTACTTGTAATATTTCAGGTTATGCCAATGAAGTTGGAGAGGCCTTCAGAAGTATAGTTCCAAAATCCATCGTGTGGTTCAGTTATATTGTATCTAGCGGATATGTGTTGGCAGACACCATTGATAAGGGTTTAAAGGTTTACAAAGTAAGGCACAGCTAAGGGTACTGGTATTGCTTATAAATAATTGTTAGACGGATCGATGATCTTTTAGGAAGATACATCGCCGGAAAAGACAAAGAATCTTTTTTTATCAACGTCCGATACTCTTTTATGGCAAAGCTTTGCGTCCATAATAGTGCCTGGTTTTACGATAAACAGAATCTGCGCTGCGGTACAATTTGCACAAAGAAGAACCAAAAATGTGGCCTTTAAGAGTCCATGGGTATCTACCACGATCGGTCTAGTTTCTATACCTTTCATAATACATCCTATAGATCGTGCGGTAGAAGAAACCATGAACGTTACCTACAGAAGATGGATAGGCTATCATCCCAAACCGCCGTTATTCGTGGATGAGTCGAAAAAATGACAAAGAAGATAAGCAAGAAGAGTTTTAAGAGTATCTTAAAATTCAAATCCACGCCTGTTTGCTAGAGGAAGCGAAGTATTCTTGCCCGATAGATTTTAAGGTCGATAAGCGTACAAATCGTTTTCAGCTCAGGTATATTTTCATGTACATTGTTATTATTGATAATAAACTTTTATGTTATTACGGCGATCTTCTACCCCGATGCCGACCGGCTGACCGAATATTAGCACGTTCTACTGAGTATTTACTCGTTAGTTTTTCCGTCCCTAAACGTATCAGCTGGTAGCAATATAAGAATCTCATTTTGTGATTACATTTAGTGCTACTCAAATTTCATATAACACGTATATCAAATACTTTATTCGCCGTAAACATATACACGTGGGAGGCAATAGAGATTCATGATCGTTATGTGGAACATTCGTAACAACATGTCAGCCAACGTAATCTGGAGGGAATCCCCGCTAAGTAGAAACATTCGATCAGTGGTCAGACGTAGTGAATGCATCCTTTCATTGGGCTGACCATTGCTACTAAACAAGTCCGTCCGATAGTAATAAAAATATGCGAACGCAAAGTCGGACTGACTCGTAAAAGAGATCATACAGATATTTGAGGTATCGATATTCGAGCCAAGCAATAACGCGTTTCTAACAGGTTATATTCGGGTATGCGGAAATATCAGTATTTTCCAGATTATAAATTTGCATGTAAGTTTCGAAAAACATTGGGCAGAAGTATGAGGGACGTAAATTGCAATAATATTACCAATAATGATGCGGTGTGCGAGTAAGACGTTCCTGCTAATTCGTGCTATCGTTGTACACGAGTTATTGATTTCTCTAGATAATTTAAAATGAAATTTTCGTGAAATTTATCAACGGTAACGCGAGCCCGTGATAACGTTAGTGCGACAAAGATCGTATTCCCCTAATCACGGTTATTTTCTCGTTTATCGGTCTGCCATGGTAGGCGAGTCAGCCCCGGAACAATGGAGCGACATTACGTAGGAATGTACAGCTTGTCACCTCTGACTTATATTTTTTCCCCGTAGGAACAATCGGCATGTCGGTCAAGAAGAAAAACCGATCGTATTTCTTTGTTGGCCGAGAACGACGGCGAGATGGATAATGGTACTGGACAGTGGCAAACAATTACGCTCAATTCACGAGACGCTGACATAGCGGACGGCAATGTGGAATAAAATGCGTACTTTCTGTACGGCCGTGAATTTGCCGACCTGTGCTTCGCGGGTTGGACGCGCAGACTTCTAATGTTGCATCTAATAAGGCTTTTACGTTTTTCTTTTATTTTAATTTCTCACACAAAGTAACGCAATCGTACGATCGTCATTATGCAAAACCGGATACGATTTTGCTTTCGACTCGATACGCGAAGGGTGATAACGGAGACGGAGTTGTTCGCTTTAGCAGCGCAGGTCCCATTACCGCCTTACCAAGAAGAGGTGAAAAAGGTTTGTCGAGAACGATACTTATCCCAACACCCCGTTACGAATCGACACATCTAACTGGCGAGCGATTTTTCACGGGACCCTATAATAATCTTGACAGCTTTTCAGTAGTCCATGGCCGACCCTCGTAATAAGCTTAACCAAACGGGACAATATAATTCGTAGGAATCACTTCTTTACGGCTAATTATGGGAAATTACGGTCCGGCAGAAGGGGGCCGTTAAGGAGAATAAGGTGGACATCGTACGGAGTATTGGAAATTGATTCACCGGTTTTAGCGCTCGTTATACTTTTCATCGGATCCCCATATCGATCGTGACTCTAGACCGCAAACGTGCGAACGAAACGTATGCGTCGTTTAAATATTTCAGTGGACAATTCCGAACGACCGATCGACGTAAATCGACGTCGACTCTCGATGCTCCGACTTTTGGTCCTTGGAAATGTATCTTAAATCTGGCACTCGCGAGCCATCCCCGTCGAATATGCGATCTTCAAGGTTCGTGAGACGTGGGTAAGAAACGCGAGGATAATCCTAACAGACCTCGGCGTTGTGCCGTTGCGTTTCCAATGTCCCGATATTCTTAATCACCGTAGGAGAAGGACGTCGCAAAGACGACTCGCAATCACTCGGATGTATTGGGGGAGGCGATTCGAGGATGTCCGTCCAGGATGCTTTTCCCACGTAAGCCGCGGTTCGCCGGCGCGAGGAAAAAGAAGGTGATCCTAGAGCACTCGAACAATGGAACGAGGGAAGCCTCAACGGATAGAAAGCAGCGACGAGTCTCGCGATAAAGTTGCGTCTCGCGGCGCGAATCGAGACGGACGGCAGGCGGGCACGTGTGCGTCCGCAGGTATACGCGGATGTGGAGCGCGCAGAGGGAGGGAAGGGCTGCGCGGTATCGGCAGGAAGGAGGGCGGGAGGGGCAGGACGAGGAAGGAGCGCGTAGAATCGGGGAGAGGACACGGCGGTCGGCGCGGCGGAGCAAAAGGGGGCCAGAGAGGCAGGGGGGTTGGCGGAGGAGGCGCGGGGAGGAAGGCTCGGCGAGAGGTAAAGATTCCCTGAAACCTGTGGCATTTCGCGAGGCGCTCTATCTCGCGTCTTTCGGCCTTCCGAAGGAGGGATCGATATCCCTTTGGCGGAGTAACGTCGGGCAGAGCGGCCTGTTTCGATGAGGAAGGCGACGGCAGAAGCGGCAGGAGCGGCAGAAGCGACGGAGAAGCGGTAGCAGGGACAGAAGCGGCTCCGGGGCGAGAGCTCCGGGCGCAGCCATTCCACGGCCATGTCCGCTGGCGCGCGGGGTTGGGTCCGCCCGAGCGGTGAGCGGCGGGCCAATGGGTGCGCGGCCCGGTGCGCGCCGCGCGGTGGTCGTGGCCAATGGGCGTAGCCAGGCTCGCCGGGGCGCAGGCAGCGCGCGGCCAAGCAGAGAGGGGGATTCCTCGCGGTCCTCACAGGTGCAGCCAGTTGGCTGGCGAACTCGAGGCGAGCGTGCTCGGGATCGGCCGCGTTCTCCGTATACCGGGCATCGAGGCGGACTGCCCACCGGTTTTCGCGCCGCGGATACCAAGATTTCGCGGATACTCCGCGTTACAAGTTCCTCCCCGAGTCTCCTCTCGTCGAGGATCGCGCGTACCTCGACCTCGTACGACGCCCTCGGTCGCGGACCGGGGGTTAGCCGGGGCAAGTTCCGGCGAAACGCGGCAACCGGCCCAAGGACTCCCTCGATGAGGCCCATCTCGTGGAAACGCGCGTGGAAGTCTGGTGCGAGATCGTAAAGCCGTGCGAGAAGCGCCATGAGCGCACAGATTTTGGTGCGAGGATCGGAAGGAGGATCGTAGCGCTGTGCGCGCGATGGGGCGCCGAGCTGACGGTAGGAGGTGAGGAAGAATTCCGCGGAGTCGGCCAAGGGGGTTGGCGGAAGTCGGTCCAACGTAACCCGGGGAAAGGGAGAACGAAAGAACGACCGAATCGCGGAGAGCGGAGAGAAGGACCAGAAGCGGGTACCAGCCGCGGATCGAGAGCTAGAGCGTGGGCCCTACCTGGAGGGAGCACGAAAAACGCTCGTCTGTCGGAGGGCGGCGTGGCGGGAGGACAAGGAAAAGGGGAGCCCGAGGGAGAGAAAGAGAGAGAGAGAGAGAGAGAGAGAGAGGGGGGGAGAGAGAGAGAGAGAGATCCGAGTGAGTGCCGAAGACTGGCCCCAGGGGGGAAGTGTGAGAAGTGCGATTTAACGGCCGTTGGGATAACACCGCAGTAAAAGTGGGTGCACTGGGGCCCTCGGGACCGTTCGGCCGGTACGGGCCCGTGGAAGGTGGGCCTGGTGGTCCCGGGCCCGGCGAGGGAGTGGGGGCAGGGGTGGCCGCGCTCGCGGCTGGGGAGGTGGAGGGCTACGGGGGCGCCCCGGGCGGGGGTGGGGCCGGGGGCGGGTCCGGGTCCGGGGCAGGGGTCGGGGTCGGGGTCGGGGTCGGGGTCGGCGTCGGCGTTGGCGGGGGGGCAGCGGGAGGGGGCCCCGGGGGGGTCGGCACCCCCCGGATAAGGGTCGCGACCTTCGGCGGGCCTTGCTGCGCACCCCTGCCCGTCACCCAGGCTTGTAACATAGGTAAGTGTCCTTCGCAAACCGCCTCTTCTCGCCGGCTCTCGGCTCTTCTTCCTCGGCGATCGCTCGACCCTCCTCCGCGGCGCTCCGCTCGCCTCGCGGTGCTACCTCGTTGCCCTGGCCGCCTCGCCTGGAGAACCGCGAGAGTTCTCCTCGCGCCCGTCGCTGTCCCGTCATTTTCTGGCGAACCTTCGAGGATACGGTCACTCGGCTCGGCTCTTCGTTCGAGCGGGCGGAGAGAGGGTTGAGCGTCGTCGCACCTGAGTCGCCGAAAAGAAACGTCCACGTCTCGCGTGCATCGTGAATATATGAATGAAAGATCCGCAAAAAATACGTCCTTGGAAGGTCTCCATGCAAATTTTTGATCGGATCGCGCGGGCGGCTCGTAAAGCGCGGTGTATCTTTAAATACCGCGAGCGTTCTCTTTGCTCTGCGCCAATGTCGTCGTCGAGAGTCCTCGCCGTGCCTCTGTTCTTCTTCGGAGGCCAAGAGCGGCGTTGAACGGCCAACGTTGGCGTATCCTTGGACGACGACTGGGTCGGGCAGGTCCGCGCTCTCGTCCGACGGAGAGCTTCGCGCTCCGCGATTTCTCCATCGTGTATGCGCGCGCGACGGTGTTCGATGATACGCGTCTGGTTCGAGAATGGTCTCGCGATGATGCTCCTTTTTCCGCGAGATCGACGTCGACTCTTCCCCTCGTTCTCTCGATACCCTTCGTTCTTTCGTGAGCGCTTTAAGCGGGGCCGCATCGAGTTTTGCGCTTGGGATATTCGTATTCTCCGTTCGCGTAGACGCGAGAGTTTCTCGAATCCTCGGCAAACTCTGGGTACAAAGGGTTCCGGTATTAGCATATTTCGGAGGGTCTTTCGAAGAAAAATATTGACGCTGAAGTACCGGCTCGCGATCCGTGCCGTGATTTGCTTAGTCGACTAATCTCATCGATCGCCGATTTGATCCGAGGGAAATATGCGCCGATTACCCGAGCGTCCGATCCTCCTCAGCCTCCCGAAGCATCCCGCATTGAGGTATCCCGACGCGTATATTTACCCGTAGGATAAGAGGAATACGGTATATCCGACACCGAAGCCCTGTGCTTCGTTACGCCTTGCTCCTTCCAAGTTAAAGCTCGATTTGTCTCGATCCACGGCTCAACGCCAAAATGCTGATTTAAGATCCGTGGATGTTATTTTTGCGGAGGAAAATCTTGTAAGGAGAGACTGGAAAATCTTGGCGCTCCATCGCGCCCCACCCGCGGGCAAATCCGTGAACGCGCATGGCAAACGTTTGGTATCGGAATACGCGAAACGCGGAGAATAAGTAAACAATAGTTGAACCGGCGTGTACAATCGCGCTGCATCCAAAATTACGCGGCGTAATATCCGCTGTTAGTCGCGATAAAGTGGTTAGGGACAAAAGGACAATCGCGCCTAGGTAACAAAATATCGGATTAAGGAATTCGTTTTGGTAGACCGGCAGGGCTTTCCTCTCACGCACGGTTAATCCTAATCCGGTTTGGACGATCCCAGTAAGACTTTCCGCCTTCCATCGCGGATTTCTCACCCTCTCGTGGCCAAGAGGTCCGCCCGTTCGAGTACGAGAAAGTGGCTTCCCGCAAGATCGAGCCGCGCGCTAACCGCCTTTGCCCGTCGTATAATAATATCGGTTCCCTCCACTCCCTTCTCTCGTTTAACATTTAGCGGCCTTTCGCGTAGTCGCGTACGAATCGAGCCATCGAGCTTTCTACGCTTTGTATCTTTCATCCGCGCTTCTCTCGTTCTTTGCGTCTCTCGCTTCTCGACGAAAAGACGACATTGGACGGTGATTTTAAGATCCAACGTTCTTCAGGCGCAAAACGTGGCTTTTTTCTCACAAACCGGAGAAGAAATGCTCGAATATAACTGGACCAAACTCGGCGAGAGAGAGAGAGAGAGAGAGGGGGGGGGGGACGAGACGAGAGGAGACAAAACGAGACGAGACGAGACACGAGTCGATTTTACGTCTGGAAACGTTGAGGTTTCTGGGGAGATGGGTTTCTCCTTTTTCATCTCCCTCGGCGGACAGCGAAGGGAGATGAGATGCGCAAGGTCAGACCTTAAGGGTGGGAGGAGGGTTGCTAGGTTGACAACCCTGGCAGCAGGGAGGAACTCCGCCCATTGGCGGAAACCGCGAAAAAAGGAGCGGAGTGTGGAGGGTTCGGCGATGGCGAAAAACGGCCGACAAAAAGGGAGCGAGAGGGAGCGCGAGGGAGAGAGAAAAAGAGAGGAAATGAGAATGAGAGGGGCAAAGAGGGAGACGGTGCAGAGGAGGAGCAAGAAGGGGCAATTCCGTTCGCGAATGTTAATTAACAACGAATTTTAATCCATCGGTGGTCGGCCGAACAGGAAGCACGCTCGTCGTAGAAAAACATAAAAAAAAGGAAGAAGATGCGCCGGTAGTATTAGCAACGCGGAAAATTATGGAACTATAAAGACAGAAGTGCGATCGTTAAATTTCACGATATAATAATACGCCGTGTTTTTGCTCTCCCAAAGGACCGTGTATGCTTTAGCGCCGATCAGACTGCCCCCGAGATATAAAATGGTATTTTGTCCATCCTTTTTGTTCGATCCCTTACGCAATGCGTTGCGCAACATCTCTACCGATTAGTCTCGCGTTTTCTTTGGTAAAGAAACCTCGCTCGATCGTTATTCCGTGCGAAAATTAGTTTTATAGGCAAATAAAGGCGAGATATTTTACCTCTCCAGATGTAATATCACGTTCCAGGTCTATTCGTTCCAGGACCCTTGATCGCTTAATCGATATCCTCGTTCGGATCGCGGATCGATCGAATCGCACTACCGATAAAGATCGTTTGCACGATTTGCGTTCGTTGCGAAGGCACGAAGCCATTGCGGAGAGGTTTTCTTTCGCGTCGAAATTTGGTCAGTGGAATAGGCCGTCTCGCACCGGCAAGAGACCATCCTTCGATAACGATGAATTTTTCATCGCTGCGAGGTCTCGGCTCCGGTGCGTGTGCGATACGCGTTCTAAGGCCGTCGAGGTGTGTAATTATCGGCGGAAAAAAATAAATGGCCTCAAAAAGTTTAATTCGATCGTACGATTACGGACAGCACCGGGCGTAGGCCTCGGCTTCTCTTGGCGGCGATAAAAAAAAAATTAGTCGGCGCCGTTTAATCGGCGCAGTAACCAAGCGTAGCGTAAGAAACGCGATTTTGTACCGGTAATCGCGATCTGTCATGCATTCCTGGCTGCTTCTTTGCCAACGAGGATTCACGGTTTCTCCAGATTTTGCGAATATCGAGCAGTCTGGAATATTCGATATCCCTGTCATTTCCGATATTTTCTTCTCTTTCGTGCCGATAGAATTGCTCTTTTTGATCGACGATTCGTCGAACCTCCAGGACGAAACCATTCTCCGACGCCGGCTAAAATACGTTTATCGAAGAACCTCTGGGAGTTCTTTCATTCATTATTCCACGTTGTATCGCAGTTTAAATTCGCAAGAGTTATTCCTCGAAAGAGAACGATAACGAGGCTTCCAGGTGGAAGGTTTTCGGGAATTATAAAATCGATGCGAAGGAATAGCCAGTGATTTTAAACTGCGCCGCGAAAGGATGGATCGTACCTCTCTTCGAGGGCGGATCCAATCGCGTATCGTCGTCCGTAAGGACCGTTTCAAAAGGGAACCCTTTCTTTTTTAAAGCAGGGAGCCGCGGTTTGGCGATGCTCCTGTCATGTGCAGGATGCGAGAAACCAATTATGGATCAGTACCTGCTGAACGTTTTGGACCGTGCATGGCACATTGAGTGCGTCCGTTGCTTCGATTGCAGAATCACACTGCAGGAGAAGTGCTTTTCCAGGGAAGCGAAGCTCTTCTGTAGGGACGACTTCTTCAGGTATTTATGACAGTTACACTTATCGCGAGCATCGTGGTCCAGGTGATTTGCGCCACGTTCTTTCCAATGTACGCCGTATCGGAGTTATCGTCGAACGTTCGGAATTAGAAACGGTCATCCTATTTGATTGCATTAACGCGGGCAATATCGATGGAGAAACGAATGCGGGAGCTCGCGAGGAGGTCTTGGAATTTTTAAGTAAAAGCCAAGAGCGAACGTTTCCTCGATGATCGTCGTGCGAGGGTGGCTGTCCAGCGGGCCGTTCATTTTAGGGTATTGCGATGGTTAGAACGGCGCGAAAAGGTTTTTGCGACGAAAGGAAAGGAGTCCTTGACATTTTCCAGGACAAGACTAGCGTCATTTCGTTCGATAACGTTTTCAGTAAAAATTATCCGCTTATTCACCGCCGGTAATAAACACACCGTTATCGCGGACTCGGTAAACGATTCTCCGGCACGTGTCTACGGTCGACAACGACTAGATCCGAATTGCACACGTCCGATTGGAGGATGGAAGGTGAAGGTGCATTTTCCGATTAATAAGTATCGCGAAGGATAGGGGCTCGCACAAACGCCACGATATTAATCCCCCTTCCATTTAAATCCCAAGACACTGGCCGGTACAGCGTGGACCAGGGGAGAGCAAAGCCAAGGAAGGGAGGAATTTGCGGCAAGCTTTATGAATGGAAATTTATAATACAATAACCCGAAACGCGTCGAATCGCCAAGGACCTTGACATTTGTACAAGAAACTCATTTTAAAGCGTGAACACCGCGAGCCGATACTCGGTTCACGTCCCGTCCGGAGCGGCTCCTCGTGTTTTTACGCGAGATAGAGAGTTTGGCGAAAGAAGTGCCGTCAAAAAAGCACGGACGAGTCACTCAAGTTAATTGCCAAGACCTTTCGAAGAAATTGAAATCTTTAAACGACGGTAGCGGCGATTGATTTCGAAGATTCTCGAGCGTGCCATCTCGACGATCCATCGCGCTCGCGCATCGACGTTATTCATCGCATCCTCGAGCCATATTAATATCAATCCTGGCGATATCGGCGAACCTAACGCCTCGATCGCGCAAATAGGAATTGCGCGATGCTTCGCGGCCATTTCACCTTTGCGATGGAATGCCTCGCCGGAGATACGTGGATTTTGCATCGCGGAACAAATAGTACGCGGAGCAACGAGGTGTCGAGCTATCGAAGCGTAGAACGGCTGCAACGGCTAGGCGTACTTTTTACGCGAATCGCCGAGGAGTCTGGCGTACGGCACGAGCGGATTATTATTGGAGTTTCACAACGGGCCGATGCATCATCGTCGAACGATTTACATTCGCGCTTTGGCATTTATCGCGAGACCAGTTAAATCTAGCGGTACGCGCGCCGCCGCTCGTACTTTTGCCAACGAAATCGCCGCGTTCGCCCTTCTCGGGGCTACCTTCGTCTCTCCTTCGTCCTCGTTTACTCCCAAGATGCACGGTTTTTGAGCGGATTCCTTACCGTCGGAACTGCGCGAACAAATCCCGCGAAAAAAGTCATCCTCCTCGTGAAAGTAGGAGCTTCCGTCCACCGTGCGCCTCGGTAGCTCCTGGACTTTACTCCTTCGCGACTTCTGGAAGCGACGAACGATCCCCTTCGTGGCCAAGGATCGCGCAGGAGCAGGAGGAGACGGAGAGTCGAGGGAGGGGGCCCTTCGATACTCATACGCAGAAGCGTATAACGAACGTGTTGTATACTTTACGAGCCACTTTGCATTTCGTCCCAATGAAAAATTCATTAGCCGCAAGACGACCGGCCGAGGGAAGTCGGCGACGATCGGTCAGCGTTCTCCTTTCGGCCACCCGTTAATCAGGACTCTCCTCCCTTATCGTTCCGACGACTCGAGCTCACCACCTGGATCGTGATTGGGCGTCTGAAATTCCGCGAGCATCGTCGCAGACCGTACGATATCGCGCTCAAACCTGGAAGCGTCAACGGTCCTGCGCGTACACGCACGCGTACGCGGAGATGTCGATTCGCTCGCTCGGTCCGTCCTTCGAATATCCGCACTGGCGCGCATCTCGAACGCTCGGTGCCTCGACATCGTCGAGTATCGAACGAACCTACGATGAAATTCGTGTCCTTCGTCATCGGCGCACGCCTCGGCTTCGACGAATCGGATCTTCGCGCGCTCGTACAAATCGTATCGTCGAATTTGAAAATCGCCCAGCGAGAGCGACGCATTTGGCGGAGATGACGATAGGGTGTAGGCCGATCGGTCGATAGCGGCCAGACTCGAGGAGCGCTCCTCCACGAGGAGTCGCTCTCTTGGGAATTCCGTAACACCTCCGGGAGGTCCGAGGTATCGCTCGGTGGAACGGTACGCGCGGTTATGGTAACCGGCTCTACGAGTCGCAGCAAGGTCCTTAAAGGTCGATAATGGCCCGTGGGGGCCCGAAAGGGTCCAGGATCAAAAGGACCGATGTCCCCGTTTCGACGCCGCCTCGACCGGCATGGCCCGCGGTCGATGGCCCGGCGTCTACCCCCCTTCAAAATTATTGCCCTAAAATATGGTCCGGCCTCGCCGCCGAAACGCCGATGAAAACATTATCGCAGCGCCGTGTCACACGAGGGGCTAATGCCACTCCGCCACTCCGCCACTCCGCCGTGGCGCATTCGACGCGGCCGCTCTTGCCGGGGATTCACGTAGGCGCCTTACGCCCGCTCGATTATCGGTCAAACGCGCCGAGGACGACGCTGCTCGAGATTCACGCGCGTAGGCTACGACTCCCGAATTACCGGATGATCATTCGGAGATGGAGCCGTTTACGTTGCACGGTTAGTAATGCTCGTCGTCGCTTCGAGCGCGCGTGGGTCAGCGGCCGATCGTCGGACGAGTACGTCTTCTTTTCCATTCGTCTTGCGAGCATCCTTAACGCCGACGAGTGGAGTTCCGTGCCCGACGTATTCGCGCTCGAAAGACCGAGGAGCCTCGCCGGGAAGAAGGGACGCGGAGTTTCGTTCGGCTTTCGTAGGCGGCCAAGACGTATCCCCCGTAATGAAGGAAAGATCGTACGTCATCGCGGTTTTCTGGGGTAGTCCGAAAGGGCGCCGACGAGCGGCCCATTGTCCTTGCTCTCGAGCGGCGGTGCCTCGGCCTCCTCGGGAGTAGACCCGTCGAAACTCGGACGTGGAAACATTATAAATGCGCCGTGACGGCCGCTGCGAGCCGTAGGAGAAGTTCGTTGGGCGTGACGGGGCCAGCGCGGCCCTCGAGATGGAGAGAGAGAGAGAGAGAGAGAGAGAGAGAGAGAGAGAAGCAGAGAGAGAGAAGGGGCCCCCGAGTTGTTTCCCTTCCAGGAAGGCCCGGCCAATGCTATCGCGATACGTATTCCTAAAGAGAGCTCTTTTTTTTACCAACTACCCGATCTTACGTCATGCGTGCGCCTCCTTCGTCGGCCGTCCTACCTAAGTAAGTGCGTACGTCCACGACGGATGTTTCCGAATTCTTGGAATCGCGCGCCACGTTCCGTAAGCGGAGCCAAAGCCGCTCCGTGATTTTCATCGCGCACGCCTTCGCAAAATCGTCGGGCGTTCGTGGCTCTGCCTGCACGCTCCATGCTCGACGTAGGATCCGCGCGATGGGTAGCGGAGAAAATCGGCGACTATGGATTATGATTCGCAGAGGCGACCGGCGCTAAAGGCAAGGAAGATCGAAAGGGAGTATCGTGTCGTAAGCTCGCAGAACGGTCTCCGAGGTACCATCGAGGTATTGCGCTTTCTTTGGAACGTCGGGGATTCTATTCGGCACGGTACGACGCGCCAAACGGCTACCTTATTATTATAGAAGGAGAAGTTAGAAACGGGCGGACAAACGAGCGCCGGGACGTGAGATATATAGGCGCGAAAAAAAGAGTCGAGGAATTCAATATCGTCGGAGGCGATAATAATTCAAATCGGGCAAAGAACGGAGGTTAGGGCTTACGGTAGGCAAAAAGAACGTTCCAAATTTCGTACTCTCGTCGCCGACACCGCGGGAATTTAATGCCGGCGCTCTTTTTCACCCGCATTACGCCGCCTTACCGGACATTACCGCATCCTTTGGTCGATCCTTCAAAACTAATTGCGAATACGGCTTTTGTACCGCGAACCGACCACATCAACGTAGCTTATCCATCGAATAACCAACCGGTTGACCCGATTAACCGTTCCGTTGAAACTATTGCCTCTTGGAGATTGCAATGGTCGTTGCATAAATACGTACAATACGCATGAATTTCGGTATGCGGTACGTGCGTATAGCTATGGAATACTTTTTACGATAACCGTGCGGTATGTGTCGTCTTTCGTTATCGTACATTGTTCAACGTTCGAGCGCGATTACGGAGGATATTTTCGCGTCGTCGATCTACTCGAATCGCAAGAGGGTGGGTTTGATCGATAAAGATCGAAGCGATCGGCCAGCGACGACGATAGGCTTTGCGCTCATCGACCACACCGATCGCCGGCGTTTTCGTCGTCTCCCCCATAATTGCGGAACGAGGCGCAAAGCAACGGCAAAGGATGGTCGTTTTTAAAAGGAGTCGTCCGCGCCTCTCGATTCTGTGCCGCTGATTTTCTCGGAACACGTACATAACTTGTGCACGCGCGGAAGCGTACGCGGTGCTAATTGGATTCCGCTAATTAGGACCTCCGTCTCGCCGATAGTTTGCAGTCGCTTTACGCCCTTTGCCGTCGCGTACGCGACATCGACGCGCGTGCTAATCTTTGCTGGAAAATCGCCGGTCCATCCACGAGCGTCGCGAACCGAAGAATCTCGCCGATGCGCCGCACCGAGTCGTGGGAGATCCTCGAAAACCATCGTCGAGTCAAGATCGTTTGGTTCTCGTCTTAAATTTTGCCTCTCACGATGCATCCCCTTAAGTCAAATGCATCGCGGGAGAAACTTCGCTTTGGAATATTTACTCGCGTATTTATATCCGCGAACTCTCTCGCTTCCCCATTTCTCGGGACACTGTACCGAATCGATCCACAGGGATAATTAATCAGGAGTGACTGTCGGAAACGCGATAGCGACTTTGGCCACGGATCGGTAAGCAAGCTTAAATTCTGCCCTCCTCGATGTTTAAATTATTTATTTATCCGTCGGTAGTTCCTTTCGCCGTGTTTTGCGCTGTTTTTCTCCGGGAGCACCGAACGGCGGGTAATAGGGGTCGGTATCGTATGGGCGTAATGAACCGCGGTAAAAAAATATCGTAATAACGATAAGCAGGTCCGATCCGGCGCGGCTTATAGGGGCGCGCGGGGCGCGCGGGGGGGGCGGGGCGGCGGGGCGGCCGACGCAAGGAGGGCGGGAGGGACGAGGAGACGGACAGACGGACTGACCGGGCATGGGACACCGTGGAACCTCACGCACCACATATATAAACTGTTGGGTCCGTGGCAAATCGTGCCCGGACCCACCCCCTTTTTTTTATCCAGACCCGCCTGTCCTATATTTCTTGCTACACGCCAGAATTCCTACGTAGCTCTTTACGCTCTCCTCTTTAAGGCCCTCCCCCTCCCCTGGCTTCTTCGTTTTTCTCACGTGGGAGGGAGGGGCAGAAAAATGAGGGGGAAGGAGAGAGAGAGAGAGAGAGGGGGGGGGGAGAGGGAGGCCACGCAGGCACCGCGTAAGCCTTTCTATTAATGATTTTTACGGCCGGCCCCCGGTTCTTTTTCTTCCACGAGGAAGAAAGGACTGGCTGCTGTCCTCTCGGAATCAAAGAGTAAAAATCGAATCCGCGTCTCGAGGACCCGAGCACTGGAACGCGCAGTGGTGGAGGTTACCGCGGGACAGGCCAATTACTATAATTAATTAAATAATTCCCGTAATTAGGCGTGCACGATTGCGAGCGCGCGGAGAGTGGGTAGGGAAGGATGCGAGAGCCCGGAGGTATCTAGCGTTCGATGGTCAAGGAGTATCTAGCTACTGCTTCCGTCAGGGAACACCCGATCGTACGCGAGAGTGCTAATTTTGACGGTTTGATGAGTACCTTGAAAAAGCGTGCCGACTAATTATAGTTCCTTCCCCGAGCAACCGTGACTTCGACCGATTCTTCCGTTCTTTTGGATGGATGCGATACCGTCATACCGATCCACTCTTTCTGTCTCCGGCACACACCGGATTGTTGACCAAGAAAAGCCTCTGGAATTAATCGGAGTAATCGAGAGTCGTTTCGACGCGCATCGATGGTTATATCGGATGTTTGCGCGTATTCGAGCAACTACGATATAGCTACGTTAAGACTCCACTCCTTTGCAAGCGCTAAATTTTCCTCGCTCTATATATACGGATTCGCCCATGTTCCAAGCGGATTTAGGATCGAACGAGGCGGCCAACGTTGTCCCTGGGTATTCGTCCAACATTGTAATGCTTCAAAACGTCCGCTTATTATTAGCCACATTAGAATGTCCGGTCAACCGCGCGTCTCCTCCCTTCACGGCGAGGGCTTTGAATATTCTTTGTGCGTAAAAGAAAAAAGGGAAACGTCGAGCAAGCTATATAAGTCGGATATAAGACGGAGAAGTCCGATCGATCGGTCCTTCGCGCATCCTTCCCGAGGTCCGGTAAACGTACGCTTATCCGAGCGTGCGTGCGATTTTTTTAAATCGCTTCCCTCGATTCCAGGCGGCACCGCGAGAGGTCGGATAAGAAACGGGGGGACACAGCGTAGGTGAGGGTAGGTCCCGATGTGCATTTCCGGCAGAAAGCGCGGACACGTTGACAGTAATAAAATAATAGGCATCCCGAATTGGGTCAGACGATACGTCGGCAGTCAATAGGAGGAAAGTTAAGCGGAAAAGTCGGCGGGGCTTTGATCCGCATTTAGAGGCGGCGCATGCACGTTTGCAGAAGCTTAGACCGAACGGCGATTGAGATATTTGCTTTCGAAAGGCGCCAGCCCTAAGGGACCGGCTAATTGCTATAATTAATCGCGTGATTCCTGTAATTAGGTCGATCCGGATTACCGACTCGAAGCGCGTGGTTGCTGCTTCCGTAATAATATATCCGTAGAAACATCGGGCGAACGTCCGATCGTTTTAGTTAGATTTATGAATCCACGTGGAGTCGAACGCGCGCGGAAAGAGTCGAGCTTCCTGGCCGATTCTCGCCCGTGATAAACCGATAATCGTTTTCACGACACGTTTGCCGATAACCCTTTCGAGAATTCCCGCGGAACCTAAGCGAGATCCTTTACGAGTTATCCCCACATGCGGAGAAATATAATGGAAGGGACGTGTTTTTCGCGTCTCTACCAATTTAGATTAGCGCCAGTGTAGGAGCGACGAACCTCGAATCGAGTCCACGTGCGACGGGAGGATGCCTATGTTAAAATAACGATCAAACCTGAGCCCCGTCTAATCTCGATGGCAACGCGAATTCTTCTCGTCCTGCCAGTATCGAAATTGAAATAAGAAAAAAAGGCGGGGCAAAGGAGCCGAAAGCTGACGGTGGAATTAACAATTGCTGCAAAATTCGAACGCCCGGTACCAACCGCGGCGTCTTTTTACGACGCGGAAGGGTTTTAACTTTTTATGCCTTATCGGGACGTTAAAGTCCCATCTCTTTAAACGCGCCATATTTCTTTTATCGACATTTGCGAGCGGTATAGGTCAATGACAGGGAGGCTCGTGAGTTCGAAACCCGATAAACGGACGTTGTCGCGCAACATTGACTTTTTTTTTCGTCGATCGAGGAAAAAGCGTCGGGTGCATAGAAACCGCTCTGAGAAAAACCGTCGTACAAGAGCGGTTCCAACAACGGACCGCTGATCCTGCTCGTGCTACACGAAGATATAGACCGTACCTTTCCAGCGAATAACGATAAAGGTTCATCCTAAAGTTAGATATGACCACGGATCGATGCTCGTTGCCGATCACGCGTTACTTCTAGGGCTCCGCGATTACACACTGTACAATAGTGATCGTAAGACTCGCATCCTTCCACGAGCACCGACCACGATTCGATTTCATCCAGTCGGCGGTGCGTGCGTTCATCGATAGCCGAAGCGGGTGTTTTCCTCGGCAATCGCGATATCCGTGTTTGTCGAATTTGAGAAGGAAGCGTGCCGAGACGAGGAAAATAGCGCGTCAAAAACAGGGAGGTAAAACGAGCCCGAGCCATTAATCATGGAACGCTCAAAGGTCCGAGGAGACACGCGCTCTCATTATCCAGTCTTTCAACGCGGCTGGCCGATAAATCTAAACTCTTTTCCCTTTTTTACGACCGTTCCAGGCGATACGGGACGAAATGCAGCGGTTGCCTTCAAGGGATAAGCCCGCAGGATCTCGTCAGGAAGGCGAGAGACAAGGTTTTCCACCTGAACTGCTTCACCTGCCTGGTGTGCCGGAGGAAGATGAGCACCGGCGAGGAACTGTACGTTCTGGAAGACAACAAGTTCGTCTGCAAGCAAGACTTCGAGTTGGGCAAGTTGGCGCCGGACACGCATCACGTGCACGGTCATCACGGTGAGTTACAAGCATCGTTCTTCGGCCTTAGCCCTTTGCAAACTGCCTCTTGGCCATCGTGCGCCTATCGGTTGCTCGACTCCATCGAACATCCACGATTTATCGAACGTACAAGATCAAAGTTTTCAAGGACGATAAGGGTTATCGACGGAGACCCGTTTAAAGGTCTACGCTTAACGATCGGGGACGTACTTAAATTCTTTCCCTCTTGAGCACGTAAGGATCCTGCCTGGATAAAATTAGCGCCCGCTTTTACCTCGATGGGCCCATCCGTCGATCGGTGGGTTTATTCGGTTAGGTATGTCGGCTAAAGGAGCACTTTGGGCTTGCCGCGTGCTCTACGGTTATCGAGTAGATCGATTCGCGGTGCAAAGGGGATCCAGATATCCAGACTTTTCGACGAGATTCGAACGTGAGCGAGCATGGGAGAAGCCGAGCCATACGAATTTCATGGCGGTATCGAGCATCGATGTCGCCGACGGAAGGCGATATCGGAACAATTTCACGCTCCAAATTACGCGGATGCAAGGGAGTAGTGGAAGGAACGCAAAATCGAAAGAAGCCTCGCCGATTTCGGGTCCGATCTCTTGGCAGAGCGGGTAATTCGCGAGGGAGAATAAGAGTGGGGGCTCGGGTATCGCGCTCGAGAGTTGCAGAATTCATTGCGCATCGCGAGGATTCCAGCCTCGAAATTTGGCGAGTCCGAAGGGACCGGGGGAAAAACACTGCGACGAAAGATACGGCGCGATTTTCGGGCCTGATTCTCTTTAAAGCGAATAATCGTTGGGCCGTATATTGGAGGGGTGGGAGGTGGGCTGGGGTATCACGCTTCGACGCGGCCGCTGGTAGAGATTTCACGGAGTCAGGATCGGTGGAAAAAAGAGGGAGGCCGGTGGTTTCCACGGGGTTTCTACCCCGGCCGGGCGGCAAGCTGTGAAAACACCGGGCGTGCACGTACCGCGCCGAGGCAGCGGAGTAGGAGAGCGAGAGAGGGAGTCGGGAAAAGGAGACGGGGCGAGATCGGTTTCACGAGGGCCTCTCTGGTGCGTAAGCCGTGAAACGAAAACCGAAAGGTCGTTAGGCAGGGGCGCAAACCTTTTGTCGCTTCGGTGCCGACGCCGAAACCGCAAAACGTCCGACAACCCGATTCCTTTTATTTTCCTCTCACGAGAATGGGACCTTCGTCTACGCGACGTGGGTACCGCTGCGCGCGCGCGCGCGCGCGAAACAATGTCGCGAGATAATGGGCGCTAAACCGATGCTTTTCGTCCTTCTCAACGTTATCGCTCGCGATCGTTTCAAGGCGATCGCCCAACTTTCGAACGGACGATTTCTCGAGCGGGTTTCGAGGGATACCGATCGATAAAGATAACGCACCATTTGTATCTCGATACATCGAGTTTAAGGAGAGATTGGAAGCAGATATTTCTCGGACAATCGTTGAGCACGGTATAGCGTTGTACGACGACTACGATGGAAAAGTACCGACGCGATCGTCTCGACGATTAAACATTGCGAGCATCGCGATACTCGACGCGTTTTCCACATTAATCTCCGTCACTCCGCGACCATTTGTCGATTGTCGAATTCTTGGTCATCGTTCCAACTCGAGTAGAATGCGCCGCGGTAGTTGTGCCTTTAGAAATGAATGTTTCTACCGACATTTTTATGGGCCTCGTAACGTTGACTCCGATCGCCGTCGAACGAGCAAAATCCTGACCCGAGACAAAAATTTCGTTCTCCGGAAAACGCCGTATCGGCGGTCAGATATATTTGGGATAACGAGGATGGCGAAAGAACAATTCGATTTTCAATAAAATCGTCGATAATGTTCCAGGGGATTATAGAAACGTATGATTACATTTCATTTTGCATCGAATCAAATTACCACGGGATTTAACCGTTTATTCCCGCGATCCCTTTTAATTCTATCGCTGACTTTGGTCAAAATCTGATAACCGTCCGATACACGGTTATTCGTTTTCACCTGGCCCGTGCGGATTCCATACCGTTTGGCGCGCGAGTCGAATTTTTCGACATTACCGTGGTCGTAAATCGTTAGGTTGTCGGAAAAGTCGCCACAGATTTTGGCTTTGAGCGAGGCGAAAGGAATGCGTTACGACCCCTCCAACGATCCAACGCCTCGCACCTCTTTCGTATCGCCTTTGAAGTCCGCCGATAGGCTTGGTGGGATGCAAAGATCGGAGCTTTATTTCGATATGAGTTTATTCGTTAAAAGTCATAGCGGAAAACGACCGCCTCGTCGGGATACACGCATATGCGTACATACGCATCTAGCGGATCGACATTCGCCGGCGGCAAACGCGTATTCGCTTTCGTGCGCATAAATGACCACGAGCACGATGCGGAAGGGAACTTGTTCCAAGGTTTCCAAGTGTAAACATCGACGCAAAACTACCCCCCCCCCCTATACGTACGTATCCATGCTCGAAAATCTTGGGACACTCGCTTGCTTTGACGAGCTTTAATTATCTAACGCAGAGCTACGTTGGTTATGTAACATTACTACTACCGCAGATTTTTATGGACGGCTTTCAATGTTGCGGAGCACGCGAAAACACAGTGTCCGCGGCTTGTCCGTTCAAGGTTCGTGCTAGGATCGGTTTGGTTCGATCGTTTCTAAGCACCATGTGGCGTAGATCAAAGATCGGTTTTACGCGTTATCAATAACTTCGATAAGTTTTGCGATAAATAATAGTTTCAACGAGTACTTTGGTACTCGTATCGAGGTACGTACAGGAATCATCGATCGCGAAGGATGGGATAATTTCTCGCAAGGTTGCCCTTCTGCACCAGCTTATTACGTAAACGCTGCATTCGCGATTAGCGGCACGCTTTCCCCCAATACGATAATCGAAGAGAGAAGAGGTGTGTTTTTCCAAGTCGACGATTAGACTGCGACGATTATTAAAATGTCCGATTCGGATCGTTTACGAGCAGAATCGTCGAACCTGTCGGCAGGAGGAGACTCGTTGATGGGCTCCGGGTCGGAGGACGAGGACGAGGACGGTAGTGCTCCCCACCATCACCACAGTCGTGTCGGCGGTACTCACCTGGGTGCTCACAATCTGGGCACGGGGGGTCCAGGTGACCAAACCGTCGGTCACGGTGGCGATCTACCTCTTGGGAGCGACCCTTGCAAGCAGGAGGATTCCGAGGATCAAGGTGAGACGCGTTTACCTTCTTCGTTCCACCTCGAGTATCGAGCGTTATAAGTACAAACTATGGACAGCGAAGCTTTCGTAAGATACTCGACGATCCGATTTCCCGACGAGTCGTTGATCGTTGCCGGATAAAATTCCGTTTGTCCGCGACATTACCGTGAATCGCCAAATCGCCAAATCGGTTGATCGTTCGACGATCATCGAGGCCAATGGCGGGAAAGAAGTCCTCGAAAAGGGAGTAAGCGCGATCGATCAACGACTCAATCGCGGGCTGCTCCGGCCTTTTTCGGTGGCCCTCGAAGGGGAGAAGCGATCGGGTGTCTTGACCCGACCGCGTCGGTACGAATTACCAGGCGCGTCAGGTCTTCCCGCGCCGTTATTCACTCCTGCTCTTTTATCGCGAGCACAACAATGACCCCCCTCGCTTTCACCTCGGCCGGTATAACCATCTCGCGCGCCGAACGCCGAAGGCTGGAGGGGGTCGGTGGATAGGTAGGGGTGTCTTCGCGAAGGGTGGCCCCCGTAGTGCGGTGTGACACTGTCCAAACATTTTCTTTGTCCCGTGGTTAAGACCTCCCCGGGTATATATAGATTATCGTCGAGAGTCGGGGCCCTGAATACGGCCACACGCGAGCGGCGCATCGTGTAGGTGAGCACACATGGACGCGTATATAGAGCCGAGTATAGCTTTCAACGGTGGAGCAGCCGCGGTAATCCGATGGGGGTTTCGCATCGCTTCCGGGGGATTGGCTTCGATCGTTGTTACCTCGATCCGACCGATGAGGATTTCGAGATACGTAGACGCGGTTATACGCGCCGGGTACGTACTTCGGAATTCTTCGCCTTCCGAGAGGCTCGAGAGCGGATCCAGCGGCTCGATCGTTAACCGGTCAAGCTTCTTTGCACGCGGATCCTCGACATCGATACTCTACAATCGAAACTAGTATTTTTCGACATCGCGATCGTCTCTCTTCGAACGAATAATGCCCACGATCTATCGACGGGCGTCGCGTCCCGAGGAGTTTCTCTCGCGAGGAAGAGGGCGAAGATCGTCCTCGCGGAGAGGCGGGCTCTTCGAGGGGTTAGGAACGCCGGGGGTTTCGGGGTGGCCGGGGAATTGATTATGAAATGGGAGCATTGTTCCGATTGAAGGTTCCCTCGACGGAGATCCCGAGACGAGGGATAGCCAGACGGAGAACAAAAGTCCGGACGGCGGTGCGGGCGGTGGAAGCGGCGACGGCGGTGCCGGCTCGAAGAGGCGAGGTCCGAGGACCACCATAAAGGCGAAACAGCTGGAGATCCTCAAGTCCGCCTTCTCTTCTACCCCGAAACCCACGAGGCACATCAGGGAACAGCTAGCGAAGGAAACCGGGCTGCCCATGAGAGTCATACAGGTTGATACCGTTTAGAATGGTATTTTTGAATACGAGCATACCCGGCTCAACGAGATCCGGTCATCGTCCCTTCGCGGTAACGATAAATCGTGAAATACGATCGGTCGCTCGTTCCGACCGTCGATAGAGTAATCGCGCGAAAAAGTTGGGAGCGTGGTCCTTGGTCAAGGGACGTTGAGGTACCACGCACCGTACGGTTTAAAGCGCGGGAGGTATCCTTTTGAGGGTGCAAATTGGTCAGCGAGGATGCAGTTGGTAAAACGAACTTTTGTTGCGCGCATTGCCGCAGGTCTGGTTCCAAAATAAGAGGAGCAAAGAGCGCAGGTTGAAACAATTAACGTCGATGGGCAGGAGCCCTTTCTTCGGTGGCTCCAGGAAGATGAGGGGATTCCCTTTGAACTTGAACCCCGGCGCTTTGGGCGGCGAGGACGGCCCGCCGCCGGTTTTCCCGTATTTCGGCGGTGAAAAGTTTGAGTTTGGTTACGGCGGGCCCGTGGCGTTTCATCACGAATTCTTTGGTGCCCACCCACCCCCTCATCCGCACGGACCGCCCTTCAGTGGCCCGGGAAATCCTGGTAAGTTCAAAACTCCGAGGCGGAGAAGGAAACGTTTCATCCCGCGGAAGGACTCGTTTTGTCCTTACTCGAGTTGTACCGGAATTACGCTTACGGCATCGTCCGACGATTCTCTCGCCTACGGTTCCTACGTTCTATCGCTGGCTCGCGAATTCGATGAATTTGGAAATGCGCCCCGCGCGCTCTACGCTATCCAGCGATCGGCGGACACCTCGTCCCCGATGATCGCAAGATCGCGTGGATCGTGGGAGAAATTTGGCGTCTCGGCGCGAAGCGTAGCGTACCGACGAATGGATTCGCGGTATTCAAAATCGTTTTGCGTTCGGTCGGCTTTAGTCGAAAATCCGCCGGTGATTCTAACCAGCCTCGAACCAGAGGTGAATCGCGATAATTATGACAGCCGGTTTCGGAGATGGCCGGGCGGATACGATCCTCTCTGAGCAGTACGTAACGTGTTCCTGACAGGCTTAGACCCGGCCAGTTTGGCGGGCATGGCGGCCGCGGTGGCGGTGACAGGGGAATATCCACCTCCGGGTGCGGGAGGCGCACCTCCGGAATTTCTCACGGGCCCCCCCGGCCAGGGGCCCCCCGCGCCCACCGGCGGCAGCCCCGGGGAGTTCCTAGCGCCTTCAGGTAAGACGAGATACCTCGCCTCGATTCCCACTTTTTACATCGACTTCCCACGATGTTTACGTAGAGCTAGCTTCGAACAGGCCTAAAAGGTTGGCCCTCGGTTAACGCTACGGCCAACGCGTTTTTTTAGCCCGATACGTATTTGGATCCTGGCGGTCTTTGGACCTTCGATCGAGAGAGGATCGGGATAAAGGCTTGGATCGATCGCCTTGGAGGGCGAACGTTCTCCCCATCTCGATATCGCGGTGAAGGATATTCGAGAATATCATTCGCGGAGCGTGCGCGTTCCTCCCCGCTACTCGTCTCGTTCCGTTCGTAAGACCCGAGGGATGCAGATGAATAGAGATCGGCCGGAGACGCGATCGAGAGGCGACGCGCACTCGATTCCTCGTTATTTCTCTCCTCGTGCGAAAATGGTCGGCGATGGTATCGAGAATGTGTTGGTATTGTTCTCAGGTGGAGCGCAGGGTAATCCCAGTGCCGGTGGTAATGGCGGCGGTCCGGGGGGCGGTGGCGGCGGAGGCGGGTTCCTGGAGCCGCACCAGATGCAGAGCGAGGGGCTGGCCTGGTAGTACGAGTTTTAATTAACGTCCCTTACGAATTCCTTTTTTCTTTCCGTTGGAGGAGCGAAAAGCGATGGTTCGAGAGAAAATCGAAGGCCGGCTGGCGGCGCGGAAGTGCGCGGCTTCGGCGCGAGTCGGGGTGATAGCGGTCCGACCATCCTATCCGCCCGCCAGACAACGCCGATATACGTATTGTACTACCTTCGTTTCTGTAAGATACGCGGAAGGCGATCGTGGGCCCGATCGCGTTTTATCACGGTTATCATTGTCATTATTAACATTATGGACTTTTATCGTTATTATGGCCGCTGGTATCAATGCCGACGCTACTACTACTGCTACTACTACTACTACTACTACTACTACTATTATTATTATTATTATTATTATTATTATTATTATGGTTTATTAAATATTATTATTATTATTATTATTATTATTATTATTATTGTGTATAAAAATTCGAGATGACCTATCGTGTAATATTGTACCCACCCCCTGTTGATTACTTTCCGACGTTACTTTACGAGACACCCTGTAGATATCCGCTGTTGTACACCCGACACGTACACAAAGTCGAGAAAGACTTACGCGCGCAAGCACATACCTACACACGTACACGCGTACATAAATCCACGACTTAAAGACGCTGTACTAATTATCATTAAAGTATGAATACAAATAGGAATGTGTAATCTGTATTTGTTAAGGCGGCGATCGATGTAAATACACACTTATTTGCTGAATTGCGCGCGGTGCTGATTTGGGGGCCGGTACCGAAAAAGTTGCGCGCGGGACACACGCACGTTGTAAACCGATGCAACATCGGGCGAACGAGGGAAATTGGGCACGCCGCCGCGATGCATAATGATTATAAATATTATTATAATAAACCACCTCGTATTTCCGTATACGTACCAGTGCATACTTCATTTCCCTCATCGTCGCCCTTTTCCGAACGAACCGTCCTCGTTGCGTCGCGGCCAAAGCAGGCTGCCGAGAAATTCCTGGACGTAAAGCCCAAGTCTGGTGAGTACTCGATTTTTTTTCTAAGAATCATAATTACTTCTTGGTCGAAGAAAGACTCGTTTATCGATGCAAAACCTGCTCGATCTTTTTGCACGCGCACCTCGCAATTTTTTTTTCAACGCTACAACGGGTCATTTGAAATTTTTATACAAGGACCCATGTTTTTTTTACTTCCGACCGAAAATCGGGGTCGATAGCGCATAAAATATCTCTCTGTCGACGTCGTTGGACGCGAAGGGGATCCGCGAGTTCTTCGAATATTCCGAGCGCGTCTCGTGGTCCTACCGAAATCTCAGTATCCCCGATTCCCGGCGGGGCGAAGCACCTGAGACCAGAAAGCGAATCCTTTTTCTCCCCAAATCGTCCTGGTAAACGCATCTGCGCCCCGAGCCGTACGTGCCCCAATGTCGTTAGCGGCTGCACCGCCGTCCTCCAGGAGGAAAGAGATCGGGGATTCGCTTTCCCGGACATCTGGTGAATTCGATTTTGATGTGTTTCTGCCCTCCGGGGGTCGTGCTCCTCCTCGAGGCTCCGACGCGTATCCCTGACGGTCCCACAGGGGGTAGAAACGATGTTGCATCCCCATGTGCCCCGTTTACACCGTGTACACACCAGCTACGCGCTCCACGAATCTCGTTACAAGTGTCTCTCCCTTGCACGCCTACAAATTCTCTGTTTGCGATCGCAGGCGAGGGCGGTCGAGTATACTTCACGACGCTCACCCTTGCTCTTGGAATTATATTTACGCGCTCACTCGTGACCGCGGTGTCCACCGGAGATCACGACCTCCAGGAGTCGGACCTCGAAGGAGATAAAAAAATATTGAGAAAGGCAGTCGCGTAGACGCGAGGCGTCTCAGCGTGGAATAATATCGCGGCGCATTCTCGCGGGATGCGACGCTGGAATTTATACGGGTGCCGCGGGAGCACGCGAGGCGCGAAGAACCGTGGGTGGGTAGTAACGAGAAGTACGGAAGGGCGAAGGGCGTCAGCGTTCCGTGTAATGCACGTCGACCAGGATCACCCGCGGAAGATCCTACGGGAGATTCGACAGATGCGATGCCCGCCTCCGCGCCCCGGGAACTACCACGGGGGTCCCATGGGAGTCTTGCAGGGACAAACCGTCCCGGGGGGGGTCCGCGCGCACACCCCATCTCGTATCTACCCCTCTCCATCGAGGGCAAGGAAGGACGTTCGCGGGACAGGAAATACTTCTGGAGCGTTATGGCGCCCCTGTGTCGAGGCGATAAAAAAAAAAAAAGGAGGGAAGGGAACGAAAAGTTACTTCGAATGTTCGGCCCGCCGCTTATCCTCTTTCGCGCCGATAGGAACGCATCGACTTTTTCCGTGCGCTTCTTTCGCGCCAAAAATGAATATCGTACACGTGGAATAAGATACTTTCCTGGTGGTAGCGAGCTTCCCAGAAGGCTGTCCGCGGTAGCGCGTTCGACGCACGGAACGCCCATACATCCCGAATCGCGGCAGTAACCTCCGGTGAGGACATCTTATTTTTTGGAATGCTCCGCCACGGGAGCGTAAAACTTCGGGCCAGGGGTTCGCAAAAGGGGGCGGGAGGTGGTCGCGAGTCGAAGGGGCCGCTGCGCGTCACGGTCCAACGCGTTTCGAAGGCTCACGTGTCCGCGCACGTGTCGCAAAACGAGCCCCCGCCGTGCATCGCCCCTCGTTCGTCTCCTATCATTATGCAAGGAGGCCTTACGAATCACGCCCTGCTTACCGCGCACGTTCCAACCCCGGCGGTCGTCGCTGGCTCGAATTAACCCGCCAAAGCTTCCAATTAAACCGGCGCACCTACTCCTCGATACGCTGCCACTTTACGATTAGAGCGACACGAGCGATCCTCGACGTTTTACGCCCTCCTCGTAGATATACGAGGGACGTCCCGGAGAGGATATTCGTCCGCTTCGGGAGCGAAGATCCGATCGAGGGTAAGTCCGATAAATCGAGCGACGTATCGCGAATCGACCGTACGTCGAGGCGGTGCGTCGAAACGATGCGATCATCGTCCGAGCCTCTACGGGATACGCAGAGACGGGATCGTGCGATCGTCCGATCGTAGGTAAGCGGAAATCGCATTGTACGGCTATCTCCGCGCAATCGTGTTTTCTCGAAAGTTCTCGAGACGCAACGCGAGCTCGAAGCGACGTACGCGATGTATCCGTGCGCCGTGTCGAAGATCGTCGAAGATCGTCGAAGATCGTCGAAGACGAAAGAGTATCTTCGGCCATCGGTTTTGCGCTCGCTACCTCGACCGAGATATCTTCTTTCTCCTCCACGATCTCGTTCGGTTGTTTTCCGAGTTGCTCGGCCCGAATCCGAGTCGTTCTTCCTCGAAGCGTCGATGCTTCTTGGAAAGGCCCGAGGGCGCCGATCGCTGCGAGTGGCACAATGGAAACGTCGAGTGGCCGTTGTCGCCGATCGAAAGCGGGCCGCGGATCAAGCGCGTCTCCTCGCGCCGCTGCGCCCGACTTATTTCCGTCTCTGTTCGACCGGACAGACGGCAGAAGCGTCCAGAACGACCTCCCGGTGTTCCGGTGGGCTTAGGCTAATCCGAAATCCGGATTACTCGTGCCTCAGCTGGTCCCGCCTCGCAGACGCGCCGTGCCAACGATAGCTGTTTTTTTTTTCTCTTCGACGTGTATTAGTCGAGCGTGTAAGATGCGCGCAACGAGGATTCCCGCTTATCACGATGGCGATAGTCTCGAAGGCTTCGAACTCTCGGATAACGGCTTCCCAGCGTCACTGGCTATTTCGAGCGCAGAACCGAAGAGGCACGGATCGCGAGACGGAACTCGATCGTGGGGAATCGCGCGCTAACGAAACTCTCCTCGAACGGTATATGCCAAATCGAATAGCTATATAGCCGCAAACGTCAAGAATCGAAGGCCGCACACGCGGTCCGGTGCGTACAGTTTCGCCGTGTAGGTACGTTCGTTGCGAATCATCTTGTTGCACGGCGCGTATCGGACGTGACAGAAGCCGCCGCTCGCGAGAGACGTTCCTTGGTAGTTCCACGAGCTCGAGAGTAAGCCCGTCCTTCTCGTGGAAGTCGGTCGGGGCTCGCCACCGCGGTGAGAGGACGTCTTGCGCTGTGCGTAATTCATTTGCATGTTAGATCGAGCCCGATTTCTCGGAATACGCCGCCGGGGGAGGTATCTCGATCTTCGATTTTTTCCACAATATTTTCCCCGCACGTTCAAACGGATTATGTTAAAATTCTCGAGGTGGTCCGCGGTGAATCACTCGCGCACGCCCGAGCCGCGCCCGCAACCCCCCACCGCGATCTTATTTATCGGGACTTTAGCGCGACTCTGTGGAAACTGGTGCATCGCGCGTGTTCCGAACGTATCGTCGATCGATCGATCGGTCGGTCGGTCGGTCGATCGTCGTTTCGGTCGAACGGTTCGTTCCAGAAAGGAGGAACGACTCGCGATCAACGAAACGGCCGGTGGAGAATTTTTCGGCGAACTTTCCAATCGTGTCCTCCGAGAAGGACGCGCTCGATCGGACGGTCGGAGGTTGAAAAGTTCTTCTCGTACGTTCGGTGTCCTTCCGTTCTCACCCCTGTGTCGCGTATACGTATCCACGGCACCCCTTCCTCCTCGAGCTGCTTATCGGTGCTCGAGGCCACCCTCGCCGGTAAGATAAGTATTTGCTATTTAAAATACCAGCCCCGGTCGCGCGGGCCCCAAGATAAACCGTTCCCGCATCGCGCGGGGTTGAGATCGGTGAAAGACGGAGCGAGAAGGATGGAGCGGGAGAGAGCGGGAAAGAGCGGGAAAGAGCGGGAGGGGTTGATTATAAACCGAAGGTAGCGCGGCTCGACGGAGGGTGCCGGAGTGTGCAACAACGGCAACAGCAGCCGCGGCGGTCCACCGTGAGGGTGGTTTATGGGGGGGTTGTACCGGGTATTGTTGTATAAATAGGTTTGGCGAGTTAGGGGTTGCTACCCCCGAGGGAACTGCACATGTCCGCATCGATTATACCACCCCTTCCCCGCCCTCGCCGGCAAGACCACCCCTCTCGCACTTTCTCTCTCTCCTCCGCACCCCCTTCCCCACCGCTCACCTCTCCCCCCCCCTCTCTCTTTCTCTCTCTCGCTCTCTCGCTTCACTCGCGGGCCTCTTCTCGATTCTCCACCCCCCTAGCGGCCCCACGCGATCCGCCCTCTCTCCTCCCCTCGAGCACCCTCCAGCGCCACGCCGGAGCTCGTCTCCCCGCGGTGCCCACGGGCCACGGGGCTCGCTTATTTTCAAGCCATTTGCTTTGTAAACGCACGCAATCTCGACCAGTAGGCCCTACTCTCCCCACCTCCTTGCGCCCTGCGCCGTCACCCGCGCCAGCCCATCGTTCGGCCGATACAACCTCCGTCCCACCCCCCCCCCCGCTGCCGCCCTTCCGCCAAAGTTTAAATATTCAAGCGCTTCCATCGGAATGATCCCCTTGAAAAAGAATCGCATAACCGAGGACGGGACGGCGCCCCGCTCGCTACCCGACCCGGTCTTCGACGCAGCCGTGCACGAGCCGCGTCCGGGCGGCTCCTTTCGTCTCGTTCGAGAGAGCCATCCGCGATTACGCGATCCGTGCGCTTACCTTAAGGTTCTCGAGAGTCTCGAATTCCAGCGCGCTTCCTCCTGCCCGTCGGCCGTGCCACCGGTCGTAGGTCGAGGAGGGTCGCGAGCTCTAAAGCGGCTCGAAGGGAGCGCAGGGGCGAGCCGCAAAGCGGGTTTTAATGCGCGCGTGGTGGCCGTCGAAAATAAGCGATCGGCGGGAGCGAGCGAGGGTGGGAAGAGAGGGGGGCGCTCGACTCCTTGGCGCTCTGCTCGGCCGTGATCGAGGCGACACCCGCTAGAATTTCTACGGTGCTCGGAGGGGAAAGGGAAATTGGCACCACCCCACGTTTTCCGGGGCACGGCCTCGGGGAGAATCCTCGCGGCACCTGGCGCATGACAGAGTACACTCCACGGGAATCACTCGGCGCGTTTACCCACCGGTGACGATGTTACGCCGCGTTTGACCCGGTGTTTTTATTAACAACAGGTACCATCACGGTCCATCGACGATGACACCGCGATTCCTACGGCGGGCAGCCGCCCTTAGGGCTCTGCGATAGGTGGTCCGGGTATCCCTCGGCTTGAAAAAAGATTTAGGATCGCGCCACGCACGAATGCCTTCCCTCCTCTCTCTCTCTCTCTCTCTCCCTCTCTTTCGCCACTTCGCCACTCCTCTCCTTCGTGCGCCTCGCGTTTTACAGCCTCCGACCGATGATGCTTCATTACGCTTTCGCGTCATTTTCCATTATACCTGCCGAATATCGCGCTATTGGCTTTTTTGTTGGGGCTGAGCGAGGAAGGGCATTGCCGCGAAAAAGAATCCTCACCCTCGTTTTTCGTCGAATTCTTTGCCACCCCGTTTCTCGATCGAATTATGCTCCGATAGGATTTCTATCGATAAGTGCACGTGTCATTGGAGGTACTTTCGAGGAGAACGGTGCGAAGTACACCCGTCGATCTTCCCCTTCTTCTTCCTCGCTCCGATGTTTCAGGATCCACCACGCTGTGGGGCGATTTGGCTTACGGTAATCGTGTTTTGCGTCGTTCTAATAGCGTTATCGAGCCTCATAGGGAGATTAACGCGGGTCGCAGGAGTTTGGCGCAAAGTTTTACCGTCGCCAACGGAAGAGTATTTGAGTTAAGCACGAATTCTAGCAGCGGGTCAAATTTGACGATCGCTCAAAAATCGGTCCGGTCCGGTATCGAGCTGAGGAGGACGTCGACGCTGCGTCGAAGGAAGAAAGAAAAAAAAAAGGAGACGACTGGAGTAGGGGCAAAGCGTCGTCCCGTGGCGAGGACGTTAAACGGGCCAGTCCGGTCGTTGCACATGGCAAAGCAAATTCAACGACCGCTAATCATCGGCCGACAATAACGGCCAATATTACGTCCGCAGTTGCGCCATCGATTTCCCGGCAATTACCAGGCTCGGCACGGTGTACCGGCTATTGCCACAATTTTTCCCTCGGTCGAGCCCGCACCGAGGGGCGGCATAAGGAAGACACCATGGCGCGGTGGCACTTACCGCGTATACACGGGGGCGGAATCGCCCTGGATATGCAGACGGCAGAGGCGTCCATAAAGATACGCCCTCCATCTGTCCACCCTTCGCATCGCCGGCTCTCCTCCCTCTCGAACGCAACACCCATCCCCTCTCTCCCTTCCCGCCCCTCTCTTTCTCTCTCCTCGACGTAGGCACGCGCTCGAACGGGGTGAAAAAGGTCACCGTGGGGGGTTTCTTTCCGGGGGTTGTTTCTTTCAGGTTTCTAACTCATTTGACGCGACAGTGCGCGTGTGCCACGGGCAGGGCTGCGTAAAAGGAGGAACAGGTGTCCGTAGAAAAGTGGGTGTTTCGACCTGTGAATCGGGAAGGGGAGGGGGGGGGGGTGAATATCATATCGCCACTTTACGACGCGTTATGGTGGCATTGCGTCGGCACGAAGGGTAGGAGAGCCGGCCTTCCGACTTTGACGTCACGGTCTAATCGCGTTTCACCCCGGTAATTAATGCGGTGGCCGTGACTGCCGATGGTAAACGCGAAAAGCCCTACCTACCTTTCATCGTTCGGAGAAGGGCGGGGAAGGGTGCACGGAGGATAAAAGAATCGGGCGGGACGGGCTGGTGGCGCGTACGCTGGGTTCACTTGCCGTGCATCGATGTACCGATTCGAGAAGGTACTTTGCAAACATACCGCAAGACTTTTAGCCATCGTCCGTGTCGACGATCGTCGCGATCCTCGATTATCGATCGTTTCCAACATCGTCTTCGTACCGCTCCTGGAAGATCCGTTGCAAGGTCATAGGAGACGCGCGTAAGACCTTGAGCTGGCTGGAGATAAAGGGGAACGTAGATGCGTTGTCGCAAATTCGAAGAATTTTTATGCGAAACGACGGACGCGTCGTTTCGACCGGCTCGATGGCACTGACGTTAAATCTCGTAGAAGCCGAGTAAGGCCCCCGAGGCAAGATTTCCACGAAAGAGATCCACGAAGAGAGGGCACATCGAAACGAAGCTCCTTGGCTCGTGCGCGCCGCAAAGATTCACGCTGGAAAAAGCCTCAGCGTGAGGCCAGAAGAAGGATAGGCCGAGAGAAAGAGAGAGAGAGAGGGAGAGAGAGGGAGAGAGAGAGAGAGGGGGGGGAGAGAGAGAGAGAGAGAGAGCGAGTGGGAGAGTGAGATGGAGGGCGGGAGGGAGAGGTGGGTAGGTAGGTAGGTAGATAGGTAGGTAGGTAGGTAGGTAGGTAGGTAGGTAGGTAGGTAGGTAGGTTGGTATATAGACGGAGGGTTATACGATATCCCCCGATTTGCAGTCGGAAAGGTGGGGCCCGAGGAAGGTGTACGTAGAGCGAGAGAAAGAAAAAAGTAGTGGAAGGAAGGGGGTTGGGAGGAGGTGGGGCTGGGAAACGGGGGTCCCGCATGACCCCGTGGCCCGGCACGTATGGGGCCCCCAGACTGCTGGGCCCGACTCCCGACTCCCAGCTTCTACCAGAAGGCTAACCCTGAAGAAGTCTCGGGTTCCGCTCTCCTCTTCTTCCTCCTTCTTCCTCCTCCTTCGTCCACCTCCGTCCACCTCCGTCCACCTCCGTCCACTTGGCTTCTCGCAGCCTATACTTATCCTCCTACTAATACCACCACCACCATCGCCACCACCACCGTCGGGTTACCCCCTCCCCTCCCCTGCCTTTCTTTCGGGTTACCTTATACTTATTGCCTCTGGTGGGCTCCGGGGCCTGCCCCTACAGGGTGTGTTATTATTATCTGACATTATCTATAATTCCGAAGCGGGCAGGAAGCCCACTTAGGGATTGTGATAGCCCCCGTGATTAAACCACCCTCCCCTGGCTCCTACCCCCACCTCCTTCCCTTCTTGGCTCTATCTTCTTATACACCTACACGGCTCGCCGATACCGGGACCGGGCTGGGAGTCGATACAGGTCCTTTCAAACGGATCTTGCCGCTCCTCCCCACTCCTCTTCCTCCTTTCCTACATTCGGAGACACCGTCGTTGGCCCGCGATCTGGAAATTCATCCGCCGCGAGATCCCTTCGCGCATCGAACCTGGATCGCGTACTCCCGTAAGCGGGCGAGATATCGTCCAAGGGTCTCGTCGCGCACTCCTGGAGTACCGGTCACCCATCTCTCGGATCATTCGCGCGCGCTATCCCGCGGTGGCACTCTTCGACGCACCCTCGTCATTTTTCCTCCGATCGTCCCCGATTTGTCAGGCACCTGTCCCATTGGAAGTGTCGCCGATGCAGGCCAGATAAAGGAATCGGGTGGTCCCAGGTGCGTATTCGAGCATCGCTGAGAAGGCCTGTAGAGGAAAGCCACGGCTCCAATCGTACACCCCCGTCGGGCCTCGAGAAGATGGGAGGTGGAAGGGAGAGGGAGGGAGAGGGGGGGGGGGGCAGGAGGGAGAAGTCCAACAGTAGGCACCCAGGGACCGGCCCCGGGACGCTACTTCGGTAATCGTCGGCCGATTATAAACCGAAAAAGCCGGAAACCACTTACGTCCGAAACCGTGTGGCGTTTATGCGCCAGTTACGTCGATGTAGCTACGCCTTCCTACCGGCGACGGACTCGCCTTCGCTCGCCGAAAACTCGGCCGAGCCATTGATATCGATGTCGATACTCTCGGATCGAATGTTCCTCGATCGAATACCCTCGAGCTCGTGCGTCCGAGCGATCATTTTGGGAAACGAAGCCCGAGACGGAAAGCCTCGGCCGCGAACAAAGATTCCGGGCCGAACGAATGGCGGAAGGATATACTGCCTCCTTCGTCGCGGATTTGGCGCACGGTAGCTTTGCAAAGTATCCGGGAGAGTCGCGAGGTGCAAGGATACTCGGCATTCCGGAGGTCGCGCGAACCCGGATTCCTCGGCGCTTGTCCTTGATTCCTAAGAGGTGTGCTAATTTGGCGGACGATGTCCGATCCATAAAGATCGTCGTTGGCCGAGCCTGTACGGGAAAGAGCAACGGGTAATGATCGAACATCCCCTCGGGCAGGACGGGCCAACGGTAGGCGCCCGGTCCGGCTCTAGAACGCTACCTCGGCTAATCGAGGCTCGATTATAAATCGAAAAAAAGCCGGAAACCACTTAGATCGGGCCGCTTCTACGGTCAGGTTACGTCCCTGGAACCACACCTTGTCGCCGGCGCGAGGACGAGTTTCTCCGCCGCTGGAAATCCGGCGTCCTCCGGAGTCCGAGGAGTGGGTGTCGATTCGTATCTTCGCCCTGGCCCCCCGCGGTCAGGGGCCACCGAACGTCTCGTCGGGGACCACTTATGGCGAGCCTTCGAGGCCCGAGGTGGTGCTACCGTGCGCGGTGTATCGGCCAGAAATCTACGCCGGGACGAGCTCGATCCTCGCGATACGCGAGCCCGTCTTCTCCGCTCAAAATGGAGCCCGTGATGCTCTCTCGGGAGATCGACCTTTCGCGAGGGACGACCGCCTCTTCCCGGATGGCGGCCGCGTCTCCCGGGCAAGGATCCAGTGCGATGTATTTCGCCTGGGCCGGTGGTACTTCGACCTGCGTATCCACGATCGGGTCCAAGGTTTCTAAACCGTAATCCTCCCTCTTTCCCTCGCAACGCGCCTAATCCTCGCGTAGGCATAATCGAAATATAGCAACGCCAACTCCGATTCTTCATTCTCTGGATCTTCCTGCGTCGCTCTGTTTTTTTTTTCTTTTTTTTTTTCCCTTCAAAATCGAATTCTCCGTACACAGTGTCGAGTATCGAAGCAGCAAAATCGTCGTACGAGCGTGAAAAATCTCGATTGCCTACGCAACGAGGGTCGAACGCGGATCGATGGATCGAGATGCTCGACGAATAAAAATCTTCCGGCCGAAGCGAGGCCGGGAACGCGAAACGAATCTGAGATCGGTGAGGTATCGACTGCTGCGAGAGTGCGGGGAGGAAGGCGCGGGGCGAAAGAAGGGTGGCGGGCGCTCGCGTCGGTGGGCAAAATCATCGAGACGACGTCGAAAACACGCGAGCCTCGCGGGTATCCACGCGGAAACGTCATCGGCAGCTGGGATCGCGGGAGCCCTTTCAGGGGTGTATTTTTGGCGGCGCTGGAGGGTGTGGAAGGGGGCAGCGGCAGTCGGTCGGTCGGTCGGTCGGTACGGTCGAGCGTGCAGGCGGCCCTAAGCCGCCCCAAAAGCGCGACCACCAAAACCCCGCGCAGCTTATTTCACGAGCGACCGGCCACCCTACTCGACTCTCCGTCCCTCCGCGTACGCTCTACCCCACCTCCTCTACCCTCCCTCCTGAGACACGCGAGAAAAAGAGACGGAGAGGGCTGGCTTATCTCGACCCGGCCAGGAGCGCGTAGGTCCCGGTACAGAAGCGAAACTCGATCGTCTATACTGGGTGGGTGTGCGGTGTCTCGTCACGGTTAACGCGTTCGCCGCCGGGATCATCGAGGACGCGCCGCTCCGGCTGCCAAAAGTTTCTTTTCGAAGAAAGGGCGAAACGTCGTCGTAGAGCTTAACATCGGTCCTCCGTTTTCCCGGTATTCTCCGTCGAATCTTGGCCACTGGGAAGACCGCCCGTGAACCACGACGAAAGCGACGACGATCGCGTTAATCGCCGAGATAGGTTCGTTTCGCGTTGGTAAAAGTCCTCGACGAGGGGCAATGAGCGCGTACCGAGAAGGCCGGTCCTTAGAGCGTTGGAAAGGGAGGCCACGATCATGCGTGAAGAGACGGGCGCTCCTATTCCCAGCTCTCTTCCATCCCGAACAGGGATACGAGGAACGTTCGACGAGGAATCGAACTCTATCGCCGTAGCCCTCTTCGCGTAACGAAGTTCGTTATCGCAGCTCGGCGGGCGGTGGGCCAAGCGGACTGTGCGGTGAAAATCGAAGGAAAGAGGGAGAGAAAAGGCTCGTCGCCCGCTTCCTAGGGCGCAGCGGGTCGCGCGCGTCGAGCGGTCGATTCGAGGACTTCGACACCCAGTATAGGTCCGGGGAGAACGGCACGAAACGGGGAGGGAAACGTTATCTGCCGGCTCCCAGGCTGACGGGGTTCGCCCTTCGGGAATAACGCGGAGATAAGCGGCCACCCCCTCGGCCCCCTCGGCCCCGTAGCCCAGCGCAGCCCAGCGTGGCCCGCCGTGGCCCACTGGCAAGCCCGCCACCCCCACGGCCCCCTGCCAACCCCCGGCAGCATCGGCGTCCTGCCTGGCGGAGATGCAAAGAGATCTTGATACGGGCTACGCCAGGACCCTCTCACCCCGCCCTCTCCTCGGCCGGTATCCCCCTCTAGATACGGCCACCCCCGGCCTGCGGGAGCTCTCCGGTAACTTATGACTCAGATTTATCTCGCCGGCCGGTGACTGATCGCCCCCACGAATTTCCAAAGTTCGGCCGGATCGCGCGTGGGGGAGGAACGCCACGGAGGGTAACTTTTCCACGAGACGACCTTGCGCGCTTCTCCTCGCCGTAATCGTCGCCGTCGCGGCTAATGGCACGGAACGAAGAAGGAGCGAGGAGAGTCTCGGGGAGCGTTCCTCGCGGACGCTCTTCCGCGACGCAGCGCGTACGCGCGGACGATCGATTTTGCCATTGCGAAGAGCAACGAGGCTCGTCGAGGAGGCAAACGGTAACGCGGCGTTTTGATCTTTTGCCAGTAATGCGGGCTCGATCGCGCGCAACGAAGCTTCCAAAGGGCAGCGCACCGTACACCGCACGATCCTGTATGCCTGCGGCGCGCTCGTTCCCGCTCGAAGGTTACTCCGGCGGCGCGCGGTGGGCGTCATCGGGGGACCGATGACGTTTCGTAAAAATCGATGCGGCCAGACCGACTCCCCTCCCCTGCCGATGCTCGAGCAATTCACCGGCAAATATAGGGATATCGAGTTTCGAAGCAATCGGTTACGTCTCGTTACGCCTAAGATCTCGTTCGAACTGTGCCAAATTTGATTTTGAACTGCCGGCCGGTAGATTCGAGCAACCTCGTTGCGCGCTACGGTCGATTTAGATCGTCGGGAACGAGCGGCGATACGATCGAGAGAGTTCTCTCGCTTCGATCCATCGTCGATGAATCTTCGTCTTCTTTTTTCTTTCGTATCGCTCGTACGAGGAATCGCGTTATAATTCCAGAGCGGTTTCCCAAACGTTATTTTCCAAGGCGAATTTTCTCATCGAGATGCGACTCCATCCTCCAACTCGGCGGTGCAGATCGGCGAAATGGGCGCAAAACGATAGAACGAAACGCGTGCGTACGAGACATTCTTGGATGGTTTGGGGATCGTAGGAACGCATTGCTCGGCGCGCGGTCGATTCCCCCTCTGTAAATACCAAACCCACCAGCCACTTTTCAAACGTACTCGGATACGCACCGCGCGTATCCTCAAAGAGACGGGCAGGACGAAGGAGAATCATCGACGAATCAACGTATCGATCCGTGCGTTTCGACAAACTCGTGGAATATCTCGGAAAACGATCCATCCGTTTGTCAATCTTCGGCTCGAGGGACGGAGGTTCGCTCGTCGCGAGAGACGATGCGCGTCGGTGGCCGGCGGCCGGCAAACGAGCGTAAAACTCGCGCGGGACAATGCATATCGACTCCTCTCGGTGGCACCGGCTCACCGCCTACGGAACTAAGTGCACGTCATTTGTGCGCAACAGTGGTTTCGATCGTGCGTTACGGGCCACGGAGGAAGGTGTACCGCACCACCACCATCGCCGCCGCCGCCGCCGCCGCCGCCGCCGCCGCCCTCGGTGCCCGACGCACGCATGAAACCCGGTTAATCAAGTGGAACCGCTCGGCGGCCGTTGCGGAAGGCGCGGAAGGCGCGGAAGGCGCGGAAGGCGCGCGAGACAGACCGGGTGCGTGATCGTCGGACAGAGAGCGCCTTTCGGCGGACAGGTGGCACCCTACCTCGCGCCGCGCTATTTCGGGGGAATCGAGGAAGAGGGTCGATCCGACCGATTCTCCTCCTTTTTCATCCTGGCCATCGACCGCTACGAGCGTTTACCTCGAGACTCGTGCAGGACGGGGACTCCTTCGTAACGCAAATAGGCGCTCGCGGGTAGGTTTCGACCGGGGAGGAGGGCCGCGCTCGATTGGTAATGCGGTCGGCCGACGAGCGAAAGGTTCGAGGTTCGATTCCCGGCACGGAGAGCCGACGACTCGATTCCTTTCGCGGCGCCTATACCTTCGTACTTTCGAGACGGGGTCAGACCGTTTGGAATTAGGCGAGGGTATGCGCGTATATTTGTGCAAAATCGTTTTGCAGGAAAGACGGAGCGCGGAGTTTCGTCCAGCGGCGTACGCCCGAGTCTCGAAACGGAATTACGAGTCGATCGCGAGGTAAAGGGATTTGGGTTGAAACGGGGGCGACCCCGACGGGCTTATCTTTGCTTTGCTAATATACACGAGTGTTTGCTCCGCGGCTCGCTCGGACCGTTACGCTTCTGCGTCAGATTTCGCCCCCGTTGGGCCAAATGATTCGTGAACCATTAGGTTCGGTGCGTGCGCGCGGCCCAGTATCCCACGTTTCGCAAGGGGAACGATGTCTCGTACGGTGCGTGCAAATCGATGTCGATCCAACCTCGCGAGTCTCGCGAAAATCTGGACGCTTCGATATTCAGCCGCGTTCCCTCGAGTACGAGAGCGCGGTCGAACATCTTGCGAGAATAAAAAAAACGAGGCTCTTCGGCTCTTCGTTGGAGGAAGGGGCAAAAAACGCGTCTCGCTCGATAGAGCCGTCTCGATCGAGGCGCGTTTTCCACCGTCCCTGCCACCGATTCTCTGCCAGATCTCTTCTTCGAGCTCTTCGAGGAGCTCGAGGGATCCTTGGAAAACCGGGTCGTCCCTGCTCGCGAATGAAGACAGATGGTGGGACCGGGCGAAGGGGAAGGGCCGTTCGGCGTGTGCCGTCGATTCTGGCGCGGAGCCCGCCGAGAAGGGGTCCCAGAAGAAGGAAGAGGGAAGAGGGAAGAGGGAAGAGAGAAGAAAGGTCCGCCGTCGGGCACCAGATGACAGAGCCGTGACCTAGGAAATCCCACGAGGTGGAGAACGTCGGAGGCATACGTCGGACGGGGCACTGAAAAATCGTTCCTCCCGCGCCGGTTCCACCCCCTCCGTCCGAGGGGATGGAGGAGGGAGAGAGCTGGATGCTCGGTGGTGAAACACGATGACTGGCGATCCGTTCCTCTCGAGGTCGGGGCGGCAAAACTTCAAGGACCTTCGCGAAGGCCAGAAACACTCGCTTGGCCCCCTAATTATCGCTACGGGGGTTCCCCTTTCGAGCGCGGGGCCTCTTCTGGTACAAAACTGCTCGGCAGGGGTCCTCTTCGTAGCTCTCCCCCCTCCCCCTCCGCCCCTCTCTCCCACTCTCCTACCAACCTCTCCTTTCCCTCCTCTTGCCCCACCACCGCCCTCTCTCCCTCTCTCTCCTTCCGACTCTTTTTCACCGCGATCTTTGCCCGTTTACCAATATTTTTCTTCCCGGGAAGGGCGGCAAGTGCGCGGCGGAAAAAAAGGGCCGAGCAAGGATAATTGGTGGAGCGTTGGGCCGCCACACGAAGCGCCACTCGTTGGTACGAACGCGTTCTTCGACGTTCGGAAGTCGTGAAGAGAGCCATCGACTTCCGCTTTGCATCGCGGCCAGCCGAAGATCCTGATCCTCGATCCTCGAGGATAAGGGCATTCCGATTGGGTAAACACGGAAGACGACGCTCGATCCCGTGCCACTCGGGAGCCCCTTCCGGGCGCGTACCCCCTTCGCCAGCGAGCCCACTCGCGTCGCTCGACATCCCGAAAGCGCACCCCACGCGACGAAGGGTGGAACCGAGCGGAAGGGCCATCGAGGAACACCGTAAGACCATTCCTGCGGCCCGTGGCAACCCCACGTAGGCCAGGAATGCGCCCTGTCCCGTGCACGCATCCACCACGAATCCGCCAGCCCCGATCCGACACTTGCCCGGCTCGCGGCAGTTACACGCATCTCCTCCTTCCTCCCGCCGACCCTCCTTACCACCCTCCCGCTCCACGCGGCTCCCCCCTGCTCGCTCGGGGGCGGTTGGCTCGATCGTCGATGTTTTGCCCCCGTCGAGCCGCGAAGGGCGCCCAGGGAAGGAGCGCGAGGCAGAGCGGAACGGAGCTCGGCCGACGGAGATGGCGGCTGGGGCCGATGCCGGGGGAGGGCAGGGCAGGGGTGGGGAGGAGAGGGGGCGCGCGAGAGAGGGAGAGAGAGGGAGAGAGAGAGAGAGAGAGAGAGAGAGAGAGAGAGAGAGAGAGAGAGAAGCACGTTTCGTGTTTCCCACGTGCTGCTCGGTGCAAACGCCGTGCATCGCGTGCTCACCTATACGTGCAACCGTCACTCGAGAATGGGAATGGGATTAGTCAGGGGTTGGCTACAATGGGGAGGCAGGGAAGAGAGTGACGGGGGTGGTGGATCCGTGGATGATTGCAGGGCCGGCCGCGTGACGGTAACTACTGGGGCTTGCCATGACGGACAGCCCCCGACGGCACGAGGCTGCAGACCACGTTGGGTCACGCGCCTCTTCCGTCTCCTCGAAAAACTCTCCGGCCCCGGCCCACCCTCGACGAGCTTGGCCTTGGCGTCCGGGGATCGCTCCTTCCACCCACGACCGCCGGATATTGGGAAAATAAACAGATCCGTTTGGTAGTCGGCCGATAGGTACCGCTCGATCGTCCGGCCATTATCTCCTCTCGACCGGCCTATTATAACCAATTTGACTCGAGCTTCTAGCCGTTCATCCTGGTGGGTGCGGCGCGACTTTCCTCCGCTCCGCGCCACGACCTTTGCGCATTAATAATCGGTAATGAAGAGCTTCCGAATAACTTCGCGTTATGTTCGGTCACGTTCGTAATACATCTTCGCGCGTCACTCGAGAGAACCGAGCGCGCGCGCGCGCGCGGTACTTCATAAATTCTAACGACGGCGAAAGGAGGCAACGGTCCGAGAGGGAGAGCAGGGGGTAGCGGGGGTAATGAAAATAGCTACGAGCCAACCATGGGAGTCGACGTCGGAGAATTCGAAACCGTCTGGAAGCGGGCGCGTCTTTGGGAAAACTTCTTTGGCGTCTCTCCTCCGCGTCTTTGTAGTTTACGAAGTAGTCCAGGCCTACTCGCCGTAGTTTCGTGACGCGGCAATACGGATAAAGATACCGTCGGCTCCTGTAAGAGGAAAAGGCGGGATTAACGAGGAAGCGAGAAGGCCGAGCTGGAGTAACGTGGAAATCGCGTCGAGTTGGCGAAAACTCGAGAAGCCTCGAGACGCGAGCGTGGCGATGGATTCTCGGCATCGAAACGTCCCTTCGAGCATCGCGAGTCGATCCCGCGCGATGCCATCTCCTTGGATCGGTGGCCGTGGGATCGTCGACGATTAATTTGGTTCCTCCGAGGGTAGCCCGATAGTCGGCCAAATCGACGCCAGATCCTCCGTAATCGATCCGATCGAATCGCATCGGCAAAGAGATATTTCACGGGGGCAATAACGGCGGTGGCGAGAGGTAGCGCGCTGGCTGCGATTTCGAGGGAACGATAGATAATAGCTTTACCCCCTGCGAAGTTTTCATCATCATCATCGGCCGTTCGCGGGCTTCCAGCGCCTCGCCTATCGGCCTCCGAGGTATCCGATAAATTGAATTTTCCATAATATGATAATGTTATCATTACCCGCGCGTAAGGAAGACGAATGATACGATTAATCACGTTAACCGTGGCCCGAGCACCGACCCGGGCCCCGCTAACATCGTTTTCTTCGAGCATTAACATAAACGTATTGATCTTTTCCCCGGACAGTCCACCCGACGCTTCCTAACGTGATTTATAAAGCGTAATGTAAACGGCGCATAAATTCCGCCGGTTCGTCTTCCTCGAGCCGCGAGCCCTTTAATTTCAATCGCTGCTACGCGATGCCGGACGTGCCGGACACCGGCGCCCGACGATCCCTACGGATTCGACGACGGCTCTAACCGGATTCCGGTAGGTCCAAAGGATCGATCCCTCTTCCAAGGCGTCCGGAGCATCCGCGAATCGACCGCGAGACCGTGGTTCGCGGGTCTCGGTCGACCTTGGCCCGTGGCGATGTTCGCGTCGGACCGAGGCGGCCGATCCGCGGCCATTGCGCGTCATCGAATACGCAAGAAGACGAAGCCGCACCGTCGTAATCTCGTAATTTACATATCCTTACGCACGGCTTTGTCCGTCGGGGAGGCCACGGAATCGCGCAAAGACGACCGCGATTCGTTGCGATCTCTTTCGACACGTCGGTAGGAGGCAAGAGGTCCGAATCTCCTCTCGACTTTCCCTTGGATTTACGAAGCGCACCGCGCGACGCTTCCCGGAGGAGCGAAGCGGTCGAGGGAATTGAATTATCGCGCGACGAGAAATCCGGTTATGGGGCGTCCGGCGCTGCAAATACGTCGACCACCAATTTCCGGGTGTTTCGACGTCTCGGAAACTTCCTCGAAATCGGCTCGATGTATATGCGTACAGTTTGCGGCGGAAAAGTCGCTTCTCCTTCGCTTCGACGACTCGCGTCCCGGCGTTTGCGTCGTGCGCCGAGATCGGTCTCTTCGATCAATTTTCCGCAGCGAGCTCTGCCGTTTCCCAAGGTGGGCTCCGAGGCGGCAGAGCCGCGGTTCACGCGCGATCTCCCGCGTACGAGTCCGAGCTTCTATCGAGCTTCATCGGCGCAGCTCGGCCGAGATTAGCTCCTGGCCATCGTGCGCCGCGGCGAAGATCGATCGGCGTTGTTTGGCTCGAATTATGTCCGACCTTGGCCGCATCGAAGGACCGATTCGGGTGTAATCGGTGCCGAAGCGGGAGCACCTAGGTCTACCACGTGCTCCTCCGGAGCCACCGACGCGCGCAGGGGAAGGCAAAGTTCCGTCGATCCTCCTGGAATCTTAATGGGCAAGCCGAAGGCAGGTAACCGAGCATAAGAACTCTCATCCTTAACCGCCTTTAACAAATTGCAGCGACCGATCGTTGACCCGCCACGGGGGGATCTAAGCTCTCGTACCGTTTTTCCTCGTGCAGGGGACGCCTTTAACGCGCTCGCGAACATCCTCGCGTGCGTGTACGTAACGACGTAACGTCCGCATTATCCTTCCGCCGGCTTGGCGCGTAAAGGGCCGGGGGAAGCGGTAATTGCCGAATAAACAATTACGCACGGAAAACGGTCCGCCGGCGATGAAATCGTATTTAGGATAGGGCCCGCCTTTTTGTTGGCCCGAAGCGGAGATCGCCAACGGCAGCGCCGCCGATAATAACGCTAATATTAATAATATCGTATAATCGCCGGCAGTACGCAATTACTCGATAACAAAACCTACAAAGCGCCGACCAAATTGCGAAACGCGTTTCGTGCGCCGTAATCGTGACATCGTTTTCCGACAAGTAGCCTGGACAATGGTTCGCATTGGTTTGCGCCTCGCGCACCGCGTCCTCGGCGTATTTCGAAAATTCACGCTGGCTAGCTTTTGGCCGTAACCGCGAAGAGGATAGGCCAACGCGAACCGCGTTCTCGCCGAGATCGCTCGTCGAACGTGCCGGCCCTTCTGTTCGCGCATCGAGGACAGATACGTCGGGCCAAGTTGCGCGCGGCGAGCCAGAAAGCGGATCGCGTTTTACGCGAAAGAACTTTGGCGCGAGGGAAGCGCTCGAGTTATCGTGGAGAGCAGAGGAGCGATACGCGTTCGGAGGACGTTGGCGGACACTGCAAAACCAGTAACGATTTACCACGATACGGCGGACATCTTTCCCAACCGGCGGCCTCCTAAGCGGGATACCGTATACGCCGGATACGATCGCGGAATTGCGGCCGGTACGGTGGGGAATACGTCGCGAGTATCGAAGGTGAGAGTGGGATCAAAATCGGAGAACAAAAAGCGTGGCCGCGAGTAAAGGAGATTTTCCACGTACGATAGATGGGTGACGGACGAGGCCGCTTCGAAATCGAAGCGAACGAGATTACGAAAGAACGACGGCCGTATTTGCTCTCGAGATTTTCGGAGAATTCGAACCTCGGCGCGATCGTAATTACGCCGGCGAGCGTCCCTGGCGGAGAAACGTCTCGCGCGGATGTAGCGGGCGGAGCACGGTATACGATAAATACGATCGAGAAATAAAAGAAAACGGGCAGTGGGATACGCAGCTCGGGAGATACGAGGCACGGGCGTGAAGCACGTGGAAAATAAAACCAAGGAATTAAAGAGGCACGTTATCGGGGCTATTAAAATATAAGCAAGCGGAACGTACTCCATCGCTCCCCTGGGACGATAAACGCGACCGAAAGCCCAAACTTTTGTTACGCGCTCTTAATAAATAGCAACCGGTAGTTTGGAACTGCTGCTCGATGGGCGATTTTCCACGAAATTTCCGCCGTTATCCCGAAAACTGGGATAAAGGCGGGATCCACTTCGTCGATCGTTCTCGACGAAAGGAGCGCGTCAAAGCCATCGTGACGTTGGCAACCGTACGAATTTTCGATTCGTCCAGAGTCCCGAGGGTGCGAAACATCGAATGCGAAGCAACGATCGGGCGCTTAACGCGCGAGGACGCGAAAGGAGGAACGTACGCTATGAACGACGGCTCGCCCAAGAGTTCCGCTCCTCTCCCTCTCCCTCTCATCCGCCATTACGTGGATTCGGTAAATTACGGGCGGCCTCTCGTAATTCCCGAAAATCGCGAAATCCCGCGAGCGGCGGCTCGGCGGCGGAGGTTGGGGGAGGGGTCCCCGGTAATTGCAGCGGCGATTTAGCACGTACCGTCGAACATCTCGTCCGGTGGCGGCGTGATAAGTAGGATGCCGCATGTCGGTGGTCGCGGTTAGCGGACGCAGAGGTGCGCCCAGTGCGCGGAGAGGAGCCGTGTGTCGTGGCTCTCCATAGGGTCGTCCGGTGGCGGGTTGGAGGCTGCCCGACAGGAGGTAGCGCGAGGATGCCGGGGGCCGAGGGGGAGGTTATATACCGGGGAGAGGAGGGGGTGGGCGGGGTGGTCCGTGGGGCTTTAATGAACCAATTTAAATGCATGCGATGATCGGTTGGCCTCTGAGCCCTCTTCTTCTTCTTCTGCGGGCTCTTTCGACGACGACCAGCTACCTTTACACACGATAGGCCACGCCACACGACACACGCTGCCTCCTAGGACCCCCGGCACCGTGTCCCACACCTCCCGCTCCCCCGACCCCCTCCCTCTTTCGCCCGCCGCGACGCTTCCTTTCTCCCTTTCTTTCTCTCCACCTTTCCTCCGGGCCGCCTTTATCCCCGAGTTTCTCCTCCTGGAAGCTCCATCTCCGTTTTTTAATGAAATCGAAATTGCCCCCTCTCCCGAGCCCGTCCGCTCGAGGAGGCTCGCGCTCTCGCGAGAGCATTGTTCGCCCCTTCCTTTTTTTCCCCCCTTTCCTCCTTGCCATCCTCGAGCACCGCGCCCCGGGCCGACGGCCGGGGAATCGTATTAACCGATCGGGAAGATCCGCCCGCGAGAGAAACTTCGTGGACCCGGAACGTTTCCCCGTTCCGCCCCTCCCCTTTCTCCGCGCTTCGAGACTTCTCCCGGACTTTGCATCGAGATCCGAGGAATCGTTCCGGATCGTTGTGCGTCGAGCAAACGCACGGCGCTCGTCGGATCGATTTCTCGTCGTGCTCGAGGAAGCGAGCGGCGCGGCGAAAATCCTCGGGTCGGCCGATCCAACGCAATAATGGGGGCTTCGAACGTGGGACGTTCTCTCCGTATGCCACGATCGTCGATTAGCCGGCTCCCTTGGCCGCGATAATTAAGAAGGCAAGGGGGGACCGAGGCGGGAACAAAACCGCCGAAACCGTGGGGTTCCGGGGCGCACCTGCTGGAGTCCCATGCTGGCGTACCATTGCCGTCGTGCTCGTCGCCGTCGTCCTCGTGATCGCAGTTGTAGTCCTCGCCCCCCCTGCGAGCCGTCACCGGCCACGCGGCCCGTTCGTCAACGTCGGACCTCTCGCGTTGACGCGTTTTTCTCGCCGATCGATGACGGCCGATCGCGTAATAATTATTTCACGGGACCTCCCGACGCCCAACCCTTCCCCGGCGTCGGGCCGATCGAGGTTACTCGGCTGTTCGGCCATCGGGAATGAGAATCGAAGGAACTCGTTTGGATCGCCCCGCGTAAGACGCGCCTTCGTTCTTCCGCTTCTCCACATCTCGATTCGTATCCTGGCTCGTGCATGCGGCCTCTGTTCGAACGGACCATCGACGAGGACGCGCCAAGAAAGTCTCGAAGCGAAGGATATTTTGATTTTGGGATTCTTAGGAAGAATATCGCGTCCAACGTACCTCGAAAGTTTTTCGATTAGGCGCGTCTCTCTCTCTCTCTCTCTCTCTCTCTTTCCGGGCGGCCAAAGTTTGTTTTAAAGAAACTAGCGAAGCTTTCTCAAATTCAATATCAACGACAGATATGGCTTTGCGGCGGCGTGTATGATACGTTTCGAAAAAGAGAAAGGAACCGCGAGATGTCTCGCGGTTGGCGGCGAACGCGTCGAAAGAGGAAGCGGGAGGTTGGTCAAAGTATAATGTAGACGTTTCTCCGGGGATTATATCGGCGATATTGGCCGGGGAACACCTTTCGGAGTGGTTTCGACGAATGCCGGCAGCCGCAAGAATACTCGTTCGTCGCAGAACGCGCTACTTCGCGAATTCGTCCAACGCGAAGCACCCTCGCACATCGTCGCCCACGCGCCAACCGATCCGCGTGCGGATCCTCGTTATCGTCAAAATCCCAGTATTGACGCGTCTTATCGGCGATCAACGTCAAGCGCGCACGCGATCAATGTATTCCAGTCGAGGCGTTACGTATACACGTACGTACCTATTAATCGCCGTGAAATCGCTGCCCGCGCACGCTTTGGAGCGCTAGCGCGCACGAAAGTGTGCGGCCCCAAGTTTCGAGCCGATTCGCCTACCGATGAAACTCCCTTCCCTCGGGATACCGCCTTTTTCTCGTTGGAGATTTCTTTCGGAATAATATCCTGGCGCGAGAGGGAAATAAGCGCGGACGGACGTTCGCTAGCTACTTCATTTATCCCGGAGCTCCCCTCTCGGCCGCTCGCAACCCGCCACCCGACGTACGCGTACGCTCGTCATCGTCAGGGCCTGTCGAATCGACGTGTTTTGTCGATAATCAACGTCTATCGAATGCGTAATCGAGTGCGAGCGCGCCCACGTACCTCCGCCCACGCATTTTACCCGGGCACTCTCATTTTGGCCGACGCAAAAAATCCGCCCGTGGAAATTTCCCTCCGACGTCGCGACCTCGTTCGTTCACCGTGCCTCGCTTCCTCCCTCGACGATTGCCCCCCACCCTACTCCTTCATCCTTGGCTGAAAACTCGCGACGAAACGATCCGGAGTACGCCGAAGCGAGATCTACCGGTGGAGGGATAGTCTCCACGAGCTACGTCCTCGTATTTTCCTCGGAAAGCATACTACTTCAATATGAAAAAACGCCCTTTACCCTCCACACCACCCCGCAGATGCGAAAAGCGCGAAAGGTTTCTTCAACGATGCTCCGGAGGTCGCGTTGCCTTTGACGTTTCTCGCGCTTGCATACCCAAAAGCCTATCGCCTCGAGGAAAGGGAAAACCGATCCGTCGATCGGTCGCGAGGATCGAGGGGAGGCTCCCGTGGCCCGTGAAATTGACTCGGGGGAAAGCACGCGAACGCAAGGTTGCATCCGAGTCAACTTGGGCTCTAAAGGGTTAAGCCGCTCTATGGCGAGCGGGAGGACGGAGGAACGTAAAGTCGGTTGAAAAGTACGTCATTTCTGTACGCGTCCGAACGCGTGCGCCGGGAGGGCGCTACGTCGGAAGCGGGAGGAGGAGGTGGAGGAGGGGCGAAGGGGCTGAGGGGGAGGTGAGGTTGAGGTCGAAGGGAGGAGACGGTGGCGGCGGCGGCGGTTGCGGGGGGCGATTTTTCGCCCGGTGGCTCTCGCCCTGCAGCAAGCATCGCCTCCTGCAAAGTCACGGCGGTGAAATTTAGTGCCCCGCCACTAAATTTCTCAGGTATTCCAATATATTCCGCGGTGCGTATCTACCTGTTCCGCGCCTACTCTCCCTCTCTCTCTCTCTCTCTCTCTCTCTCTCTCTCTCTCTCTCTCTCTCTTACGCCCCAGCCGTTCATCCTCTTCTCTTTTGCCTCACGTCTCGCGAGTCTTCTTTTTCTCTCTCTCTCTCTCTCTCTCTCTCTCTCTCCCCCTTTTTCTCTCCTGGCTCGCTTGCTCGCTGTCTCTCTCTCCCTCGCTCACGCGAGACGGGCGTTTGTTGCACACGCTCGACTTTAAAAGAAAAGGCACGAGACGAGGATGGGCGTTCCCACCGGAGTTATTAATGGCTTTGACTTCGTTGCTATGGATATCCATAAGTCTTTGGCCTGCCTTTGGAGAAAAGGGGAGGGGGAGAGAGGCAGGGAGAGGAGAGAAAGAAGAAATCGCCGCCTCGGTCCTACTTCGGACCGAGGCCCGATGCCGGACCGAAGGACGCGAAACACGAGAAAAAGGCAGGGGAACGAGAAGGGCCGGACGGGGGTGAAACCTTCGGCCTCGATCCGTCCATTTTTTTCGGAAAATATCTAGAGCGCGCTCCTCGAACGAGGAGAATACTTCCAGAGCTTGGACGGCCTTCTCCGCTCCTCGGGTGCGATCGACGAGTCGCACCGTCGCGGAATTCGTTTTCCTAAATCGACGACTCGCGGCACAGCTCGAAGCTTCGTTCCAAACTTCCACCGGTCCGATTAAGAAACTCGAGCGCCAAATCGAGGATACCCGCGGGATCGAACTTTGTCGAATGGATGGTTCTCGGCAGGATGTTAAAGTTAATGCTACCGCGCGGAATTTCATCCCGAGGTTTCCGCGGTTACGCAACTCCGATACGTTTCTTTCCCTGAAATCGTGGCGGTCCATAAGAAACCCGGCTAGATCCGCGATGTATCTACGCGCGGCCAACGGAAGGGACCTTTACGAAGCGAGGAGAATCGAGAACCCGTTTGGAGAGACGATCGGGACGTGTTTCCTGGTCGCTCTGCCGCGTGTATTCGAGAAAACGGGATTGCTCGTAACGCCTCCTTCCCGGCCTAACCGCGCGGACACGCCGCCGAGAGGGGAAGAAACTAGCGTGAGCAAACATAATGGCAGAAGTAACCTTCCGCGAGCCGATCGGCACCTCCCGCTGCCCGAACCTTTTTCCTCGGCTAAACTCCGCGGGCGATTTCACGTGCGAGTAGGCGCCTTGATCGCGCGAAAAAATAAGGCAAAACGCGGGAAAACGCAATGGCAGAGACGCCAGCCGGGATACATCTCGAGGATCGCGATGCCACCACGCCGGATAGGACGGCCGGCAGATCGGTGGAGGGAAGAAGACCGTGATCGATCCCGCGATCGTCGAGGCGTCCCGCGAGTATCGGCGAAATCGCACGCTCGTGCTTTGGAATTAATCGCACTCCTCTTTTCGTTCTGCGACCGCGAACGGTGGCGTTTCCATGGAATCTTTGTCGGAGGACGAATCAACGGGTGGAGTCGAGTTACGTGATATTTGCCCGAAGAAGTATCGTCGAAGGAGTCGGATAGGAAGAAAGTAACGCGCCCGAGGCTCGACGGTCCAAGTTCCCCGACCTTTGCATCTAGCGCTCGTAGAAACGATTTTTCCATCCTCCGGTTCCGCGGCATCTCCGGCCCCGAGTTTCTCCTTCGGGGAGGAAAACTTCCGGCGACAAGAGAGCGGTGCCAGGGCGTTATCGGGAAGACGAGACGCCATTAGGGAATTCTTTGAAAAGGTGGCGATAACAAAAAGAGCCGCTTCCTCCGTCGTGCTGCAATAATGAGGATAAAGTTCGACCGTGTCGTTTCGCGCAAAGGGAAGGAGATTCGAGGGTGCGGGAGAAAAGAAGAGACTAAGAAGGAGCCGCTCCTCGTCCCTGGATTAAGAACATTATGGTCCACGGCTTCTTAAGAGGAAGAGAAGTTTCATAGCTTATCCTACCGTTGGGTCCCCTCTCCTCCGTTTTATACGTCGGTGTAGCTCTTCCTCTCTCCTTCGCGAAAATAACAACGGGGAACGCGCTCATCGTTAAACCGAAACGAAGCCTAAAATTAGTACCGAGATAATGCGGCCGAATTATCATTATTCAACCTCGCGTAATCCGTTTAAACGCTGGACGTACGAATTCAATATCATGGCTACGATTAAATTCGAGATTACGCAACGTTAGCCGGCGAAAAATTGGAATAAGTAGCGCCGGCGGTTCTGCATTTTTCACGTCGTACTTTCAGTTAAATTCAAAGTCGAGGCGAAACGGATTTTTCGGCAGTGGCGCTGGTGGCCGCTCAAAAGCAAAAGCATGGGCGGGGGGGGTGTGTGGCGGAGACGTATTATTCGCATTATCAGGATCCAGGAGCGCGGGATCGCGAGGCGCATCATCCGGATCGATGGCAGCCGGAGAGGAGATTTCCGGTCGGCCAGCGGCGAGATGGCTCCTGCTACTGGGTAAAGCGCCGATGGAGGAATCCGGAACGGTCGCACCGAGGGCCGAGTCAATTTTGGGCAGGCAGACGCGTCCGGTGGTTGCATTATCGCTGCACGTGGCGCGATTACGGCGCGCATTCTTGGCCGAAAAAATCAGGCGCGGAGACGGAAACCGAAAGGCGATTCAACCCGGGGGGTGCGCCAAGAAGGTGGAGGCGAAAGAGAGATTCTCTCGCGGTCGAGAGTTTGGCGTAATGAAAGAAAAAGAGGGAGAAAAAAGGAGCAGCAAATTGACCGGTGCCAGCGGGAAGCCCGGCGCGACGGGGAGTCCCCTTTGCCCGAAAAACTCTTCCGTCCTGCTCCGCCGCGGCCTCCCTCTCTCTCCTCCCTGGCCCTCCCCTCCTTGCCCCTCGCACCGCCCCCGCCTCTACCCCGGACTCCTCGTCGCTCATCTCGAAGCGAGACAAATGAGCGGCATCCGTCTGCGTCACCTGTCCGTCAGTCCGTCCGTAACTTTTGACTCGAGGCAAATCGACGAGAGGTAGAGAGGGAGAGAGAGAGAGAGAGAGAGAGAGAGAGAGAGAGAGAGAGAAAGTGAGACGCCTGTAAAAGTAGGTATACAGGAGGATAGGAGAGTGCGCGATGAAGAAAAAGAGAGAGAAAGGCGGGAGGGCGAAGGTGGAGGAGAAAAGAGTTTTTATCGCGGATCGCCCAGAGCGAAGCACGGAGCAGCGCCTCGCGTCGAGGAAGGGAATGGCATTTCGCGTTGTTGTCGTTGTCATCCGGACGGCGGACAAGCGCGGATTACGCCTTTTCGAGACTTAATGCCACCCCGACAAACGCCCGATGAAAATATCCGATTGACGCAACACGCGTCAGGCTCGTTACGCGAGGAACGTTAACGGATCCGCAGTATTCGTTTCCTCGTCGCGCGACTGAGATTTATTCCCTGCCTCTCTCTCTCTCTCTCTCTCTCGTTCTCGCGACTTATCTCTGGCTTCGTCCCTCGAACCATCGGAGAGTCGTTCCGAGTCGGTACGTCTTCGCGGAATCTCCTTGGCCTTCCACGTTCCGCGATAAGCGTAAGACCGCGCAAGGAGGGTCAGAGACGCATCCTCGGAGATGTCGGCGAAGTCACGACCGTAGCGATACGGTTAAAACTCGCAGAAATGCGCTTCCCCGAGCGATGGAAGGTTTCTCTCTCGGACCACGGAGGAGTCGTCGCAGATCGGTGCGCCTCTTCGAAGGATCCTTCCGAGCTTCCATGCTCTCCGATAAGCGCCAAGGCGCCCAACGAGTATCGGAATTACTCTCGGAGATGTGTCGAAGAAGTGGCGAGCGTCGCGAAACGGCTAAAAACTTGCAGAAACGCGATTCTTCCGGGAGTGGAAGGCGACGCTACTTATGCAACGTTCTTATGACACGCGATAACGTACGACGCGAGGTAAAGTATCGGCTCGGGCGTACGTTCGTATCCGAACGCGATGCTATTTGGCACGTTACGTGCTAGTCATTGGTATTTAACGTAATAATAGCCGGCGTACCGGTGGTGTAAAACATAATTCTCTGCCGTTCCGCGTATCCATTAATCGTAATATCGCCATCGGAAAAATCCTACGGTGAGCTGTTTTACGAAGAAATTCTCAGAAGCGAGGAACCGAGCTGTCGGGATAGCTTGCTGCAGGTAGCATAAATACGTTATTCATTATCAGATGTGGTCGCGCAACAACGAGTGCCCCAATGATCCTATGGAGAAACGATACGCAGGCACGCATTGCCGAAGGCCCCCATTGGTCAGCTGCTCCGCGAGCTTTTGCGCCAGATTCCTCGTTGCGTTCGAACCTCTCGAACGGGGCAGAAAATGTCGTCGAGTTTCGATACTCGTATTCGGGTAATAACGCGATAAAAAGATAGAATCTAATCAAAATACGGTTCGCACGGTCTAATAAACATCTTGTCGCGAGCGTCAACCTATGAACGGATGGTGCATGTATTTCCCTGCATTCCAAAAAATGGATTAACCATCGAGAGGGAAAGAGGGAGAGAGAGAGAGAGAGAGAGAGAGAGAGAGAGAGAGAGGATCCGCGAGAGTCATTGGCGGCTCGCGTTTTATCCGAAATCTGGAATATATTATTTCGAGCGAACGCCTGCACGCACGTTTTTGGGTCGTTGACGTTCGAATTCCCGGTGGTATTCGATGCTACTCGATTGCGCACGAGGGAGAGCTTCATTTCGAGCGGTTGGATTTGCGGCGACGACTTGGCCGACGGGCACGACGCGTAAATGTCAAGAAATCGGCGCGATCGGGCGCCGGGGCACCGATCTATATCGATACTTTGAGATCGTCGATCGATTTCCCACTTTGTGTTTCGAAATTGCGCGAGAAGCGCGATGTACCGGTGTATGCGCGTAGCTCGGCTTCACCGCTAAGCGGTTGCTTTACAGGTGCTACTTCCTAGGGCAGAGCACGATAAGGGCCAAAGTGTCGTACATTTATCAGCGGTTATCTTTACTGGAGCGACCGAAATGGCAAGAAGGAGCCTTCCTTCCTTTACGCTGACGAAGTGTCGTTTCCAGGCCGTCGAGGGGTACCTCCATGAGAATTCGTATATTTAAGCGGCTCGACCGTAAGATCAATCCGCTCTTTTACAATGGAAGTCCGAGTCTCTGTTCGCCGCGCCATCGTATTTTCCCGATCGGTTAATTTCGCGGTACGCGTGAAAGTCGGTTGACAATAACGTATAATCGTCGTCGCAAGATACTTAGCTCGACGGGGCAATTCCAACGGAAGAGAAACTAATGGGCGAGGCGTGGGGAGACTCTCGTCGATGATCGGTTTTCCTGGGTGGTGGAGGTAAAACAATTTGTAGCTATCGAATTCCCAGGGATTCCTATAGATAAGGAAATTCGCGTCCTTATCTCGAGAGACGGAAGCCGGTACGCATTCTGGGATTCTGCGTCGGCGAATGGAATGCGACGTGACGATTCCAAGCCGGTAAATTGCGCTGGGTGGGCCGGGAGCCCGGCTGACCGTTTGAAAGGATATAATTTCGTCCCCATTACCGGGAGAAAAAGAAACTGCCGGAGGTGAAGCGTGCGGCGGTTTTCGACGCGTTCGGGAGGTGCGAACTTTTCGGCGCTCTAGGCTTTCGCTGGCACTTCCGAACGCCGATGATTCTTTTTCGAGCGATATTTTACGAGCGTATCGAGGCCTACCGTCGATTACGATTATTCGAGCCGATCTTAGGCTTTGGCCGCCCTCGATAAGCCTTCACGGGGCTTCCGTCTTTTTTTTTTTTTTTTTTTTTTACAAGAGGCAACCCGAGCGTTTGAGCCGGAAAGGGACAGATATCCCGATTGGGCTCTACCTAAGTCGCGTCTTCGTGGTCGATGAACTAGGATATGTTCACGGTATTCGAATAAGACGGTCGTCCGGATGGTCGGGAGATTAGAATCTCAACGACGGTTAGGCGTGTCGCCCGCTCGCTCCGAAATGCATCCGGGATTTGCGCCCGCTTCTGTCCACGTGTCACGTGTGCCGTGATCACAGGGGAATCGTCCGACAGCCTCGAAACTCGGCCTTACGGCCGTCTCTCGCGAGCTCCAGGATCCTTGGATATCAAAGATGAGTGTAAAAACGAGATCGAGGAGAAGAAACGCGGGCCTTTAACCCTTCGCGGTCCTTCGTCGCGCGTGACTCGACCTCGTACTTTTTGCCGTTGATGCTTTAACAATTTACCACGCGAATCAAATAAACTCTGAGCGGCATTTTTATTTCTGGATATCAGGCATACCTTCTAGAAGAATCCCTTCGTGGGCACAACGTATATTCGAAATATAGATCGAGCGAGAGCTTGCATCTCGATCGCGAAACTGTAGGAGGGATCACCGATTTTGCATCGAGATATCGTGCCCGGTTGGCGTAATACCACGTATACGTATATCAGGGTAACGCGGTGCCAGAAACGGATTTGAAATTACCATCGAGATCTTTCCATCGAACGTAGCTATAGCCATTTTGGTATCCATCGCCGAAGGAACGATCGGATGGAAACCAAAGATCTTTGAGAGGGACTGGCGGAGGAAAAGGTGGAATACCTCGGGAGGAATCCAACCGCGCGCAAGACGGGGAAAAGGCTGGAGACGCGAGTAAGTTGCGAATCGGCAGAGCGACTAGAACAGCGATTCGATCATGGCGCGCTAAGCATGCCCGTGACATCGCCGCGCGTACGGAGTTTAACCCAGTTAGAGGAGCCCTATCTGGGATGCGTCTAGCTACGGCACGAAGGCGTCGTTCGCGCAGAACGGTATTTCGTAGACGCGCGAATTAATGCTTACGGATACCGATGCTCGGAGTCAGCGGTGCCGCGATAATACTTTTGCGCCTGGTTCCAACGATCGATTCTACGTTGAAAGGGGACTTTTCGCGGACGTAACGAGGCGTGTAAGCGACGCAATGTGCGTACGCAAAGAGCGTGGATTTGCAGACGCGGCTCGACCACCACGGGCTCGCCGGCGGTCGCACAGAACAATGCGCTCGGCGGGAGAAACAAAAATGCAGCCGGGCCGGCGGAGTAGCCGCGGGAAAGCGTTTCACGGAGAAAACAAATTGGTCACGATCATTAACGCCCTCCCGGCTCCGTGCGAGTGGCGCGGGCGGGGAGCGAGGTGGCGAGGTGGCGAGGTGGCAAGGTGGCGAGGTGGCGAGGGGGAGGTGGCGGAGGAGGGAGGGAGGGAGGGCCCAAGCCTTTGGCAGTTACAAAGCGATATTTTATGTGGGTACGGTTCGTACGCTCGAGATAGATTAAATAACGTTTAATGCACTTGTTGCGAACGTCGTTGAAGTAATCGAAGCCACATGCCGGTTATGAGCGTTTCCAAGTGAAAATAAATCTGGCCGATCCGTCGGCGCTCGTCCTCCGGACGAGGACGCGGACGTGCCGAATTTTGTTTAACGCGCTAATGGCCGTGATCCGTCCGATGGGAATTATCGATAATTCCGTCATAACGATTTCGTATAATTTCGTTCGTAGGCGGAGATTGGGTTTGCGAAATACCATCGCCGATCTCCGCGGCCACGCGCGACCGCCGAGAACCGCGGGGCGGGACGGCGATGGGAGGGGGAAGCGGAGGGCACGGAAAAGTGCGCGCCGGGAAAATTATTGAAAACAACCGGCACAGACGTTTCGAGAGCAGCATAAATCGTTCGGGATCGTTAATACCCTCCTCCTCCCTTGCCAGCCTCGTGCAAAGGCAGGGCCTTTTGGCGTGTACAAAGCGATATTTTATGTGGGTAGACGCGTATGCGCCGCGCGGTATTAAATAACGCCCGATGAATTTGCTGTAATATCGTTGAAATAATTAAAACGACACGCCGGTTATGCGCATTTCCATCGGAAAATAAACCGTATGACCGTTGAAACGAAACCGTTGTACGACTTCCTATCGGCCGGTTGGGTTTTATACGATGCACTTTGTGCCGTGTAGGGATGTATGTAAAATCGAAATTATCGAATGGAGGAATGGCGGTGCTGAGGGAGGAGCCAAACTGTTAACGCTACGTTCCCTCATCACTTCGTTTACAAATTTATTCGGGCCGGCACGCGCGTTTGTTTTGACGAGGAAAAAAGAATCGCGGTAGTACCTATGTGCGGCCGAGTCGATTTCTCGCGACGAACGGCCACGCGAATCGTGCACGATTTGGAGGGGCTGTGCCCATGAGCCAAGACCAATTCGTGCTCGATCGGAGCCACGCGCGATCGCGATGCTTCCTGCATTTCCTTCGTTTCCGCTCCACGCGACTCGGCGGGACCAATTTCACGTTCTTGGCGAGCAAAGCGTCGAAGGTGCGTGCGACGCCATCGTCTTTCCTCGCGGCTCGAATCGCGATACTCCGGCGTACCGAGCCGTAAAGCGGCCCTCCGACAAACCGCTCTTTTCATCGTATTTTTCGCCACCGAGTCGTTATCATAATTATGGCAACGTTGTATCTAGCGGCGCTTTACGCTCAAAACAAATTGGTCACGATCGTTATCGCCCTTCCCGATCACCGGGAGCGAACCTTCGTGCCCGGCGCTACGCACGTATTGCACGAGCGCAACCTGTGCAACGCGCCCGACGTAAGCGAGTGTGAATTGCACTTGCGCCGCACCCTGGGAAGCGAACCAAGTTTCGCGCTGCTCATCGTCGGAAAAAAGATAAGATATAGGATCGCGTAGAGAGAGAGGTGGGGGGGGGGGAGAGTGCGCGTATCGGACGATAGATGTGTTTAACTCGAATCTACGCCATTGGCAACGCGAATTACGAAACACTACTGCGCTATGGAGGACAAGAGTGATACGGTGTTACGACCTGATTCTTAGAGAGGGAGAAATAGTTTCGCTTCGAACTTTTGCTTCTAGCGAGAATATTCGCTACACCGTACTCCTGTGGGCGTGTAACTTTTTCATTAATTCGCGGAATCTCTATATTATGAAAATATTGAACAATGTGTAAGTTTCAGGGTAGGAGGATATCGTACGGAAAGAAGCGGTTACGCGTTAAATTTCTCCCCCGAGAGCGCAACGAATCTTCCACCGGTATGCATTCTCGCGAATGCAAGTGGTTTAATACGATCTCATTGCGATCTCGCTTTAATCTCATTTTGATCCGATAATGCGCAAGATGCTAAGCGTTCGAATGGTACCGCGCGGAATGATACCGGGCCGGGGTAAGCGAGCCGGAATACGCGAGCGGTGATGATCATTGTAAATCACGTCTCGACTCGGACGTCATTATTTGTGGCGGCAGAAATTCCTAATTTCCATAGTCGTTATGCGGTAACGTTGGTAAAACCGAACCGAAAACCGTGTCGAGTGAGATTCGCGAATGCACGTATGATTTTAAGGTAGCTGTATATCGAATAATACCGGGCCAAATTTACATAACGCGCGTATTATACGTCCGACTAACGGAGAAGAACTAAAATTACGAAGATTAGAATGTATTTTACCGTCCAATGTAATTTTTATGTGCTTTCCGAGTAAATACGAGTAGTACTGTTTGCCTCGTTTTCCGTATTCTTCTCTCCGTCCGCTTCCCACCTACTCTACACCTCTCTCTCTCTCTCTCTCCCCTTCTCCTTCCCGCGACCTTGTTCTACGATTTTCCCCGCCCGTTGGACGAAAAATTCAAGACATACCTTTGGCGTTGAGATCTTGCAGAATTTACCTGGCAAAAATATTTCCATGGACCATTAAAGGAATCAACGGTACTTCGCATGGCGGAAAGCGGAAACGGTTAGTGGAATTCCTGGAAAGCGAGCGTCGAAAGAACTATTTGCGGATCCGGAAACTCGGTTCTCTTTAATCGCAAAGGCCGAAAAAGCTTTGCGATTAACCACTCCGCGCAGATATTTTTTATTCTTCATTAATATCCTGCGTTTAACGCGCTATCGCGATAAATCACAGAATGTTTCTTCCCGCCGCCAACGCAGTTCTCAAATATCACGGTGCGCGAAAGAGGGAGCTTAAAAGATAACCAATATCCCTTCGCGCTTATCAAAGTATTCGAGAATGCGGGGACAATAACGGAGGGCTTGAAAAAACGTAATTTTCGAGGTAATCCACGTAACTCATAGATTATACTAGGAGCGAAGCAGCGCGCCAAACCACGTGCGCGTACATTTTGCACGAGTTTTCGAGCTCCCGGCACGGTGCAGCCAAAGCACGGTGGTCTAATCTACGGACAATATCCAGGCTCATTACTCCGCCGCGCCTTAACCATCGAGGCAACCGTCTCGGCCTTACGCAATACCGGAAATCGACCCTCCGCAAACAGGAAGCAGAGATTACTTTCTCATAAATATTGCCTCCCGCAATGATTCGCCTCGTGGACCAAGTCGTCCGCGTACCTTGCGCTCCGTCTCGTGCCTTATCGATGGAATCGAGATACATCGTATCGCAATATCTGGCAATTAATCTTCTTACTCCTAATGTAAATATCAATTATGCGTATAATTTTATATACAAACAACACCGTGAATCGTTCGGAGGTAGCGAACGAGATTCGAATTCGGGTATTCCGCGAGGAAGTCCGAGTTCATGTTCGCCAGCAAACTCCACAGGAAATTCCCACGGACGAGTCGACGCGTCTTTCTTAATTAACCGGTCGACCAAGAAATCCAACGTTGGGTGACGCGGTTTTCCCGGATCCATTCAGCTCCGGCGTTTCATTCATCGGTTTTGGCATCCGGGTGCCGTGGCGCGACCTCTCGATGCTCCCGGGCATTAATCTCGCGCGAGGACTTTACGACGTCCGGGGAATAGAGTCTGCCGACTGAGAATCTCGAATTCCGCTGGATTCTCCTCCTACCGCGCCAGCCAAACTTCGCGACACCTCCCAAGCCTCGAAACTCTGCCGAACCTACGCGACCCGCCGCCAACGATCATCCTTATCTTCTAACCGCCATTATGCTCCCGATATCGACTCTTCTCCAATATCGAGCGACCGGTTAGGAGAAATTTTACATTTTTGTCCTTCCTCCGGATGCCGACCAACTAGATTTTCACGGCTCTCCTGCCGCCAATTATATTTGAACATTTGTATTCGAACGTTTAACAGCGGTGTTGGGAAGAAAGGCACGGGTAACCTTGATTAATCGCCACTACTTTTGCTTTTCCTTGGAAAAGAATAGATTTGCGCGAATTATACACGACGATACCTGGCGTTGCCTGGAACCGAGTTAAGTCGTGAGAACCGATGCGGCCGCAGAGTCGATGACACATCCTTCTCCTATGATCTGCAGTAATGGCGAATTGACGCCGTAAGGAAGATCTTGCTTACTCGTACCTAACGGAACTTTTGCGTTTACTCCAACAAATTGTGCACATACGAGGCAAAGGAACGCGGAGCAAGGCGATCATGTCTCTCTGGCTGTTATGATAATGATGCACGCACATTTTCAATTAACCTCCTTGCGCGCACACGCGCCAACATTGGTCGTAATTGTTTTTCGTTTCACCCACGATGTCGATTGAGCGCGTTTTTATTTTTCGGACTTCACAGGTTTGCGTATCGAACTTAAGCGCGGATTCTTTGCAAAAATGAGGGAAGAGGCACAGAAGTAACGTTCGTTGTATTCTATAAAGAAAGGAAGGCGAGCTTCTACCTTTTACACGTTATTTCGTTTCGTCTCGTGTCAACGAAGAAAGTCGTGCCTCCGAGCATTGCCAGAGCATCGATCGTATTAACTCAAAAATCAGAAAACAAAATCGTCGAAACGCTGAATGGAGAAGACTTTTATAATTTAAACCTTTTTAATCGAAAAAGTCTGGATTGTAGCGTGCCATTCGTTTGTACGGAGACCAAGCTTGTCGAGGGAAAACGGCAATCGCGTATATTAATTAATCGAATCGAAAGGCGGAACAGGATGGTTTGACTCTCACGACGGTGTCACGGAACGTAAAATGACCGAGGGCATAGGCGAATAATGTAATCCGCAAATAAAGGGCCGAAGAAAACAGGAGTTTGATCGATTCTGTTTAAAACACGTTACTAGAGTTACATTGTTTTCACACGTGCGATGAGCAATTTATACACCTCGAGGTATTATTCGTCCGTATTCCTATTCGCTTCGGATAGCTCGGGCAGAGGCAAAGTACGCAACGAAGCAGAAAAGTTTCCTCCATATTTCAATGTTTTCCGCGCACGATAGGTCTCCGGGTAAACGCCTGCAGGAACACGTCCGTACACTCCTCGTCGAAGCGCTCGCTCGCTCGCGAGCCAGCGAGGAGCCTTCCGCTGCGAGGAAAGGGTGCGTGGAAGAAGAAAGTTGGCAATTTTTCGAGACGGCTCGTGGGTTGCGTCGCTCCTGAAAAAGGCGGCCCGCTTTGGGGGCATGGGTTTTCTCGGTTATCGGGAGCTTCGTCATCGTTGCAGCCGAACGATCCGGCGAAGAGGCCAGAGCCGCCGATCGCACGATCGACGGGCGATCCTTCCAATACGCCTACCTCGCTTCCTTCCCGTTCTCCCTTCTCCCGCCTCTGCTCCCTGTCCCGGTCCCGGTCCCACCTACGGGTCCCCGCATGCCGTACGTGCGTACGAATTCGATTTCACGCGATTCCTTTTGATCCGGCGTTCGAAACTATTTCGAGGGCGATCCGCCCTTTCTCTTTCCTCCTCTCTTCCTCCTCTTTTTCTTCCTCTTACGCCTCCCCAAATCGCGCCGGGGAAAAAAAGGCAATTAACGAGGAGAAGTATGCGAGAGCGAGGTCCGGGATCGTTAGATCGATTTGTTCGATCGAGTTTACTCGTAGGAGTCTCGTTTGGAGCACCGCCTCCTCTTTTTTTCCACCAGCTCCTACAACTTTCTTGATCGACGCCCGATCGGACCTGGCTTTTCTTCTTTCTTTCGTTCCCTCCTTTTTTTCTCCTCGAGGAACACGTACGGACGGGGCCTTCCTCCGGGTCGTTATGTTCAACGAGCTCTGTTAATCCGCCGTTAGAAACGTTCTCACGCTCGCGATCGGTTTCCTCGTCGCGTCAGTAGCGTTGAGTCCAATTCGGAGGCGAGAGGCTTTGCCGCGAACGAGAGCCGACTCCTTCGTATTCCGCTATACCGTCGACCGTGAGATGCTCGCGCGGATGTCGGATACTCGTGGAACGTTTCGATCGTCGAGGAGCGAAATGCTCTCGATGCAAGCTACGCGCCAGGATGCGCGAGCAAAAAACGTGGCCGCGAGGTACGACGGAATCGTCGTCGGAGGAGAAGATAAATAAGGGTGGATGATTCGAAGAAAAAGCGAGAGGTACGTTGTGGAAAGAAAGGCAGGGCGGGCGAGTAGTAACGGAATGTCGGACATTGCGGAAGATTTCGGTGCGAGGCGCAAGTGGAAACGGCCGCGGGTGCGGCCGAAAAAAGAGGCGATAATAAACTTGGCACATTGGATCCCAAGGTTCGCCGTATCCGAGGATATCGCGACTCTGGAAATTGGACCGCCAAGGAAGAAAATCGGAGCAAAGCAAATGCGTGGAAACTTCAAAGTGGAAAGCGCGGTGCCGGGGGAGTAATTTAACGCGTCATATGCAGAGCATCGAGTAATCCGCGAACGCGACTCCGGTTTGCGAGCGCAATCCGACTCCGGCCGGAAAAGTATGGTGCGAAAAAAGGAGTCCCATTAGGAATCGGAGATATGTGTATTAACGAGAAACGAAGCTAGCAAGGACGGACGTTGGCACGGCCGACGATTCCGAGTCCTCGCGAAGGAAAACTTCTTGGGGCAACTCGACGAAGAAGCGGAGGGACGAACAACATCCGGGGTAACGTGGAAGGAGCTTCCGCGAGTGAAATTCAATTTTAAGAACGGATATTCGAATTCCAGTTCCAGAATGTAAAAGTCGCCGAGGGTGGAAAAGGGTGGTCGAGGTCGGAACAGAGATGCGAGGCGACGGAGAGAGCGAAGAGAAAGGCGGAGGACGGAGTGGATGCGCGGCGAAGAAGGAAGAAGCGCGTTAGGAAGGAAGGAAGGAAGGAAGGAAGGGATCCTGGAAGGCGGATTCACCGCAGGATCGCAGGTAGTAGCAGGGTACGGTAGGACGATTTCTACGTGGCCCATCCCTCCACGCCCGTTTTCTTCTCTTTCTTCCACCGGCGCGCAGCGCTTCATCCTCTCCACCCTTCTGGGTTTCGTGCCGAACGAAAGCCGAGGGCAAAGCCGAAGCCGAAGCCCAACGAAACGAAACACGCTTCTCTCTTATTCGCTCCACCTCCTGGCCTCTCTGCCCCACGCACGCCCGGCCGCCTCCCTCCCTCTCTCTCGCCCTCGTCCCGCGCCACCCCCTCGACCCCCTGGCCCGCTCTCTTTTTCGCCCCGCCGGGCCCCTCCTCCTCCGCCCGACTCCCTCGCTCTCCCTCCCTCGCTCTCGATCTTCGCGAGCCAAGGCAAAGCAGGCCTGCGTCTCCTTCTAATTCTATCTCGCTGCTCGGCCGCCTCCTTCTCTCCTCCTCGCCCTCCCCCGCCCGCCCCTCGCCCCTCGCCCCTCGCCCCCGTCCTTCCCTCGAGCGGCAACCCTCTTCCTCGACGATATCGCCCCTCTCTCTCCCGCGCGCCCTTCCTCTCTCCCTCGAACAACCTATCAACTCGGTGGGTAGACGTCGGCTCCGGACGACGATTCTCTCTCTCTCATCCCATCGACCGACCGTTCTTACACCGATATAGTCCGCGGCCTGGCTCGACTGTGTTCGTGGACGGGAACACGGGTCGTTCTATACCGGGTGGCGAACCGCGAAATCTCTCAAAGTTCGACCTCCTCGGCACCTGCCACCGACGCGCCTGCCCCCGCTCCGTCCTCTTTCGCCCCTCGGAGGGCGAAGATCGGCGCGAACGGATCGCGGATCGGTAGGGAAGAATCGGAAATCGGCGTACGGGCGAATATTCCTGGGAATCGCGATCGCACCGGAATCGTCGCTCGAAACCACGGGAAGAATATCGTGTCGATCGCGTTGATTTTCTCTCGAGGCGATATCGAAGATCGTCTTCTCGTACGCGAAGAATCAATGGCGGACGCGCGACGAGTCGTAAGGATCGCGAGTACGCTCGACGCTTCAAATATGGCTAAATTCGTGAAGTACGCGACGGAATTTTGTCCGAGAGGATCTGCGGCGCGAGAGAGCGTTCCGCGCGTAAAGATCGAGCGGTACGCGATAGGCGCCTAAGAATGAAACACCGAGAATAACTTTTGCGCGGAACGCGAATAAAGGATGTACGCGCGTAAATCGCATTGTTGGAAGGTCGAATATACGGAAGCCATACTTAACGCTTAAAAGGATAGGTAAATCTATTTGGACAAGGCGAAAGTACTGCGACGAGCACGGCGCGAAGGTACGCGGCTGCTCTCTCGAGCGTTAAAAGAGCCTCGTATTTTCCCCGCAGAGACAACGGGGCGGATTTGAATCTTTTACGCGCGTTCGGAGTAAAGATACCGCACGGGGCACGAAAGGTCCGTTCGACGGTCGTTCCACTCGAAGGGGAATGCGTTTACCGCGAAATACACGGTTTTTGACACCGCGCACACCCTCGCGTGCCCTTTGCGGCGCACGTTCGCCATTACGGGCCAATATGCAGCGTTTCCAACATTACAAATTAGGCTATTACCATTTCATATTCGAAATAGCGCTTCGACAAGCACCGGTTACGAGCGGAATTTGATAACGCGGCACCGCGATATCGAATAACACCGAGCCAGTGATAACAGGTGTTTAGCCCGTGGCCTTGGGCACAAACGCCAACCAGCGTGCCCGCCGTCCATTGAATTTCGCACAAATCCCGGACAACGTCATTCCTGCAAGTAGCGTGAATGTAACGCGCTCTCGGGGAGCACGCCGCGCGCTCCAGTTTTTGGCGATCGTCGTGTCGAGCGGCGGGGGGCAGGTGCGAGGGCCGACAGCGTCGGAGAAAAATCGTTGGAAGATAGAAATTAATAACGACTAACGATACGCCCCAATGACATTCGGCCCTTGATAACGCGGTTCCCGCGTTGCGCCCGCGGTTGCAATCACGGCCGAATGATGTAACGGGTGTGTCCCCTTTTCTGCCGGCTGGAAATTAGGGTCAACGCCGATCGTGCGTGTTCGTTACACTTTTGGCCACGGTGCCGTGAGCGTCCACCTCGTGCCGTAAAACCGCCGATGATTACGATCAAAGCGCATCGGCCAGCGAACGGCCGATTATGCCTGCCTACCAAACAACCGGCGCATTCGAGGTCTACGATTCAATTTTCGCACGTTCGTCCTTTGGACCTTCCCGATGTTTGCTTGGCTGGAAAGAGAGAAACGTGCTCTGCTGCATTTAATGCCACGCGTCATCCGCGGCGGTGGATTCCGTTTATTTTTCGCGTTAGTCGTATGGGATTGCGGGGACAGGAGCGAGGCTGGTTGGACGCTTGCACTACCGTTCGATTGTTTCCGATGAATCCTCGTCTCGGCGGTTTATATCGATACGCGCGAAACGTTCTTTACCTCGACGCGCGGCTAACCCAGCGAGGATTAGAGGAAAAGCAAGCGACGAGCCCGAGTACGATGGCTTTCGAGAGGATCCGTCCGCCTCGTTGACGCTTCGCGTCGCGGATGCCAGTGTGATACGATATACGTACGATGGAAAGAAGGGCGGGTGTAAGATCTACGAGCCGGTCGATATTCTTGCACGTTTTCTCGTTCAAGACGGGGGGACGGATGTTTCTGTTTGCCGCGATCAATTTATCGGTTACCGCCACTTGTTTGATCGTGATTATAGGGCCACTTTGGTAGTTAATTTGTCGGTGATCAATGGCTCCCCCCATGCCTGCTCCCCTCTTGTGACGTTTACTCGTACGTTCCGCGTTTCATATCCTTGGAAAGTACCGTGACAGGTGTCGGACCGGACACGGTGGTCGACGGATTGTAGCTTGATCCGCCACAAGTTGCACTTCGATCGCCCTGTCAAAGGTATCGGTCCTGCAACATTGCCGCTATTCCTATTGCGTAGAATTTTCTGGCCAACCTCGATCTTTATCGACTAACGTTTCGAGGTAGCGCGCCGGCACGCGGATTTTCCTCCGTGCCTTCGCAAGAGGAGAACGGAAAAGGTCGCTTTCCCTTTCGCATCGAAGTCCTGCTCCGACCGTCGAACGTTGCTTTATCTTACGACGGTGGGAAAAGTTAATCAATTCGAATCACTGGGGCGATCCCGTAGCGGCCGAAAGATCGGTCGACGCGATTACACCTTGGAACTTCAACTTTGAGTTTGCCGCTTCTAGAGAAAAGCCACCCTGTCTCGTATGCGCATAGAAGTCGGTGACACGCAGTCTCGTTCAAAGGTTTTTCCGGGGCTTCCTCGAAAATATACGACTTCGCGAAGACCGTTTTCGGGAGAGAGAGAAGGGTGTATCGAGCAACGAGCTCCTATCAAAAGCTGCGTGCAAGCTCTGCACCTAATATTCGTACAAAGTCGTGCGTAAAAACAACGAAGTACCCGCGAGGGAGAATAGCGAGAAATTCTCGCGTTGTTTTATAATTGAGTATACTTCGGAAAATGGCGTAAAGTGGCGTAAAATCGATATATCGGGAAGGATGCGTGATCGAAAATCGGCCGAGTCGGGAGGATCGATCGCCTTTCACGGAGGTGTACCGCTCAGCGTTTTCCATCCAGATGCACCGTCGAAGGGCTTTTCGGTCCACCCTATGTGTGACTTTTTTAAAATGCAGTTTCTACTCCATTTTCCTCGAGTTATCGCGCGCGCGTTATCGCGCGATGCACCTTTCGGTCCGCTTCTGAATTATCGTCCATCGTATGGCGGGAAAATATGAAATTTCGCGCGACCGTAACAATTTCCCCGGCTCCCTCCCCCTCCCCCTTCGCGCCCTTTTTTTTCCACTTTTTTCCCTACTCCATTCCGATTTCCGAACAAAATGCACTCAACAGCCGGCGGCGCGATTGAAAACGCGCGGCGCCGAATACGGCCAAAGCGGCGATAATGGTCCGCGATATAGAAAATTTTTCATCCCCGAGCGAGATGCGCATCGTTGTGGGTTTACAATCATGTTTACCTTCCCTTTTTTTACTTCCCAAAAATTTTATCCCCATCGCCCAATCGTTCGCTCAACACCGTTGGCGCCTCGGCATTCGCGAGCGCTTCCCTTTTCGCGTGCACGGGATAGGATCAACTACAATTTTGACGTAATGCCGGAATCATCCCGAAAGTCTTTGCCGCGACGATAGGAGGGACCGATACCCCGACAACGACAGCATCGTTTCGTCGATTCTTTAATTTACTTTGTCGGCAAAGGAAACGGAGCTTGAGCTTCCATCAATTAGACGACCCATTTCCACGGGAACCTAATTGCGCGGGTAAATATATTCGCTCGTCGAAGCGCCGATACTCATCGAAGATAATATTACAAGATTCGCGCGCTCCTTGATCTTAGAAATTGCGCTATTAAATTTATAACGCCGTACCGCCATGGAAATTAATACGTAACACCGTCCTAATCGCGCTTACACGCATTTCTTTTCTAACGCGTTCCGTTCTCCGGTGGAATCTGCACGCGACGGCCGGGCGTGGAATTTTTATTTTGAACCAACAGGTTCGCAATACGTCGCAAACTTTGCCCGATAAAAAGGGTCGGCGCGATTTGGAAGGTTTTCCACCACCGTTAACGTCAAATTGATATCGAAGGCTAATATTCGGGTAGCTTTTCGCAAGGCTAAATCGATGGCAAGTCTCGAGCACGGATCGGTGTATTTTTGAACAACCGCTCGTTCACGCGCAATGTCGAGAACAGCGGCGAGAGTCGAGATCGATCGCATTTGCAACAAATCCGCGCGCAAATGTCCGGGAAGGGCTCGTAAAAAGTCCGGGAAACGAGGGACGGGATCGAGGAGCGGAATCGATCTGTCGCAAAGATCCGGGTACTCGTGGCTAGAAATAGAATATTGGTCGAAGCGCGGTGTCGGCGGGCGGCGTAAAAAAAGGTGGGATACTTCTTGGACACCGGATAGATGCGGTGGCACATACAGCCCCGCGGTAGACGAAGCTTTGGGTCGCCGCTAGCTGCGCGCGTCCGGAGCTCTCGTCTACCCTCTCATTTACCATTTGGTACCTATAGATAGGTACCCATATATATACGCGCAGGTACCTAATGTACGTAGACGCAGACACGGGCGCGAGTCGGCGAGAGGGATGAGGGGGCCGGGGGAGGGAGGGAGGGAGGTGGGACGTACGTGTGGCACTAACGCGTAACACGTACGCACACAGGTTAGCGGCGATAAACCAGGGACACGCGGAGGTGCTGAACGGGCCGAGAGTGCAGGGACTCCGACGGGTGCCTAGCTGGCTCCGTCTCCTTATTTTTCCACATAACAGGCTCGAGCGAGAGAAGAAAACCTGTGCGTACGTTCGGGGGAGGGCGTATTTATGCGCCTCTCCGCCACGGACGTACCTAGGGGCCTACGTACCTGCGTACCTACGCGCCTACCTACGTGGGTGTGAACCGATATTGCTCGATGGTTTCTGGGTATTAGAGCCGCGCCTCCCTTCGCGCCGCACGGACGGGGCTACGCTTCGCGTGTCTTTAGCGCGGAGAGATCGGGGCTCGTGGGTGGAGGTGTTCCAGCGGCGAGAGGAGAGAGGAGAGAGGAGAGTGGAGAGGAGGAGGGAGGGGGTGGAGAACATCTCGGAACGGCGGAAGCTACGAGGAGTCCTGCCCGAAGGGGCATTTTTTTGGCGACTCGAAAAAGGAGAGGCCGGCCGGGGGCGAGTGAGGGAGGGAGGGAGGGAGGGAGGGAGGGAGCGAGGGAGGTGGGAAAAAAAGAGGATGGACGGTGATGAAGAGGGCGAAGGTGGGAAAGGGAGGCTCCGAGGGGCGCATCGCCTCTCTAGGCAAAATTGATCAACGTCCTCGGGAAACCGATTAACCGAGGCAGACGTCTGCCATGAATTTTATAAATATATTTTCTTTGAACCGCGCTCCACTGTGACGTTCCGCGCGGCCCTTTGCCCGGAGAGACTGCACGATGGAACTTTGCGCATATTTTTACGTGGGCTTCGCTCTATGCGGGAGAAGAGAAGAGCTTTTTTCTCCGTTGGCTCGCGTAAACCATCGCGATGGAAACCGTCGAGAGAGAAATCGGACGATCGAGTGGGGTATGCCTCGCGTATCTTCGATGCGACATCCTCGACTCGGTTTACTCGATAGCGCTGGAAGGTTGCGATGATAAAGAAATCGTGATTTTTCGAATCGGTACGTTCGTTCAGCGTACTCCGTGCCGGACAGGACGGAGCTATTTTTATAACGTTAAATTGAAAAGAATTTCGAAATCCTGGCTTACCGACATTCACCGTAATTATACCCTCGCATTGAGGAAGACGTTAGTAGTAAAGTACGGCTAGATGCGACAATGAATCATTATCGATGTAGCGATTAATCACAAATCCGTAACCCGTAATTATTACGGTGTCCCATAAGCCAGAACGGCATTAATTATAATGTTCGTAAAGCTGTTATAAACGCGCGTGCTTCCCTCTACGGTTTTACGCCTTTTCGAGAGGAAACATTCCATTAACTTCGCGGTTGTTTCGCGAAAAATGATGGGCGTTTCGCAATTTTCATCGATGAGTCGCGGAGGGTCGTGCGTCGAAAGTGTCCCGGGCGGATGCCAGGGTAAAAAATCAGATCCCATTTGAATTTAAAAGACCGTCAAACCGCAAACTATTTCGCGAAAATCGCACCTGCCGTACTTCCATTCCGTTTCGTTTCGTTTCGTTTCGTTTCGTTGCGTTCCCAAAGACACGCTTTAATTATCTCGGCGCGAACTCCGTGGGAAAATCGTTTCGTGAGCCACGGAGATGGAAGACGCTTTTTTTCCTCTTCGCAAACGACGAACGAAACTAAGTTCGAACTGAAATGTTAATCTGGGGTAATCGTCCGCGGTAGAAATCGCGGGACGAAAGTTGGCCGGGGATTTAGATTTTCAAGACGTATACTCGACTAATCGCCATCCATCGGTCCAACATACCGGTGATAATTTCCAGTCGAAATCGTTAATCGGCGATAACGAGCTACGGATAGATGCGAATAAAATTCGAGACTCGAGGCAAGGATCAAGGCCACGCCTCGTGAAACTTTGTTCGAGCTTCCTCGACGGAGTCGGACCGTTTTCGCGATAATCGTGCGGTTTCATGCTGGCAGCCTTTGTATTTGTGTATTGCAGGGAAAAGATACTCGATCGCGTCGTCCAAGGCCGGCGCGAAAGTTCCGCGATAACGAAGGAAATAAATTTTCGGCGAAACTCTGTGCGCGAAGTTTCTGCACGAAGATTTATTATTCCCCCACAGTGCCTGGAACGATTCCGAAACTTCGAAACAGGGCTTGCCCTTGCCGCCGTTGGATCGCGAAGGAGTATGTGCTTAACATCGTTCAAAGCCAGGCTACCGGCCGTTGATCTATCGTGTATGTAAAAATGGGAAACGCGAAGGACCGAGAAAAATATTATTCCGCCACGTTAATTACGCTTCACTGGTCCTCTATGCACTACCGTTAAATCGCCAATGTAATCAATTCTATCGTCGTAACGCGGTAAATATTAATTACAACGTAATCTATTATTAAACGTTAAATTATCGGCCAACAAACGCCGTTTATTTCCCTATTGTGCATATTCAGATCGAATCGAAGGAACCACAATGACGCGCTTTAAAAATCCGAAATGAAGAAGTGCGCGAAGGAAAATTAGCGGAAAAACCGGCGGAAATTCGAATGTCGGGCCAAGCGGCGTATCGGCTGTGAAACGGGAAGCGTAGGGGGGCTGGAAAGCGTGCTAATGAACCGTTCGATTTGAAGTCGGCTAATCAGCCGACGACGGAAAATCTCCCGGATGATTAAGCTCTCGTCGGACATATGTAGTCTTTATCGTTTCCCTTTACGGCCGGCCACGTGGCCGCTCACGTTTCCCTCAAACCCGCCAACCCACGATATTTCGAATCGGCCCTCGTTGCTCGACTAATCTATCGGCGGCCCAACTTTGTCCCTGCCTCGTCCCAACGAAGCTCTTCGCGCACGTTTCACGATTATTATCGCGGCCTCGCATATTAACGTAATTGACGACCATCGACGTTTCCGAGACGGTCTTCCAGCTCGGTGGATGGGAATTTTACGCCTTCGAAATCCAGCGTTGGTCTGAGTTTATGAAAATCCCCCGGGTAGGCGGAGGCACGACCATGACGGATTCCGTCAACGCGCCCAAAAGGTGATCGTATGGACATCCACCGAGATTACCTAAAAAAAACTCGTTTTACGTCGTTCCATCGGGGATGGCCGGACGTACCGACTACTGCATGTACATTTTCCGATAATTATAACCGCGTTTTCGCCTCGATGCGCGCGATAAGGTGGAATATTCCGACGGTTATTTACGCGCGATGGATACAAAGAATAATAAACATCCCATATACTCCCTTTATTTCACGATTAACGATGATCGGTCCCTTTATCGCGGTTGGCGTATAAATTCCGCGAATTCTTCAAACCTTACCTATGATGCGAACAAATCGCCGAATCCACGATAACGATAAAACTATTATCAGGATCGTGGTATAAAAGAACGTATCCACTTTCAACCGAATATCCATTACTCTCGATGGACACATAGTTTACGTTCCTCGAACTTTGTACCAAGCTCGGGAGAAAACCGCCTCGGTTTTACAATGTTCCTCTGCCGGGGAGAGAACGCAAGCAAGGGCAGGGTAAAAAAGGCTAAGAAGGGAACAGAGAAGGAAGGGTAGGAGGAGAAGCGGGCAAAGAAGAGGTGGTAGTAGTAGTGGTAGTGGTAGTAGTAGAACAAGCAGAAGAAGAAGAAGAAGAAGAAGAAGAAGAAGAAGAAGAAGGAGAAGACGGGCGTGTGGCGTGCGTTCGTCGTACGGGACGTGTTATTAGCCGGCACCCTCTTTCGCGTTCCTCCATTCCTCCTGCGGCCCGTCTCCTCTCCTTTTTTCTCCGATTTCCTATGCGGGGGCTAGAAACGCGTTTAATTAACATAGCTGGCGTGGCTGCATCCCTCTTCTCTCGGGTGCCGAGCAGCCAGTCAGCTTTCACGGGCCATTGCACGCACGATACACGCGTTACAAACCGTATATTTCTTTCTCCCTCCCGTACATAAGACTTCTACAGTATACAGGGTGGACTCAGGACGGGTGGTATAACCGGGTGAGAGTTGGATTCTACGTACGAGGATAAGTCGAGAGTGCGGGATATCTTTTTTTTCCCTACAACGTCTCCTTTCAAGACGACGAACATTTAGACATTTCTTGCGTACGGGAGGAGCTGGATAAGTGCCGACGAAAACGTAGCGTGAATAATACTAGTTTCCGACGCATTTGCGCAAACTTATCCCTCTCGAATGCGGCTATGATCTTTCGCTAGTATGATTCCATTGTACGGACAATCGAATCGCCGATATAGCGATACTGCGAATACTGAATTTTGTACACTTCGTAAGATAATGTAAATCGCTAATGAATGGCCCGTAAAAAAGTTAAATTCGACTAAAGTGTAAATCGTTGAAAGAAGGAATGGGTGATATTGTAGTCACCAGCAGTGTCGAAAGACTCGACGAATATTCCTTGATTCCTAAAGAACGTCGATGACAGGAGTATCCCTCTGAAAACAAAGTCCCTTCTACCTTCGTGCTCGGCTCACCCTGTATGTCCCGCGTCTTTTTCCCAAGGTGCGCGTGTGTGCGCTTCAGCACCATGTGGCCTTGCGCCCGCGACGGATATAATGCACGCCTACCACGAAAATGTGCTTTTTGACGGATCGCCCGACTAATTTTGTCGTTGTCACCCGGTATGCCCCAGGATTAATGGCGACCACCTTAGCGCACCCCTACCGTGGATTACACGGAAATTCTTCCGGCGCCTCGAGGACGCTCTTAATTAAGATTTCCGAATAGCGGCAATAATAATAAAGTGCTAATGATTCCTTCTCCTGCTGGCCCACGGGACTGCCGCTCCCATCGCCTCGAGAATGCCTTACGCGTTTTCGCACACGTGCGTGGACGCACCGAGGGACACGCGTATCGCTCGAAGGGCAGCCGACTTTATTCGTGGTTCTACTCGAGTCACGGATATTTGCTGTGCGAATTTCAAGGATCTATTTCCCCGAGAAACGCGAAAGCCGAATATAATCGCATTTTTGCGAATATTTGCGGTTTAAATGTGAACCGCTGGTGAATCCGTAATCTGTTATTTGTATTCGTCTTGAGATCGAAATAAACGCTCGTATTTGGTGCTTTGTGGATTTGTGCGATATCGATGAATAATAAGATGTATCGTGTTAATTGCACACTGCTACCCGAACTTCCTCGAATCGCACAGACGGAAGCGATCTTCCGCGTTTTCAAAAGAGAACTCGTGTGGCCACCTCGTGTGTCTACCGCGACCGAATTGGTGCCCGTAGCGTTTACCGGCACGAGGCAAGTTCGAAGTTTCCGTGCAACCGAAACGCGCGAAAAACTTCCATAAATCGCAATTTTTTGGGAAGCGTCGTCCGGCTAAATACGTCGGTTACCTCGTTTACATCTTACAGTTATTACGCTTCAAAATCAATTTTCGTTCGGTCGATGACCAAAGTCCGGTTGTATCTTTTAGACGTCAACGATCGCTATAGAACCGTAATGAAGATTGTGACGTTAAAGCTGAAATTGTATTCACGGGTCATCGTACGGTATAGACCTAATAGATCGTGCAACGCATTATTTCGTTCCACGATCCGGAGACCGCTTGGCACTCTTACCATTTTCGTGTCACGTGCGACATTACCGGTGCAAAATGGAATAAGATATCAGCGCTACTGGAAGGTTAGGAATCGGGCGTAATAAATTATATTTTCCACGTACACCAATTTTACAGGAGTCGTTTGCAAAACTTTAATCGAAAATTTAGGTCCCTATAAAATTGCAGCCGGTTCCATTTTTCCCAATTATGACAATTTTTCTTTATTACTTTTTTCCAACATTTTTTTGATCACTCCGCAGATTCACCAAGAAATACTTACCTCGTTTTTCTACGTAAAAACTTACAAGATCCTTGAATGCAGCGAGAAGGGTGATGATGCACGTTTATTGAAGCTTACGGTCAATACAGGAGTGCGTTTGCAGGTATTACAAACTTTATTCGATCCATAAACGCGACTACTAACGACTCAATAACGATCCACGTAGCAATGATAAAGATAACGTATAATTTCAAACGATAAAAAATGATAGATGCTTTACGTGAAAACATATGCACGAAGTTAACGTCAATAATATCATTAACATTTCCTCCATAAATAGGCACAAGCTCCTTTACACGCCGATACTTGGAACGATTCGTCGATAGGCACCGTATGAAATCGACTAGGACGGTAAATTGCGATGATGGCCAAAATTCACATATTATATAGCAAAAAATGACAATAATACGATACGTATAAAAATAGCAATATCATAGACAGATTCAAAGAAAACATTTTGCATTTAACGCTTGCATGCTCAAAGCCTCAAGAATTACGCCGATTATCGTACCATCGTGTGCCGTCGAATGTTCTTAATAGTACGCGAAGCGTACTGACCTATCTAAAGCGTATTCTTTGTCTCGCAAATTTAAGCGTACTTCCGTTAAATTAGCCACGATTATAATCTGCATTGAAATAAGCCGTTCTTGAGGCGCGAAACAGTCTACTTGGCAACACATGTTTCTTGTCGAGATATTATTCGTCGTTTCCAATCGAAGGGTTACAAACGTGATTGGAAATCGGCAAAGTCAGGAACGAAAAGATGTCGGGACTATTTTGCTGGTCCCGAGAGAGATCTCATTCTGGCGCTGATCGCCGCGGTTAAATTGTGTTCCTCCTGCAAGGAGGACCCACTGTACACGTTTTCAAAGGAACGAGAAATCTTGTCCTTGTCACGAATGGCGAGATTCTGCCACTCCTTCTCCAGGCTGTTCATCAAGGTCTCCCTCAGCAGACGGGCGTCCTTTATGACGGATCCTTCGTCCTCCTTAACCCACTTGTCCCACAGGTCTTTCGCATCTTCGCTACAAAATTACGATTGCGAACGATCAACCGATCGTCGCTGGTCGAACGGAAGGAAAATGGAAAAGGGAGCGATCGGGGTGGTACCTATCTTTGCTTCTCAATCGCTTTACGAGTATCCAATCTCTCGGCAAAGTTATACTTTCCAGGGTAGGACGACCAATGCTACTCTTGGACATTTGTCCACTCTCGAGACACGTAATACTCAAAGGGGCCAAAGTTGGAGGATGCATCGCGTTAAAATAAAATAAATTTACTCCGCTATCCTATTTACGAGGTATTGAGAAACGTATGTAGGGCGTACACGATGACGAACGTCTTGGCACGCGTTTGCGAAATGCTCAATGCGCGTAGAGAGTGGAGTACCGAGAGTCGTGAATGAGTCACGGTTTTGAGTTGCAACATCGGTCCGGTTCGACTAATTCGAGAAGCGGGGGCTCTACCATCCGCCGTCCTAGACCCTTACCATCGCTCATGGCCGCGTGCCGAAATTGCACCAGTCTCGATCGATATATCGACGTTAGGAGGAACCGACGATACGCGATTACCGGTCCGATTAGGCAATAGACCGAATTTAAAATACCCGTTACGAATCACGGGTTAGGTACAGCGTTTTATACAATTTCGAGCATCGACGATGAGTCGTCGCAGTCGTTTTAATTTTGCCCGACTCGAACTTTATTACGATTGTGAATAGATATAGACGATTATTAATGGTTTAACGAGCAAAATATCTTTTAAAATGTACCTGTACATCGACGAATCCGTGCAGGCATCCTCGCGTCCGGCGAGTTCCTCCGATCTCTTCTCGATGTTCGCCAAGCCCAGCTTCCTGACATCCTCGTCCAAGTGAAGGTCATCCGTGCTGTACAGTCTTTTCTCTCTGATCAGCTCTAATCGATTTCTCATATCTCTCAGTCTCAGAGCATCGTCCCAATTGTGCTTCATGCAAGCGTGCAGCTCTCTTCTGTCCAAATCCTCGATCTTGTGCTTCAGCTCTTTATGCGTCAAGTATAAGAACATTTGTTTCGATAGGTTTTTGTCAGCGGGATTCAGCCGCAACCAAGGCAGACTCTTTTCGCTCTCGAACTCCTGATTATCCCTCGCGTTCGAATCCTTCATATTCTCGGTATTCTTGATGAGGGATTCGTCGGTCTGGTCGAGCCCCTGCTGGCCAGCGAAATTCACCTCCGACGACTCTTTAAAAGAATCATCGACGGGTCTCGGAGAAGATTTCCTCGACTCGCGATGCTCGGGTTTTAAATCTTGTGGCGTACGAGCGTCCCGAGGTACGGGCGAAGTACTTGCAGGTTGTTCTCTCAAATCCTCCGAATCCGTCAAGGATACGCGACGTGCCTTCGAAGAAGATGCGTCCCCGTGGCTAACGTCCGCTCGATGATTTTCCTCACCGACATCGATGACCGTTCTCTTATTCTCCAATGGCGGCTGATTCTCGTGCAACGAGTGATCGAAGGAAGGATACGCTATCGGTCTCTTCTCCCCTTCGTCTCTGCTGGGAGTGTACTCGAAGAGGTTATCGGATCTTTTATCTCTTACGTTTGTGTTTTCCAGGCTCCTATGGGCATATCGAGCCTGATACTTGGCATGAGGATATTCGTGTTCGCTCGATTCCATCCTGGAGCTGCTCGAAAGAGAGTTCTTTTCGGTCTGGCGAACGAGATTCGTAGCGTCCCGACAGATGCGAGAGGAACTTTGCGAATTCGAGTCCGTGAGTTTGCTCCAATGCCAATGCTTCGCCGGTTCCGTAGGGCACACGAAATAGGACTGATACCTCCGACAAGTCCTTGGAAAATAAAGATTTTGCTCGGCCCTCTTCTCCTTCAATTTTTCCTTGAGGATCTCCAAGGTCGGCGCTTCCGCCGATCGCCTTCTCGCCCTCGCCTCCTCGATCTGCCTCTCGTACTCCGCCTGTTCCTTCTCGAGCAATTGTTTCAATCTGTTTCGCCTGGCGAGCAACCTCTCGGCCTTCCTCGATTTCTCCAAGCGCTGCTTCGGTTCCGAGTCCTTCAAATTCCAAGAGTCATAGTGCCTGGCGATTTCGGATTCCCTCTCGAAGTATTTCGCGATTTCTCGATAATAATTGCACCTCAAGAGCGCCTCGTTCTGTTTCTGCGCCGCTAACTGGTACTGTTTCTCTCGAAGTCGGCCAACCCTTCAACACGACAATCAATTCGACCGATTAATTTTCCGCGATGGAAAGAAAATGATAACAGAGCTACGCGCTGTAACCTTAGCAAGCATCCACGCGGATCAACGAATCGGGTTAAACGATAACAAGACGAATTATACGCGAATACGCAACGCGCGGACATATCGTACGGGCGCACGAATAGAAATTAAGGAAGAGGCAGGATTGGGTATACTTTATTTCTACGCGGTGAAATACATTTATCGTTGCCCTACAATCGGATTTACGTTCATACATAGTAGTGCACGCATAAGTACAGACGCAAGATGGTCAGAGATATAAATCTAACGAGTGTAAACCAAATGTACAATGTAATAGCAGCGTTTCAACGTACGAATCTATCGATCCCGATCTTATCGATTCTGCGATCGATCCATCTTCCTCTCCTCCGTCCGCGATCGGTGCATCGTAAACAGACGCGCGTCGTAGGATGATGAAAAAGCGTCGTTTCGATCCGTAGAGTCACCGAAGGCGCGTCCTAGAAGAAGAGGACCGTTCTCTATTTTGAGCCTGCGCCTCCCCGTGACGTCAGAATGGACCGAAATATCCCGCGGTTAGGGAGGTGCAGTCGCGACACTGGTGCGTGGCCCAGGTCTCGATCTTTCCCAGACTCGCAAAAATTCTCATCCTCGGTAGACTTCTTACTTTCCACGAGTTTTCCGACGATCCTGCCTCAAAGAAGCCCTCCTGAAATCCCGCGGGATCATCCGGCCTGGATTATCCTCCGAGAGGTGCGTGATCGAGGCGCCAGCAAACTCCGGAAGAAATCTCCTCTTGAGAAAACTGGGTCGCTGCCCGCCCACGCAAACACATCCCCACCTTCTGGTTACGTCGTCCAGGAGTTTCTCAGTGGCGCATCGTGCACGTCCTCGAGAGGATCCTCGCCGCGGCTGCTTCCACGGTAGCTCGTATTAATCGAGGACCGAGAGGTATCCCGGAGAGCGCAGGGGTGTACGCGAGGTGAGTCGAAGGTGCCGAGTTAGAGGGAGAAAGAGGTTCTGCGCGTATCGCGGAATGCCAGGCGCCGGTGGTCAGCCACCGCAGAGGACCACCTTCAGGCCGCCCTGGGTCAAGGATGGTCCCAGCCCTCTGCCCATGCCCAGCGCGCCCTGGACCCTCAACTCCAGAAGAGACTCCAAGTCGAAGGCCGATGAACCTCCAGCCTTTACGCAGGTCACTCTCAAGGTTAGCGATCTTGACTACGCCCTCGTGTTTTTACTCCTGGAACGACTCGCGTATCGCTTCTTTCTTATATGCGCCAGTACCACCGCCGGCTTCTCGATAGGATATTGACATTTTTCCGTCCTTGAATATATCGCGCACCGTTTGTCTTCTTTGTGCACAAGTGCTCGACTTATCCGAGATGGGTTCGCATTGCGAAGATTGAGAAACTCATTTGCCGCCGCGAGTTTGGCATCGCTATCGTCGAATACCTCGCACCCCCGCATTTCTTTTTCCATTCAGATATTAGGTCTCAAAGTCAGCGGAGTTCTCCGCTAAACGGAGTATTAATAACCCGTGTGGGTGTACTGCAACGGCTCGGTCTTACAAACGTTTCTCACGGACGAAGGTGTGCACGCGCATCACGATCGACGTTCGAATGCACGCCGATTATTGCGCTGAAAACGTTTAGAACCTCGTGGAATCTCTGGTCTTGCCGCGGCGTATTTCTCGAAAGAAGAACGGCTACCGAAAGCTTGGCAAAGAAATTCGCCAAGATTTATCGCTTCTCCTATTCCGAATTTTCGTTTCTCGTACTCCGGTCAGAAATATTATGATTTTGTTTATTTCGATACGTGACTTCTGCGTAACGAAGAAACGAATCTCCACGGTGTATTTTCGATTTCTTGGCGATGGTCCACGCAAAACGACCCCGAGGAAAGCGTCGAACCGCTATTCTAAATTACGCGGAGAACGCGATAAACGATATCCCATTGACACGTGGCGACTGCCTGTAATAATCGTACCGCATTGTTTACAGCTTCGTCGATACAATTCCGCCATCCGCGAAACTGCTTCGATCAGCGCGATACGTGTGCGCCTTTGAAAGCATCGATCGTTAGTCGATCGTATTAACCGCAATTCGATGGATTCGGACAAATCGTGTTTTCGGCTCTCGACAAACACGATTCGAGGGTTATCGTTTTTCTTTGCACGGCAAGAAAAATATTCACGAACGTCGGTCGAACGTTAGATTTACGATCGATCGATCCGCGTACTCGCCGATAAAGCTAACGATTCGCTTCCATCGGTGCGAAAGGAACGGCAAAGGTTTGCTTTCGCGAGTCCTCGCATACAAGCCTCTGGGTCATGATTATTTAAAGAACGCGCATTTCTATCTCATATGTCTTGCCAGCTGCGCCCGTTATGCCGGTCTCTTAACGCCGTTTATATCACCTTTTCGCGTAAACGCCATCCACCCTCTTCCGCCTCGATCGATATTATTCCCATCGCGTACTCCAACCGACAGCTTCGATAAAATTTCTTGCAAAAGGAGAGGAAAAGAAGGGTCGATGGTAGGATTCACGCGCGAAGAACAGAATAGAAATATACGTCGACCTTTCCAGAAAGAAGAATCTGGCCTCAAGGCGGATCGGATAGGCGTACCGTAACGATCTAGAAGGAAGTCCGATTTGGTCGGATTATTTAAAGACGACCGCGCGAACTTCGACACTTGCCAAGAGAACTTTCGTTCCTCCCTCTCTTTCTCTCCCTTTGACTAACGCCGGAGAAGTGGGAGTGTTATTTCTTTATTTCTTTTCCATTCCTCCACACCCTCGCCACCCTTCCTCTCCGTCTCTCTTTCTCTTCGGTCACCGAACATTTATTAATTTCAATAGGACAAAACGGAGAGGCTTAGATTATCGAAGATATATCTAGCGTTACGTCATCCAAGGAAATCAAAGGTACCGACTATTTAAAAATGTTTAGAGCGTACCAAAGCCAGTGGAACCGCCGCCTCCATCGGATGTTCAGCCCCGAAAGCAAAGCAAGATCACGATAATCCCGGCACAACCGAAAAATGATAAGAATTCGGGCAGCCTTCCGGCAGCGTCAAAGCCTCGCGAGAATGGACGACAAGAGCCAAATTCGAGGCCGCAACTCGAACGACAGGTCCGCATTGAGAGATCCCGATCCCGAGGCGACACTATACCTCTCTCCAAGAGTGAGAGCACAACAGGTAAGATCACTGTACTCCCAACGCGAGATTCACTATCGCAGTGCGGAATTAAACGACCCTTCACCGTCGTGCATGGAGAAACGAGGTACTTTGAGAGCCACATCGGCATAGAAAAACTACTGGAAAAGTTCGCGAAATGAATAATGGCGCAATATTTTTGGCGCGCTCGCTACCCCTTAATCTCACACAACTATTCCACGAACGATACGGTGCGAGTGTCGAAATAAGCGTGCAAGTGTAAGGGCTAAGTAAAGAGGTGTCCTCGGTGCAGGTGCACCGACCCTATCGAAGAGTTCCTCGAGGGCAGCTATACCGCCACCACCGCCTCCAAGACCTCCGCCGCCCCCACCGGCCAGAACGATCCTGAAGGATCTACCGCCCTTGTCCACCACCCAGCAACAGAAGATCGAGATGCTGAGATCCAGGCCCAGAAAGCGCCCGGATTGGGCCAGCATGATGAAGGAGGTGGAAAGCGGAAAACGGCTGAGACACGTGCAGTGCAACGACAGAAGCGCGCCCCTTATCGAGAGGGTGAACAAGGTCACTGCCGATGCTGCAGGTGATCGTCGATAGACCCTCGATCCCACCCAGATTTCTCTCGAACGTGCCTCTTAGAAGGCAGTGCTTCACACGCTTTACCGGCTGCCTACTCCCAAGATGAAAAATGTGAATGACGCGTCCCCCCTATTGAATCGGTGGAAATCCATTGTAATTAGTATTTTAAAGAGAAAATATGCCCCGTACGTAATATCCAAAGAAGCTATTGTCGCACCCTATTTTCAAAACAAAATTGTTCTCGGTATACCCCACTTTCGAGACTTTGGGTTGGACGATTCGTAAATCACTCTGCTTTATTCTCTTCCTCCCTTCGTAGAATAGAACGTATACGATGTGGAACTATTCTCGATATTGGACCGTAAAGGGTCGAAAGATCGCCAACGTGGTTGTGGCGCTATTGTTAATTATTCGATTTATTAACAAGCTAGAGTTCTATTAACGTTCATTGTGGAAACAATGTTCCGTCGTAGTTTGTGATATGTTTGTAATGAACCTGGCTGTTACCGTTTGCCTCTATTCCCCAGTTTGAGCGACCTTCGATCCATTGTTGAATTATTACAACGATTAAACTGTTTATCGAATACCGTGGAATTAACTATTCTGTTCGTATTGCTCAATGGATTTCACCCACCTATCACCTTCAATCCCGTTTTTTCAACATTCTCCTCCGCCGGGGAACCTAACGATCTATAACAACATCGAGAATTTGTGTACTTAAAAACAAACCGTAAATGGTAATATGTTTTACGCATAATTTAATTACGCAGAATCAAAATATGCTCCTCGACGAGAGAAGGATATTCCTTCCCCTTTGCGCGCAAAGACTTTCGCGAAAGTCGCGCTATAAAAATCTCTTGTACGTCCGAGATTTGTATTATGTTCGCGATGGATTAGCTTCCTTCTTACGCGTATGGTTTTTTTTTCATCAGGTAAGGCGCACTTTGTCTTCGAATCGGAAAAATCGAACATGCACAATCAGTTGCTGAAGCAAATTCAGGAAGGTGTGAAATTGAAAAGCGTGAAGACCAACGACCGTTCGAGACCGATGCTGGAAGGTCTGAGGAAGTTTCGGAGGCAGCTTACGATCGAGGAACAAATACAGAAGGCAGAGGAGGCGCCCGTGGACGAGGTTGTCCCGGACGAGATGGATGATATCGATGCCGTAAGAGACGATCTACAGAGTACGAAGCAGATGCTCGCTCTCGAGCTGAGGAACAAGGAAGCTTTGGAGCGAGAGAATAAACGGCTACAGGTTAAATATTTTTCACGAACTTATCTTCTGGAATTTGTTCGAAAAAAAAGACGCTGAAACAAAATCCACAAATCTGGCTTTTCCCTTAAGTACCTTGAACGGTTTGATATCCAGAGATGGGCCAAGTGTCGTATTTCGTGACCGTAAAGAGGATCTTTAATTTCTGCTTCGTATTCGGATCGGTTCCTCGAGTTTACGGACTTATTTTTTACAGGCGAGAATATTGAATCTCGAGACGGAATGCGAGCGTGCAAAGTCGCAGCAGAATGTTCAGCAGTACAGGCAGGAGGACGAGAAATTGACGGAGTCTCTAAGGCAAGAGGCCTCGCAGGCGAGAAAAGATGCTGAAAGGCTGGAAAGGGAATATGCGATGGCCGCGGAGGAAAGGGACAAGGCTCAGGGCGAATTGGAAGAAATGAAACGGATGTACGCAGCGTTAGAGAGACGCATGAAAGCGGGTAGGAATAATTGATTTGAGAACGTAAAAATTTTCAAGGCGCTATTCCTTTGCTGCTTACCTCAGTTTTGCAACACTTACTTTATTACATCGCTAATGTCTTTATTTCATTATTTACATTGTAATGTAAGGAACCATTTTTTTTGCAGCAAATTTTTAACATTGCCGAAGATAATCCAAAGCGGATTGTCGGAAATCGCAGATAACGCATATTCTTTGAATTTGCAACGCAGAATTCTCATTTCCCTTTACCCTGTTCGGTACACTAATAATCCTCCATGACTGCTTACGCTTGTATTAACGCTTTGCTTCTTTATTTGTCCATTGAAATTAGTCGAAGAGCTTGAAGTGGAGCCGATTGTAGATCTACCAGAGGATAGCGAAGAGGTGGCGTGGTGGAATGTTTCAGGAATGGCATTGGCCGGTTGTCCGAGCGCCAAGGATGTTGCCAAAATTGCATCCCAGAAGAGCATAGATAAAAAAGAGCCGAGCGAGAGCGAGGAGGAAGAAGAGGAGAGTACCGAGGAGGAGGAGGAAGAGGAAGAGGATGATCCCAAAGCCATTGCTGAAAAGCGCAATCAAAGAGAGTTGAAGCTGCTGATAACGAAGATCAGGAATTTCAAGTAAGTACTAATGAAGAAATATGTTCTATATTGGAGATACTGCGTTACGATAAAAACATTGTTTATCGACAGAGACAAGGCTGCAAATTCAAGAAAGGAGAGGCACGCTCTCAAGGAGCAGATTAAACAGCAGCAAAAGCTGTTGAAGGAGGAGAAGAAAAAGTTTAAGCACCTGCAAAAAGAAGTGGACAAAATGGCAAAGTTGATGTCCGAAGCGGACGAAGAAGAAGAGGCGGAGGAGGATGAGGAAGACGAGGAGGAAGAAACAGAATCGGAAGAAGAATCGGAATCCGAGGAGTCCGAAGAGGAAGAAGAATCGGACATGGACGATGAGAACCTGCCGTTGGAGCAACGTAAAAATATTTTGCAGGCACGTTATCGACGTAAAATGAGAAGAATACGAATCTTGACACATTTATATTAATAATCCTTTGTTCTATTCATCGTAGAAACAAGTGAGGAAGCACGAAGGACGTCTGGCGGCATTAAAGAAAGGTAATTATCTGCTGAAAGCGCAGGTTGACAGGCTCAAAGACGATTTGGCGAAGCAGCGTGAGGAAAGTATTACTTTGCAAGAAGATCTTGATTCGGTGCTAGCGGAACTAGGTTAGGTTAATGTCAAAAATCCTCATATAAGACGGACAATTGTATACATACACATATAAGTATTACATGTTGAAATATAGAAAATTTTAAGTCTGGGAAAGCAGACACACGGATTAATACACACGTACACTCACCTCAACGCCTTTCGGTAGGAAATTTCACACTCAAACTAAACTTTCGTTCGGTTGACTGCAGAGTATATAAATAGTACACGAGACGCTACACCATTAGTTGGTATACACGATCATTTGTTTTTGCCGGTATCCAAGGTGAATGTCCCATAGACTGGGCGGATTTCGAAGGAATGCCAAACAAATGAACATGTAAACCTTCTTTACTTTTTCAATACGTAATACATACAGTACTTTCCTCGATATTCTGCAGTTCCACCGTCCAATTACACAAGATTATTAATATAGTTTTTTTGCTATTACGTTGTAAAGTATTTTTTAATAAAACTATGCATTAAACGTTGATCGAGTTCTGCGATAGGTTATTCAAAAGAAGCACTCGATATAGCACTTACATCTTAGCAACTCAATTACTTGGTGCGCATAAATTATCGGTTTTTAGAACATTTATTTTTTAAGCGTGTTTCATCATTGTTATCTGAGCACAATGTAAATAATAGCACTACTGCATTCCTTAGTAGTATAACTGCACTTACTCACTGCCATTTCGAACAACGTAGGTGCTACTATGCTTGCTTTATTTACGACAAATTCCCTAGAATCTTCGCTTAGCGGCGTATAAGTATATATCACTATGAACACCTTACAAATCTGTTACTACAAAGAAGCAAAACGTTTCTTATTTTTCTAGGCATAATGAGAACAAATGTTCGGGACGTATTCGACTTTCTTTTTCAGCATGACCGAAGATCTTTACTTAAAGAGCCGAAAAAAGTATAGCTCTTTATTTTCGGTGCATAAAATAGTGGAAGAAATCGGGATTAGACTCCTTTTGTTTAAATTCAAAATTATATTTGAAAATCAGAATATTACTATTGTTGTTCTCTGTGGATTACATATTCTATACAACCGTCTTGTATCGATACAACTTTTATCTGTATCTTAATTGCTCTAAGCAAGCTTGAATGATAAAAATGTGGTGTTCTCGCAGTAAATGGCCTGACGCAAGTCGAAGATTATAATGAAAATGCTATGCTGCGATTTTATGTTAAAAAAATATCTTGTTTCTGAGCGACGAACAATTTGAGCCGTTCAAAGAAAGTACACTGTAAGAAGTACTATCGTGTACAAACAATGTGAGATATTTCAATTGGAACAAAAATTCTCCGTAAGGTAGCGCGCTTCTTTAAAACAGGCGAATTCAAAATTCGATCAAGTCCTTGTTTCTTTCCCATCATCGTCATTCCACGCATTGTACGTACAGACTTAGACGTATGCTCTGGACAAATAATGATGGAAAAAATGGAGTAAAAAAAGAAGAAGAAGATGGAGAGGAATGAAAACGAAAGAGGCATATGTACAGTTGTATGCATAAAAACATTTGACTTGGCCTGTGATAAGCTTGGGTCAAAAATTAAAATATTCTTATAGTATACATATTCTCGGTGTAATACGTCGATTATGCGAGTAACGGTAAGAAATGATGTAATTCAATGAGTCTCCTTGGGCGCTTTCCATTTTGATGATTAAGTGCAGAGGTTTAAACGATCGACAGGCAGCTTTGCAAGTTTGGAGTAAAAGACGTTCTGGCCGGACCTTAAACGTTCGTACAAATAAATATACACCTTTTCATATATCGACGATTAACCGCTCCGATATGCTAATCTCCCTCCGCCTATGAAAACTTAGTTTTCTTGATTTCTGATTTCGATAATTGTCGTTCCTCAAACTCTTGCAGAATTATAAAAAAAAAAAAGTTGTACAATTGTCGTATACAATAATACGACAAAATTTCTGCCACTGTGCACGTACTTGCTACTTTTATCGATTAAGCGGAATGCCAAGTCTCGAAAAACCCATTAATCTCGATCAATCCTGATTGAAAGAGATTACGATGGATTTTAGTATCCTATCTTTTCTTTGACTTCGTATATTTTAGTTATGTTGAATACTGATAATGTATATCATTATGAATAATCATATCGCCGACTTTCCGTTATCCAAAGCATAGACAAAATGGATCTGACTCGCCATCGCACTTAATTTTTTTTAGAAGTACACGTACTTGCACAGAAAGTTTCAGGTATAATGGAAATCAACAGCTATGAAGATAAAAAGATAAGTGGATAGTTTTCTTTAGTAATATAGAATCAAAGACAAAATATTTTTGTCCAGATTGCACGCTGGCAGCATCGGTAAAATCGAATAATACCGAATGAAAATCCTACTCCAATCAGGTCCTCCTTCTTCGCATCGCAAATATGCATTATGGTGGTGATGGATTTTCATACGAATAAATAACCGTCATCGACGGTTCCGATTCACTGGAGCCTTAATTATTTTTTTACTATCAACATTCCTTCGCCAGATACGGATTGCACACAATAATAGTTTTCACAATCGCGAGGCACGATTTCTTCACGTAATTTTGGCCTCCACTTTGAATTTTTTCTCCTCCACTAGCTTAACGTCCGTTACATGAAGATTGTGAATACTCTTAGCAGCGAACTTGATTACTGATTGCGTTGAAACTTGCGTCGTGTGTCTGAGATCCAATCGTTTAAGCACTTTACACCTTGCCAAATGATCCAAAGTCGTTTCTGTGAGTAATCTGCAGTTTGCCAGGTTGAGCGATGCGAGATTTCCGACCGCTTGCGCCGGCGGTGTTGCTAATTGGGCCACACCGGCGTCCGTCACTCTTCCGCAGGACGATAAGTCAAGAGTTTCGAGATAAGGCAAATGCTGCACGATATACCTCAACGCCACGTCCGTAATATCACATCCTGCGAGCGACAGGTTTTTCAGATGCTTCAGCCTCGAAGTTTTATCGATTAAACCGGGTCTCGAATCCGTAGGTGGACTGAGCATTTCCCTTAAACTCGAATCGTTCAGACCAGATACGTGGCTCAGGTCCAGCGTGAGGAGAGGGGGACAGCTGCACGTCCTTAAAGCGCACACTCCTGCCCAGTTGCATCCTTGCAGAGATAATGTTCGAAGTTGCGGTAGCCTTCCCAGCAGCCAAGCTAGCTGCCTTTTGGTAACGTTTGTCCAATCCAGGGAGAGGTTCTCAGGTTGACGCCGAGTGATACCAGTCAAATGCAGAGCTGTCAAATGGGAGTGAGACATGTCGAGTCTTCTCCACAAACTTGGATCTATACAGTACCGAGCCCAAGTGCGACAAACCAAGGCACAATTCGCCAAGTCCTTTGTGTTTAAAAATCTAAAGATCGCAAGAATCGCCGTTTTGTCGTACGCTAAAGATTGTCCATTAAGATCTGGTCCTGATCTTTGGACGGGCGGGAGCGGAATGGGTCTAACTACTACGTGCGGCCTCTTCAATGATTTACTACTGGAACCAGTTAATTGTACAGCTAACTGAGTGCGCAAAGCTGTTCTCTGCTCACCTTCGGCTGGTTCCCTGTCGTTCCATGTCTAGAATCAAAAGTGGAAGTCTAGAAATATCGTGTTGTAGTCTGCAAAATATAGTTACGTTGCGTACTAAAATAGTAAAAAAAAAACTTACATCGCTAGGATCAGGTCTCGAACGCTTGCTCGGTGTGGTGGCCCTCTCAGAATCTGTAGTGGGCGCGGATGAAGCTGCACTAGATACAGAAAGTTTTCTTGCACGAGCCTTTGGTTGACGTGGTTTATGATCCAAATTACGACCAGTCTGGCAACATTGTGGACATTCCCAACTATTTGGTAAATCGTCACTGATCGTTATTCTTTGGGGATCCAAGCCTATGCATTCTGGGTGTACGATATCAAAACATACAGAGCACTCTAGTAAATTAGACGCTGCTGTTGGTGTTGGTTTTCCTTAAAAAAAAAAAAAAAAAATTCGATAAGGATAAATAAAGAAACCGTATATCAAAATGAAGTGTAAATCATAAATTAAAACTTTTCCAGCTGTTCATTAAAAAGTTGCTTAATTACCCATGAGAGGTGCTGGAGGCTGGCCCCAACCATCTAAACGACACACTTTGCAAGCTGCCGTAACTGGCAGCATAGGCCTCAAGCACTGTCTCATTAAGCACGTCTGTTTGGCACGTCCACTTCCACCAAATTTGACCATGTCTTGACAATACATGCATTCGCCACAGTCGGTTCTGGTACATGCCTCACATTTTTTACATCTAGTACGTCTTCTTCTGGGAAAAGTCCTCTCAGACTTTTCCTGAGATTGTTGCCTTTGAATCTTTATAAAACTTTTCTTAGTTACTCGTAAACGTTCCTGTTACATAGTAATATAGTGCAATACAGTGAGGAATTACCGCTGCTTTATAACATTAACTTCAAGTAATAGCAATTTTATATTTACCCTCTCGGCAATAGTCAAAGGAGGAGGTGGTGGCAAAACAGGACCTCCCGTTACAGCCGCTTCTGGACTGTCGTGTCTGTGCTGTTCCACCAAACATCGAACATCGTGAATTAAGGCAACCGGGTCACGGATCAGTTCAGGCACATTCTTTTTGGTTGATGGTAATGAATGCAAATACATAACGATGGCTTTCAAGCCGTGTAATTCAAATGGTGTTAAATGTACATGTTGATGGTGTTGAGGCACCAAGTGTTGACGCTGTGATTCAGAAATATCCAAATGACTTCTCCCTAACAAAACGTGTACGTATCTCTCGAGGACATACCTACAGAAATATAAGCAATTATATATTTATAGAAATTATTTACTCAAGTCTTCTTTTACGCATAATTAATCCTAGCGATTAAACGACACTGTTACCTACCATAACATTTCGGTGAAAAAGGGATATCGAAACTTCTGCGGAACTTTTGTATGTTCCTCTACTTGCGCAACCTTCAGTTGTTTTTCAATACCAAAACTATGAAGAAAGTTTCCACCAAAGACTAATGAATCTTGAGGCGTATAAACGGCATGTATCCAACCCGTTGGTATGAACAATGTCATACCAGCTGTTAAACTTATTCTACCACATCTGTCTACCATATCTCCAAAAAATACATCCGACTGTTTTCCACTTAGTACCCATTCTTGATACAGAGCTAAGTTTTTTTCCGTAGGTGGAATTAGCCAGAAGATTTTTCCCCCACGTAGAATATGATACCATACGCTGGTACCACCAAAATCAACATGGAAATCTGTATAGCAACCTTTGACGGACATTAAGCAATACTTCTGAACCTTTGGATACATCATATCTTCCAAGAGATTCGTTGATTCCACTTGTGCCTCTTTTAAATGTCTTGGCCATACCACATCTACCCAATCTACTTGCCGTACCAAAGCGGGTGATTGTACATAATTTTCTAATTTGGTATGGCTAAACTCTAGAGAGATCACATTTAATAAACGTTCTTTATTTGGATCTTCATAATACTTCTGCCATTCTTTCATAGTCATGTCTTCGTTCTTTTGAGTATTGACATCCATTACATCCAAAACTCTCTTGGAACCTGTATCGCACGTTGCACGATGATAGAATATCGCTCATTACAATAATTTATTTTCATAAAGAAGTTGTGCAAAATTATTTACAAAGAGGGTACAACATACCAACACAAGTTCTCACATCGTTGACAGAGAAATTTGGACTAGGTACCCGTAATCCCAATCCAGATTTTTCTCTAAAAAGCAGCGGTATCCCGAGGCCATGTTTCTGAAGGTACCCAACATTCAGCTCGGAACCGGTCATCTCTCTGAACAATCCAGTGAAATTGTTAAGGTTGTATCTTTCACATTCAATTTTTTCATCGAGTTGAAAGGTTCTACGACCCTCGATCTCTTCATCGCCTATGGTCCAATCGTCGGTATACAACTTCCTCGTCCTTTCCCGCTAAAGGCAGATATATAAAATACCGTGAAATTCGTTAGGATCGAAAAGATATCGTGCAAGCAAATGTCATTGATCAGCAAATCTGGTTATTCTGTTCGGTTTGTTTACCAATTGACGCCTTTTTGGCATAGAAGTGGAGTCATCGGCCATTGCGGTCACGCTGTCAGAAACGTATCACCGAAATCTCATCGAATATCCAAAGTGTATCGTTTTATGAAGGTTTAAATGGTTCCTTTGTTATCGTATAAACGTTATCTCGTTTATTATTTACATGTCACGCGCGATGAATCAGTGTTAACATCGAACTTTCCTCTGATTTTACTTTCCCAGCAAAATGAGGTGTCCATGTTGCTGCCGGGCAGTGTTACCAATGAACTACGTACGAATCACTGGCTCTGCCCTGAACATTCCTGACGTGCTTTGAATTTGTCCATACATCTAAGCGTTCTCAATTTTTCAATTAACACGATAGATTTCTGTGGCAAAACTATAATCTCTTAACATTCATACGCACGATTTTCGCTGATATATTGAGATTGACAAATAAATTATATCGCTGACACAGAAACACATTTTTCTGCAATGAAAAAAGGTAGCGTGTAAACGTGGAATAACCTTCTTTTATTATAATAAGGGGTACGCAGGTCTTATATGTCGATAGTATTAGGTAATGATATCGACAATCTTGTAGATTTTACGACCAATGGTGGTACTGCGTGGATATTTTTTTTAACAATTCAGACCGAACTGCGAATGTTGACAGATTTACCTGAGTAACGCAGTTTAATTATATACTGCATGTATCGTACGCATGTGAAACAACATAATACTTGGAAGAAACTCCTTAATTTGCGTTCCGAAATACAGTAGAACGGTGTACGCGAGTTTTGAATCGTAAAGGACATACATTAGTGGATTAACGATGATGAGCCTTCGCGAGAGGCAGATAAATGCTTTGAAGCAAATGTTAAATTTGAATCAACCGGAGCAGAAAATCGAGGAGGCCGTGCCAACGTGGAAGATTTTAATTTACGACCGGCTAGGTCAGGATATTATATCGCCATTGATATCCGTCAAAGAACTTAGAGAACTTGGTATTACGCTGCACATGCAATTGCATTCTGACAGGGACTCTATACCAGAGGTTCCGGCTATTTATTTTTGCGCTCCTACAGACGAGAACCTAGGTCGTATTGGACAGGATCTGCAAAATGGATTGTACGATATATATCACCTTAATTTTATATCGCCTATATCTCGGCAGAGAATCGAAGACTTGGCCGCCGCCGCATTGCTCGGGGGTGTTGTGGCAAACATACATAAAGTGTTCGATCAGTATTTGAACTTTATATCCTTGGAGGACGATTTGTTTATTCTGAGACATCAGAACAGCGATGTTATTTCTTATCACGCGATCAATCGTGGAGAAATAAAGGATACAGAGATGGAATCTGTTATGGAAATTATAGTCGATTGTCTCTTTTCCGTATTTGTTACCTTGGGCACCGTGCCGATTATAAGATGTCCACGGGGAAATGCAGCCGAAATGGTAGCTAGGATGATAAATAAAAAGTTGAGAGAAAACGTATGGGATACTAGGAACAATTTGTTTGAAGGCGAAGCCTCCGCCACCGGTCATTATAGTTTCCAGCGCCCATTGCTCATTGTTTTGGATCGAAACGTCGATATGGCTACGCCACTTCATCATACGTGGACGTACCAAGCATTGGCTCACGATGTGTTGGAAATGGCTTTGAATAGACTGGTGGTGGAAGAAAATGTTGGAAGATCACCTGCAGGTGGCACACGTTCCAAAACTCGGGCATACGAGCTTGACAACAAGGATCGCTTTTGGTGTCAACACAAGGGCAGTCCGTTTCCAAGAGTAGCCGAAGCTATACAAGAGGAGTTAGAACAGTACCGCACGTTTGAGGAAGACGTCAAGAAGCTCAAATCGTCTATGGGTATTGACAATGAAAGCGAGGCAGCACTGTCGATGGTGTCAAATAACACTGCGCGCTTGACAGATGCTGTAAATTCTTTACCACAGCTTATGGAAATGAAACGTTTGATAGACATGCATACTTCGATAGCTACTGGCATTTTAAATTCTATCAAATCACGGCGTCTAGACACTTTCTTTGAATTAGAAGAAAAAATAATGAGTAAGCAAACTCTCGATCGAAGCGTTTTGGAGACTATAAGCGATCCTGATTGTGGTACTCCCGAAGATAAATTGAGATTAGCTGTTATATATTATATTTGTACAAATATGTCCGACGCCGATTATAATAAATTGGAAGCTGCTTTATCAGCAGCCGGGTGCGATTTAAATCCCTTGTTGTATCTCAAGAGATTACGTAGCTACACAAGGATAGCGGAAATTCAAAGCAGTTACGAGGGTGGTGGGACTAAAACCGTCAGCATGTTTTCTAAACTCATGAATCAAGGATCCTCCTTTGTAATGGAGGGAGTAAAAAATTTGGTCGTTAAGAAACACAATCTGCCCGTTACAAAAATCGTCGACGAATTAATGGAATCCAGACAGTCGTCTCAGACCGACGATTATTGTTATTTAGATCCTAAGCAACTGAAGCACACAGAACAATTGCCGAAAAATCGACCAACATTCCAAGAAGTAATTGTATTTATCGTGGGTGGAGGAAACTACATAGAGTATCAGAATTTGGTAGATTATGTAAAGCAGAAAAGTGGTGTAGGGGTTCATAAACGGATTACATATGGATCCACGACTTTTATTAATGCTAAACAATTACTCAAACAATTATCCCATTTAGGACAAGAGGGGCATTCGTAATTAGAATAGAAAAATCACCTCCCGAAAATGTATGCTTACTATACCCTACATTGAACTATAGATTTTTAAATATATATCAGGTCAGTCCAAAAGTTCGTGCGCATTTTTCGAAAATTTTCATGATATTCACCAATCGCCGGCGTTTTTTAATCAATTCTAAGTTTACACGACAAAGTTGTTCAGTGTAAACATCTGCATTAATGGTTTGATTTGGTTCTAACAGTGCATAATAAATTATAACATATCCCGAAAAACGCTTAAGTATTTTAAGACACCTTTGTTGTTGGAATCGGCTGTTTATCTTTATCTCTCCACTGTATCATAAATGCTGCTTTCTCCAACTTAAGATTTTTTAAACCATTTCTAGACAGTCCTTACACCGATAGTATGTTCACCATGTGTATTATTAATTTTTATCGCTGCAAATCTGGCAGATTCGCCACACAAAAATAAAAAATATAAGACAGCACATTTGTATTGATTATCGATATTCATTTTCTATGGGTACTAATATGCGTTCAATATTTACGAAAATTGGTGACAGACTGACTAATACATTAGTTAAGCGACGACACTTTCGATAGGTTCGAAATCTTTATTGGTCTAGTCATGAGTCATAGCGAATCCCATGCATGCTATTAATGCACACGAAGTTATGGACTGACCTTATATATATATATATATATATATATATATATATTTCAAAACCGGTATAAATATATATATATATCAGTCACCATCTTGTAAAAATGTATAATAAATAAAGTGTTATTAATTATTTTGGATAAAATATTTTTTCTTCGTCTACATATTCGAATAATTTATTATACTCATTATTTTTTCTTACCAGAGACGCTCATGTATAATTAAATATCTACGTAATAATTGCGTTAATTTGAAATCGGTTATAATTTATTTACCATTACCAATTGTTTTGATCCAGGAACAATTCAAAATCGCGAAGTTGCATTTCAAATTGTTTGATCAATGAATGCTTCCATAGCAGCGACATTTTGGACATATCACTAATAACACATCCATTCGCTTCTGCCGCTGGTCTCTTATACTTGGTCGATAGTAATTCGTAAAATTGATAGCATCACGCTTTTTATCGCAAACGCAAGCCAAGGAAACTTGATTGTTTACAAGAAGAAAATAACAATGGCGCAAGAGGAAACGCAAAATTTTGTACAACGAGCGATTATCACCGCAGATCCCCAGGAAGCCGTTTCAGAATTTTTTATATCCAAACAAGAAGATCGTAATATCAAGTAATAGTCCATAAATATCAATATGTTCCAACTCTAAGCGCTATCAAAATTTCGTACAATTTAGGTGCTATTGGTTTTTCTCACTGTGAAACTTTCGCGTCTTAGTTTTGCACTACTTTAGCAATGTACTCCTTATTGCACTATTGAGATTAAAAGTACATCCCTATTAGGAAGTACCCGGAATGGGATAAACCAAGAGTTTCTTCGGCCTTCGAGGCTATCAGGGCGAGGCGAGAGTTGTCGTCGGTCGAGGAGGAATTGCAGGCGAAACGGATCGAGCAAGAGGACCGAAGACGTAAGATGGACGAACAGTGGGACGAGATGAGACGGCAGGAATTAACGCTGCGTCAGTCCTTCATTAAATTTAACAAATTCGTGAAAGAAAATCACGATAAACGGGAGCGGGCGGAGAATAAGATTGCCGAAGAACGCGAACGACAGGCGAAGCGAAAGCAAGAAGTACGACATCGTTATTTTTGTCAACGTCCACCGTGAGCCAAATAAATGGACCCCTCGAAGTCTGCGTATCCTCACACTTTCAGATCGACGATCTGACGGAGAAGCTAAATTATATGAAGAACGTGCTGGAGGACATGCAGCGATACGTGGAAGATTACAGGAAATATCAGAACTACTTAGAGAGGGTCGTAGCGGAGACAAGCGAGTTTCAGTCTATTACCGATATCTTTAATCGCTACGAAACCTTAATAGAAACCAGAAGTGCTTTGGCGGAGCATCAGGATAAGTATCTTCGAGCGTTGGAAGAAACTGGCACGGAAATAGTAAATACTTATCTCTCTTTTTACGCGAGTCCACGAAATCACGGAAAATACAAAACGGGACCGCCGCCCCTTCGGAGACTAACCATCCCCCGGTTTTCGTAGCACCACATGACGGAAGCAAAGTCACAAATGTTAATGGGCTTGAATAATAAATTAGCCCAGCTTCAGACGCGATACGATAAGGCTAAAACATCGGTCCTAAAGTGGGAGAACATCGTCTCGAGGATAAAGACAACCGCCGCGGCAAAGAATTTGGAACTGACGCAGGTCAAGACGTGCTGCTGGAATATCTATCAGCAGATTTGCAAACGTAAAGGCATTCCGGCAAAGGTCGGCCGAGACGATGCCGAGCAGCAATTGGTGCATATCAAACGCACGATTTTAGAATTGAAACGTATCATTAAGGTGGCCAAGAGAAGGGCTGCGAAAGAGGGAAAAGACCCGGACGCTCCGTTCAATAAATCTTCTCTTACGCAATAATTTTGGGGAGTAGCGTAATGGGATCGCTCGAGAAACTGGAAAGCAAATATAAATTTATTCGACCATGAGAAGTAGATTGTACATTGTCTTTTGGCATTGTGCGTACCGTGGGTGCGTAGTTCGACTGAAATATAGACCGCGATGCGGCATTATTCGTACCGGCACAGTTTTCTCCTTTAACCGCACCGTCATTAAATCGCAGAAATGAACATACAACGAGACGTCCGGTTTTTATTTATTCGAGAACGACGTCCCCCTTCCTTTTTGAATAAAGCATCTTAGTCGCGGCTGACAGTGTTCGCCGCTTATTGCCGCGAAGAAGAGACGCCCGCGGAAGAAGGAGCGCTTTATTCGCCATCCTATTTTCGCGGAGGAATGCAAGGTTTGTTTTTTTCATTCGCCGGACCGTCGGTTCGAAGCGCGATATCCGGCGGATGACGGAAGGTGCGACGTTGGCCGCCGGAGCGTGTCGGGCGTTCTTCAGGAGCCTACGATAGATCCGTAATCCGATTCTAGGCTTTTGTCGATTCTTTTATTGGTAACGTTTCTGCATGATTTTCCTTGCCGCGGGCAAATGGCAGCCGGACACGTTATGCAGGAGTTCCGAATAATCGTCTTCGAGTCGGCGGCTCAATTTTCCTAGGGCTTCGCCTCGCGTCAGCGGCAGTTCTAATCCCTCGGATACGATCTGCATCTCTTCCTTCTCGACGCAGCTATTGAAAGCAACGTGACTTAGCCACGGACCGGTAGACGCGGAGAAACCGCGGAAACGAGGATCGAGTCGGATCGAGAAAAAAAAAAGAGGAGGAAAGAAAAAAGAATTGGGCGAGACGTAGGGGAAACGAAGGCATTCCGGGCGTAATAAAAGGATTGTGCGGGAATGAAAAGGGCTTACAGAGCGCAGGGTTGGGTGGGAGCAATGCGATTAAGAGGGGGCACTTTCAGTCTGGGCTTTCTACTCTCGTCGACTCGCAGCTGCTGTGACTTGGTCGCTCTGTCCACCCAATAGACCTTGTGGAACATCTCGACGATACGTTTCTCGATGATACCCAGGTAAAGAACGACGTTGCTCATCGTCACGTGGGAATTGTCGCCGAGTAATTCCAATAGCGGGGAGTTGTCGCAGCGCACCGCTTTGAACAGAGCCTCGATTCCTCGTAGTAATTTCTCCATTACGTCGTTGCACTGAAAACATAAACGATTAGATCGATCGCGTCGACGATGAAGATTTCTCAGCCTACTTAACCCAACGCGAGGTAATCTCTCGTCAATTTTGCATTCCTCGGTTGGCCGTCATTGCGCTTCGTGGCATTCGATATTTTCCGCGTCGTCGAATATCATCGAGTAAGGTAGGAGGACGTTTCAAGAATCACCTGCGCCAGCTTCTCCTCTGCCGCGTCGGCAAGTTCAGTCTGCTCTTCGAGCTCCTTCCCGAGCTTCTCCAATGTCTCCGCCTGCTGCTGACCACGATTAAGGTTTAAAGCACGTGCCTCGTCGATGGCAGCAGTCAGCTGAGCCACTCTCGATTGCAGGCTCTCCAATTCGTCGTTCAGTTCGTTCACGTAACTGAACAGGGCAAAATTCTCCTCTTCTTGCTTAACGAAGTGTGCGGTCAGCTTGTCGATTTCTTGCTCGCCTAATTACATTACAACACGCGTGATAGGTTATTTTCCGCGTAGCTTCATTTCGATAGGCGATAGGAACGACGAAATATCCTATCAAAGATCCTACTTTACTCGAGATGTTCGAGATTTGAGTACCGGTAAATTCCTTGATCATCTCTAAAATCTGCGCGTAGGACGCTATCTTATTCTCCTTCTCCTCCTTCTTTGCCCGTTTCTCGGCCTCGCGCTTTGCAGTCAGGTCGGCCATCTCTCGATGCTGTCCCTTTACACCGAGAAAATCTTGAAGCTTCATCTCGTTGTCCAGGGTTCTCTGTAGTTCGCACATCTCGGAGGCGTGGTTCTTGAGATCCCTCATTCCCCTTTAACAAATACGTCATACGTTTAACCGTACGCGATTCGAATTTGATCTCTCCTCGCGCGTTCGAATCGTACACGCCTACGTTCTAAGATCAAAGTATTGCCGGAAATCGGGCAAACGTTCCTTCCTCGGGGCTTTAATAAACGGAATATTGAATAACCGATCGGAAAGCGAAATCGGCGGATATTCTACGCGCCATTAGCCGGTGATCGCGGCTCTCAGCACGGAGTTTCTAATGCAACGACAGACGTCCGTTTTCTGCGCGATGCGAATAAGTTTCACGTCGTTAACGCAACCGTCCGAATTATGGGGACAATGATCCGATCTCCTCAGCTTTCGCGAGTGGTAAAACGTGCCGCGGCAGACGCTTTAATTCCATTCGGCGATTTGTCTCCGCTTAACGAGACCGTTTACCTTTCTCGAAGAGCCTGGATTTTCGTCAGTTCCTCGTCCCTCTGATTAAAGGTAATGGTGGCCTGTTCGATCAAGTCGTTGATGATGTGCTTCCCGGTATTCAATTGGCCGATCAGCTTATTCCAGAGGGCGGTGAACCGAGCCCTTTCCTTGAGCAATGTCTCGATTTCAGCTCGGAGCTTCGCATTTTGCGCTATCGCGAGATTGAATCTCTTCGTCGCCACTTCGAGACGATTCTCCAACATAGAAATCGTTCTATTCTGGCGCACGGCTATTTCTTTCGACTGAGCATCCGTACGAACTTTCATTTTTAAATTAGTCACTTCCTTCGAGATCTGGAAGAACGTCGATACCTTGTAATATTCGGAAAGCTAGTCATCTGGCGGAAAATAATTTGCGGTTTCAAACGGTGGATGCTAAAAATACTCTTATCGTCGTTTCGCGAATTACTTATGCTCAACGTTTTTCGACAATGACCTTCGCTATTTGTTCGTCGAGCTCGACTATTTCCTGCCTCTCGCTCTTTATCATCTCGATGTACTTGGTGCGTTTCTCCAGCAGACACTTCAGCTTCCGATTCATCTCGTCGTCCCTCCTCGTGAAAGCCTTTGAGTTTGCGGTCTTAATGGCCAGAACTAGTTCTGCCTTTTCATACTCTAAGCGATTAATCATGTTCTGCTGATTGCCCAGTTGCAGACGGGCATCCTCCGCGCAAGCTATCCGGTCATTTTCCATTATTCTATACTGCCTCTTGAGCCTGGAAAGCTCCGCTTCCGCTATTGTCTCCAGCTCCATCTCGTCCTGCGCCGGCTGCTGTTTGTGCGCCATTACGACGCCTCTCTTTAGGCAACTCCTGCCTTAAGTCATTTCGCAGTTTACCGAATAATCCGTCGAAAAGAGGAACTTTAGTCGCGACCCTTACCGTGACCACCTCAAAGCTTATTTCGCGAAAAGAAATATCGTACGATAGCAGGGATATTTAAGCGTGACTCGAGGAATTAATATTTATCTTCTAGCAACGATAATTGGAGCACTAAATGTGTGCCTCGAAATTTATGCAAGCATCGTGGGACCCGATTCACACGGAGACGAACATCTAGTATAGCTGCTAATTATCACCGCTACGAATCCGATGAATTATTCGTGCTATAATAATCCTTTTTATCGTATAGAATCGGCGAGAAACGCGTTCTAATTTTAAGTAAAGAACGTTATAGTGTTTCACGGTCGCTCGGAAAATATATTTTTAAAGGTCTACGGATTCTCAGTAGTCGTTTAATCCATAATGTAAGCGGGTCTATCGTCGAATAACGATCGAGTATCGTACGATATTTATCGTTTCCAACACTTTCACACTCGTGCTCGCGATATCCATTATTCCTCGTGTTTCCACGCTCAGGCTTGTGATGAAAATTCGAAGGATCGCTCTATGCACCTGTTAATCACGAGAGGTTCATGAGAAGCAAACGAATGTTCTTTGGGATAAAAGCCGACACCTTGCGGAGCTACTTTCGCGCCCACCACGTCGATGATTCCAAGAACCCTCGAAGGGGCGGAATTCACTTTCCAGACACGACTCCCGATGACGCTGACCAGTGACATTTGAGGAAGACATCTGCCACGCCGCGCAGTTCTGGCAGCTGTATGTGCAGCACCGTTGTTCTTGTTGATGCTTCCGGTTGCCAGGCATCGGCGCAGGAGTGTAGCATCGGATAAGCCTCAAGGCGATTAAATTTCTCATTCGCTCGTTGAATTTTCGTACTCAACCGTGGGGAAGCACTCAATCCGAAGTCTACGATGGAGTATGAATTCAGCCCTATAAAAACCAGACGTGTGCGTAGAAGAATGGAAATGTGACGTTGGCCTACATCGGTTTGACGCAACCCCTTCGTCAACCTTGAGAATTCCCAGCATGGCGCGATGTATAATTCCGAAGCCGCAAAGGAACGGTAGGAAAATTCGAAACGAATCGAACGAGACACGATCGTCGGACCAGTATCGTAATATCGTTATACGTACTCGTACTTCTTCATCCCGCTATCTCCTTATCATCCGTTAATCAGTTACCCGGCATAGCACCAGATGGTGCACGACTCGTTTAAACCGACAAAAGGCACGATGAAGCACGCGAATTCCTTCGATCAACGACCTTCGTTCGTCGCCATTATAACAACAAGAATACTCGAGCTTGGATTCGCGCAGCCTCGACGAGCATTTTGTCGATCTTCGCGTAGCGCAAAACACCTATAGTTTCCAAGCGCGCGCGCGATCATCGCGGCAGGGAGATACACGTTAAATCCTTAGCATCGAACTAACCAGACAAATCGCGGGGAGATCGCGACATCGCGATACCTTACAATATAAATGCGATTACGGGGCGGTTCCAGGGTATTAGAGGGCATTCCTGGGCATCGTCTCCCATTAAAGCTACTTTACGGTATATTCCTCGTGGAACCACGATCCGATATCGAAGCAAGGGTCGCCGGGGGTGTCGTTAATACCGCTGGCTGCTTCGACGCTTCGACGCTTCGACGCTTCGGCGGCGGGGCAAGCCGGGCGAGGTGGAGGGGCGGACGATAGGGGGAACAACAAAGGAAAGAGCCGAGTCGAGGCTCGATCCAGGGATTTGGCGAGATCCAGTCAGGTGGTGGTTGAACCAGGTGGGTCGAGTGGTGGGGAAGGCCGGTGGAGGATGCGGACGGGAGAGCGGTTAGTACGCCTCCGGAGGGGAAGGTCGGCAGGTCGATCGTTTGGGCTCGAAAGAACGTAGGTGTCCCGCCGCAGGCGCGCGCTCTCCTCCGGTTCCCCGCTTCCGCGATACTTTTCGATCGCGCGCTCGAAGGCCTCGTCGGGCCGGTCGGGCCGGTAGCGGCGAGCCGAGGATCCTCGGAGGAGAAGAAAAGCGTTGGACCGATCGAACTAACGGGCGGGAGCGCGGAGTTAGGCGGTGGAACGCTTTACTTTCGAACGGTGGTGGTGCCGGTGGTGGGGGGAGGCGAGGATCACCGAGGGCGGGAGGAGAGCGGTACGCGATTCCGTAATATTTATTTTCCACTCGCGACCGGTGAGTCACTACCTGGCCGACCACGGTGCGGCGAGCAGGTCGCGTCGCGTGTTGGCGTGTGGCGTGCAGCGTGTAGCGCGCACCTGTGTCCGTTGGAGTGTTATGGCAAGCAACCGCCTGGCGGCGACGCTACGTCGTGCACGACGTTATCGTGCTGTGCCGAGGAAGAGAATTCGTTGATCGATACGGGCGTATCGGCCTGGAGCGACGCTCGGCCCCGGATCGGCGCTGGGAATTCGAGGGGAACTCGTGCACCGAGCATATCGAGGCTGCTCCGAAATATCGGGCGCGATCGTCCGCGAGGCCGCGCTCGAGGATCTCTCGGGGGGTCGAGGATAACCAGAGGCGATCGTTACACGTGCTCGCGAAGGTTACATCGATATTCCTGGAAAGACGCGTCCAGCGCATGCGGGGCTCGCCGCCTGCTCGGCTTTCGAAAGGGCAAACTCGATCGGCGGAAGTCCGGCGAGCCGGAGTTTCGAGGAGGCCGCCAAGAGGATTCGGGTGAACGGGGCTTCCTTCCGAGGAAGGACGCGGCCGTAGGAGGAAAAACCGAGCCGTGGTCCCTCGTGGTTGGCCGGTACGCGCACCCACGTTCGTTCCGCACCGAACCGCGACGGCGGTTGGCTCGTTGACTTTCTACCGAAGAAACAGGAATCGTTGAGTTCTCGCGTGCGGCCGCGAGAAAGAAGGAAAGGGGCCGGAAAGTGTCCGGTAACGGACCACCGCGTTCTCCATGTGCGACCGAGAGAATTAAGGCGACGGTGGAAGTATCGATCGGCGGCAGAAGCTGGCAGAGGAGAGCGGCGCCGATCGATTTTCGGGTGTTCGCGGTTTCGTAACCGTAGCGATAACGCGCCGAGTCGAACGGCGCCGGTTGACCTCGGTGCCGAGGTAGGAGGAACGAGGACGATGTTGGGTGTCGGGATGAATCCATCGAGTGCAATGCCGGGGGAATAAAGAGGCGCGCAGCCGATCGCATCCGCTCGGCGAGAAACGTTTAACGAGCCGAGGGAAACCCGTTTGGATTACGAAGCTCGCGTACTCGAGCCGATCGCGGGGAAAGGGCCAACTTCTAGTGCGTTTGGCGCCCTCGTATATCCGGCGAACGATTCGACGAGCGTGCTTGACAAGGTGAACGGCATGATTTATTCATGAATATCGCGCCGGGGGTTACGATCGTGCTCGCCGATAGGCGTAATCGACGATACCCGCGAAATTTTCGTCGTTGGGAATTTCGTCCTTCCGTCGGAAGGAGAGGGGGAACTTTCGTGGAACGACGCAACTGCGCGATCATCGATCATTCCGGGATTCCGGGATCGTCTTTCGTCTCGTAAAGTCGATCGTACTCGTGAGAAAACCTTCGTACGCGATGGAAAATATCCTGCGAAGGTATCTTCGCGCCTAGGTGATTTTCCAGCACCGCACGCTGTACTACTAGCCAGTGATAAACGTGCAAATAGCCGATACTCTCGCGGTACCACGATAGAATTATTATAAGCCGCTAAATTGCATCGAGCGTCGGTCTGAAAGTCGGCTTTAGAGTGCAAAAGGTTAAACCCCCGAGTTCCTCGCGCACCACCGTTGCTAAATACCTTTGGGCCGTGGTGGAAAATATCGGCGGTGGAACACTACGCGATAGAGTCGTGCACGAACGTCATTGGAGCAAACGTAAATCGGCGCCTATTTGCACTTACGAGCGATTCGAATGCGGCCCGCGCTGCTTCCATCCTCCGCTCGGCCCCGTCCTCTTCTCGAGCGATAGAGTACGAAGATCGTCCGCCGAAGGAGAGGGCGAAGAGAGGGCCGAAGCGAGGTCGAATGCGAAGATGTTGCCGAAAAAGGAGGGTGTCAAGAAGGAGCCTTACGCTCTCGAGGACATGATATCGGACCTTCAGACAAGGAGAAACTCGCTGGACCACGACGAAATGGTCCAAGATCCCATCGAGCTGCTGAAGCAGAGGGAGCGGGATCTCGTCCTTGCCGCCGAGCTGGGAAAGGCTCTGCTCGAGAGGAACCAGGAACTGACCAAACAGAGCGAGTCCCTCGCCGAGGAATATTCCGCTAAATTGGAGGTGAGTTGTATTCCACGCCCCCTCTCACCCGCCCTTTTCGAGGTCCCGTTTCCTGGATTCGCAAAAGCGATGAATACCTCTCGAAAATCGTTCGTGCATCGGATCGAACGCGATCGCTGCTCGATCGGGGATCTATGGGCTGGGAAATAAGTCTTTGTTATCGCGTACGAAGCGATACGCGTATTATCTTCGACGAGATTAACGGCACCTAAGAATAATATTTCGTGACTGTCGTCGAGATAAACGGAGATGGCAGCTGTCGTTACATAAATGGAGACTCTATTACCTCGGTCGTGCGAGGCGTGGTTCGCGTGGAAAACCTCCCACGGGTTAAACATTTGAGGTCGGTGAGCACGGTATTGCCTCGTTACATTGAGAGCACCGGTCGCGTTATCGGCATGAGAACCACGACGCTCGACTTCTTCCTCTGGAGAACATCGTTTCGTAGCGCACACTGCGATCCCCCACGGAGAGATTAATCTACCGTTTTGGCGTACGCGTACTTACCCGTATACGCGAGGCTGGGCTCTCAAAATTACTCGAGCGGAGGGCGGGAGGTTAAAAATACGATCCCTCATCTTCGGTGTTTCTTTCGGAAAAAGACCTTCGACCTGGTTTTATCGGGCGTCGGAAGACACCCGAGCGAGACGGTTAGGGTTACGCGCATCCGTTTCGGGTGCCGCTCTATTCATTAGCGTCAGCTACGGGGGATAGCAGTACTCCTATTCTCCTCGATGCAGCTTTCGAGGCTTCTCCTCTGAAGAGTGAATCGGAAAAAAAAGAATGAAAGTCGGTGGTGGACGAGCGCGATTATACGCGGACGTTTCTCTTCGGATTTCGCCGGAATCGGGCCACGGGGCACGAGCCTGAATTTCAAATGCACTTTTTTTTTTCACGACGATTGCGCGCACATCTCGCTCTCTATGCCGATACGTTTTTAAGCCACGAACACCGACCGTGGTCGGACCGTGAGGGAGCGCGGGTAAATAATAATATCGAAAGAGGCAAACGTACGACTCGGAAACTCGGCTATACACTTTATCGATCCTTGGCAAAGCATCGCTTTACTTTAATGCCCATCGCAAATATTTTTTCCGTCATTCACGTATTCGGTAAAGAAAAAAAGGATCGACGCTTACCCGGCGCGTAATTGAAGAGAAACGAGGAATAGCGCATCGCGAAGATATCCTAGGAGGACAAATTTATGCGCGAGATACACATCGTTCGGCGCTCTGTAACCGTTACCTCGCAGTTTCATATCCAATCGAGTTAACCGTAGCGTATCCGTCCGGCGCTACGCGGAATGCCAAGTATTTTCCCTGGCATTCGCTCGCATCCTTGCCTCGTGCACGAGACGAAAAATGCCGATTTTTACCCCCTCCTGATGCGGCGCAAACTCTGGTTTGTTGCGCGTTTAACGACAATGCACGCTCTTTACTCCGAGGAACGGCGATGCGCGCTCGAGGAAGTTCTCCCGTGGCTGTAAACACCTGGAAACAGCGGTGCACCTAGGGAATGAACGTGCGAGCGTTGCGCGATGGATGGCCACGAAAGCGTAAAGACGAGACGCCCCGGGTAACGTAACGACGTGAACTCTTTCCGGTCAACGTATTTCACGGAGGGCATGTCGCGTGGGCCGTCGATGCTGGCTTCCCACCTCCTTGCCATACTCGACTGCCTTGCTCGGGGTTTTTCCGTCATAACTCTAGGACGAAACGGGAGGGCAAGGAATTCGCGTTTGGTCCGCGAGCTCTTGAGCGGAGCTAAACGGACCCGGTCTTGGGCACGCGGCCACTCGCCGATGTTCTTCCGGCTTATATATAGAATCGTCGGAGAGACGGAAATTCTTGCCAGACGCAGCTCCTATTCGCGGCCCTTTGATACCTATAGAGGAGCAAAGTCAGCCTTCTTTTTCCGGAACGATCGCGTCGATGCCGATCTCGTCTCTGGAAAATCGAGCCTAAGGCGGCGCCGGCATTTCGCATGGGGTGGCTTGGTGCAGAAAACGATGCGGAGCCAGGAAAGCGTGGAAGGAAGGTTCTTGGGCAACGTAACCTTAGAGACAATGGCCGGTAGCACGCTCTGTCTGCCTGTCCGTCCGTCCCTCTATCTTTCCGCGTTTTGCCTGTCACCTTATTTTTGACCTCGGGGGTCCTTTGTCTGGGAGCAGACAATACCCGTTACACAGTGGCTTGCGCATGTAAACCCGGCCACGACGCCAGGCGTTGTGCTAACGCTTACCAGACCCTTACGAGGGCTGCCCCTGCCGTGGACCACGCCGATTTCGATCGATTTGGCCAGAGTGGTTCTTGACGACGACGGAGAAGCGCGTCGATTTGGTCTCTCTTGCTTTATATCGGGATGTACATTTTTTGAAAGCAGACCTTCAACTTTCCGATTAATTTAAGTTCGTGCAGTATACATGTCTGATCCGGCAAAATTGCGAGCATGAATTCGATGAACGTCAAATAGACGCGGATAAAAGAGTCGAGTTGGTAAATTGTCTTACGTAAGATATGACGGGAAGCGAAGCGAGCGAGGAGTTACAAAAGCATCGCAATTTCGTAAATACTTTTTTGCGTTTTGGGTAGAGTCTTCTAGAATTACCAAACTTATTTGTAATCGTGTAGAATACTCCGTATAAAATTCCCCCGTCAATAGTACGGGTTAATCGTTCATCGGTACTGCAATGGGTTCTCGCCTGACTGTCCAGGCGTTTCGCAATGCAACAATTTGTAACCCGTGTCGCCGTTAAAGGTAATTAGGTACAGTTTGATTGACTTTACCGTAGAACGTGGCGCAATCGACGAGATGTATCCACGATATTTGTAACTCGAAGAATGGCGAGAAAAGAGTCGGTCTAATCAGGAAACGTAGTCGTATTTTCTTCTAAGTAAAAGTACCTGCTTTCCTATTTTACTTCGGACATAATTGTAGAAAAAGATTATGCTAGAAAAGATAATTGGTAGCCGACGATGCGGTACCTCGTATTTCGAGAAAAACAGAGTTGCGCGAACTCTCGCTGCGTTCATGATTATGGCCGTTTCAATGTCGTCATATACACGGTTCGTGCACGCTCGTAGTTACACGCGTGAACTGTATCATTTATACATTCTTGCCTGTCGCGTGCGTGGAATTAAGAAAATAATAATATCTGGCACGCCCTTCTCAGTGGGACGACGTGTTTCCGTGTATTCTAATTGAAATTACCGACGTACATACTCAAGCTGCATATCCGCGAGTTATCGCACGTGAGCAGAGTAATTATAATGCCTTATATAAAACCTTAGAAAGCATTTTGTACGGACGATTCAACGATCGTTTCCTCGACCGACCGACTTACTTGGGCGAATTCCTCGGCTAATCTGTTCAATTAGATTCTCGGTTACCGATAATCATACGATAATTCATTTCTCTACCGTTCTCTCTCTCAATCCCAGTACCGAAGCTGTAGGAAATATCCGAAGAGGCGGCCGCCAATCCTTCGTCCTTATAGAAAACTCTGTACCACTCATCGTGAGACAAACTTGCGAATCATCGCTCGTGTGATTTCTTTCGTTACACATTTGATCGTTGTAAAATTGGCTTTTTGGAAACGAACGGGGAAAAAAGTGTGTCATGGTAGTAACGAAATCGAGTTCCTAGGTATGCCCATCTTGTTGTATAATTGGCCACCAGAAAGCGGTGGCAAAGTAACGATTCGCAATGCCGTACCTGCAATACAAACGGGGTCTTACAGCGTGCAAATGCTACGCAGCAGGTAGATCTAGAAAGCCACGATACCACGGCTTCGAAACAGTCATGGGAATTCTGCGGCGCGTGAATTATGCCAGCAGCAGCCTTCCGCACCTGGCTGCACCACGGTGTCGTTTATTAGATATTCAAATCAGCCATTAACCCTGGTTATGATCGTGGTGGTGAACGCGCCATAATTAATGACTCTGCAACCAAGATCATCGACGGTGGTTACAGGCGTGAAGAGTGGCCGCAGTCGACTTCAGAAACTGATATATTGTATTTGCACCGTACCTTACAATATCTAGATTATCGTACAAACTGAATTCTGCAGAAATATATTCACCATCGTACTTTATAGCGGGTTAACGCATAGAATGCGACGTAAAGTATCGATCGGAGTTAAGACCATTGTCTTTGGAGCTTGGAGTTTTTCTACAGCAACCATCGTACGTCTGGTGTGGGCTACAGGAAAGTGCTCGTGCGATCGCGGTCAAACGATCATGAAGGAAATCATCGGATCTCGCCTTTCCCTTTAAATATTTATCCTTCCCGGGGCCTCATGATTTTCCCTTTATACGCCGCGTCACGCTCGCTGAAAAAGTCGACGTTTTACACCGCTGCATTCTCAGGTGGATTATCCCAGTTGGGTACCTACATACCTGTGTTTGGGCATAGGTACTCCGCACAGGGGTTCTATTCTTCCATCGAGTACACGCGGAAAGAGGACTTGTGCCTAAAAGCCAGCTTTTTGTTACCCGAACCCTAACTCACGGTTCATTGTAACGAGTATTTTTATGTATGCTAAATTATGCGCACCCGGTAAACCGTAATGCGCCGAATCCATGACCTAAAATTATCATTGTAATATTGCAACACCGTTCGCTTTGATATGTACAATACACGTCGCTTCTACCGAGCCTTCTACGAAGCGATTTTATTTTTATCGGATAACGACGCACGAAATATTGACGGTAAATTCACGAGGTAAACGACATTTTTATCCGGCGGATACTCAGCACTGTTTTTGCCATGGTAATGATTCCTAGACACGCAAAACTAATTGCGCCCGTAGAAAAAGTCGCTACGGTGCGAAGTTCCTACGTTGGGATCGGCATGAAGCAGACCGGAAGTCCTCGAAAAACCGAACCGTTAGGTCGGAGACTCGAGGTAACGTTCTACCCTCTTTCCTCGGCGTGTTTACTCACAACCGAGAACTACAAAATACGTAACTAGGCCTCGATTGTTTGCACGCCCCACGCACAATCGCTCTTCGTACGTCGCATCGCTTGCCCGTTTGTCGTACAATCGGCGTCGCCTTTATCGAGCAATTTTTGGTGGATGTCAAAGACCGTCATAAAGTATTGCTTTATCGTATACCCCGAGCTCGGGATTTTCTTCTATTATACTCGTGGTTGGAGCAATTAATGCTTATTCGGGTAATTAACCGTTAGGACGTAGAAGGGATAAATGCCTGGCCGATTACGGTGGATTATCGTAAGATTAAGCGGTCTTTGGTAAAAGTTATCGAGAAATCAGAGGCTCTTGTGCCACTACTTTCGGTTATTCGTTTCTCCGTACTTGCATTAGCCGCATGCGTCACGACGCATAAGATTCCGCGATAATTTCTAATCACGATCATACGTATTCCCCTCCCTTACGATAGTTGCGAGTTAGTGCAAGTCTTGCGAGATTAGATCGAGTAAAGTGTACCGATGAAAATGAACCTGGCCGATGATTCCGCCGTGTATATACAAGAACTGGATGTTTATCCCGGTGAAAAGTTCCTTTCACGCAAGAAGGCCCAACAGGATCGGCCAGAGTCGAAGTACCCTGTTATCCATACCGTTAGCCAGACCTTCGACCGCTTCTCGCCCTTCCTTTCCCACCCCTTCTCCCAGATGCACTTTGTGCCTGCGCGTGACCGACCATAAAATTCCAGTATTATGTCCCCTCGTGAAAGGGCCAGTTACAAATTGAATACCGTTGAATATTCGCAAGAAATGGTCGCGTTTGTGGAGCTCGGGTAGTTGTAATTAAACGACCGGAAGGGATCGCCCTTACTGCAAGAAACTTTAACGCGGTTTATCACGAAAGCAGTTGGAACGGTTTACCGTTAGTCAGATCGAAGAGATCGCTTTCGTTCGAGCTCTTCACTTTTATCACGTCCACCGTTGTTCCATTCTCCACGGATGCCTCGGCGTTGTACGATCTTTGCGGAGACGAAGGCAATGCGTCGGAACCTTACTTTTTCTCAAAGTTTTATGACGTGTAGCAAGACGCGTAGGCGGCGATCGGTGTACGAGCTTATTTATCGCCATTAGCAACTTCCTCGGGCAAATAGGAGAATAACGAAGCCCCGGATAATCTCCGAGTCTTCCTGGAAAGCGAAGTACCAGCTTGAACGCCATTCGTTAATCAGGAAACTATTTGTAAACCTGTCCGGTAAGAGCTACGAGCAATTCTGTTGTTCCGTTCTTGTATAATCGTTTTCTCTGCGCATCTGCTTAATTTTACCACCCAAAACAGGAGTTGCGTGCCGCGTGTCCCCGTAAGGGCACAAGTTTCCTCCTACGCTCCCATTATTTCTCCGCAGGATATTCGCACAGTCTGTGCCTACTCTTACCCGCAGGTGTCGAATTACGATTTGAAACACGAGAGGCCCAGTTTGCCTCTCGCTGCGCGGTTTACCGCCCAAGAGACCGTGTACGAGCTAAAGTTTAATTTTTTCCATGGCCTTTTTCTCTCTACGATCGACCCGATTTATTGTTATGGAATTATTATGGAAGGAGTCGCTTATACGGCACGTCTGCTCAATTTTCCTCGTTATCCACGTAGGATGGAATGATTTACCTTGGACCGCATCGCGACCGGTGTTTGTCGCACGACGCGCGATAATTTATTATTTTGTTTATATCCGCAGATCTTTATCGTTTATTTTGCACGTCGTATCGTACGGCGTACGATAAGCGTCATTCTGAAAGTAGAAATGCGTTGGTCGTTTTAGGGTATATTCTTCCGGATAATATTTCATACCCAGATCGGGTTCGCTAGGAACTTTGCAGCGGACGCCAATCGATATGAAATTATAGTGATTGGACTGCGATCGGTATCGTATCCGGTAGGTTATCATTCGAAGCGTGTGTTAAGACAAAATCGATACGTTATTCGATCCGACACGATCGGTAGGCTCTCGGCAGTAGCTTAACGATTCTTATTCAATATAAATTTGCTTTATCGCACGGCTTCGCGACGAGTGACGGTTAATCCGAGGATAAAAACGTAACATTGCAATAAGCCGAACTCGGCATCGCGCTCTCGCCGAAGTTCTAGGTTTTTCAGCGTGGCGAGCTAAACGATGGCAACGCGGCCTTCCGATTATTCTCGTCGAATCTCGGAAAATTTTCCAACGCATATGTTACGCATCGTCCGTTAATGGATTGGCTTATCGATAAGATAACGCTTATCACGAAGCATCTGCACGCGGAATGCTTTTTAACCTTGATACATTCGCATAGTGTACACTCCGCAAACTTATTACTCAACAGCATTTCGATCGTCGAAGAGTCACGTCGGTTTTGTAAACAATAATAATGGATGCGCCACCCCGCAGCGGGTAACTACTGTCACTTACGAAATTACCAGGTAAAGACGAGCTACCGCAATTGTACGACGTTCTTACGAATGTTGTAAGCACTGTACTCGATTCTGCTAACTCAGTTCTTCGAGATAAACATTCGTTTTATTTCGCCGCTCACACGATTAATGTAATCCAAGATGAATACGTACACGGGCAAAGTGTACCACGTATTTAGAATCATGAGAGAAGTGTAATTCTTGGTCTATTGTCACAAAGGTGACGTAATAATTTATAGTGCACGTTACTTTAATTTTAACTTCTGCCTTTTTAATTCTTACATACTGCACCGATATTTCGAGGGAAGTATAGCCAGGACATTTTTTATCCTATCGTACTTTGCGAATATATTGTAACTACGCAATTGGAGGGGCTATTCGAAGATAAACGGTCGAAAAATAATCGTTTTACGATGCTCGATCACGATTACCGATCTCCCTTCCTATACTTTCCGTTTGATGTTTTCTTCCCTTGCCTCAAATACAAGGCAAAATCGCACCGCTTGACCGTAGACCACACGGTATATGTATAGTTGGTTTGTTAGCGTTCTTTTCGGTCCAGTAATGCACACGTTTTACGTCAGCGAGATTATGCAATGTGTAGCAGGCTGTGCGAGATTTTACCACGGTTCACCGCAATAGATCGAGTATGCTATCGCGCAAATGGCTTAACGCGAGCTGCGCCGAATTGCACTGCTTTCGACCACTTTGCTCAGCGTCCAGTGGTTTGAATTTGTCCATCTTCCAGTCACTCGGTTGAGGCATTAATTTTACATGGACGAGGTAGTATCGATTAACCAGGCGTTTCGATCCAATTACCTGCCGCTTGACCATCGGACGATAGGCCGATCATAATGGCACGGAGAAATTACACAACGTTTAACTTCGATGGCCACGAGTTTCCGTTATCCTCGTTCGTGTACAAAGTCGCAAATATATCCGGATGGTTACGCGTTGGGCGATCAACGTGTCGAGAGCTATCTTGCATCGATAATTGTTCGGTCGTTACAAGGCTACACGCCGTAAATCTTACTTCGCACTTCGTCGTTAAACATTTTCGCGCGCGTATATAGCATTGAATATATTTTATATTTGGGCCATGACTCACATACGATTTTACAACTAACAAATTACGACGAAATAATATCGAGGTTCGATCGTTTTTTTACACTGACCGGATGCAAGTTTAACCGTGACGATCGTATTTTGCATCATCGATTTCTCGAAAAATTCGAGTACGGAGCGTGAAGTAACGTTGGCATCGTTAGCATCGCTCACCGATATTCCTTATTTTGGTTCGACGGATGGACCTGGTTGCACCACGATACCATTACTGGCGGACTCGTCACGGACCATTGCCTCAGGATTATAGGCGTCTACCTACTTCTTCTCCTCCTGCTCCAGTCACCCGGCTCGCATTATCGTTTTCTTCGAGGGAAAGTGAACGAGGTGCGATGCAATGCCCGTACTTCGAAATACTAAATACCACGTCACGACGAAGTGCAATGCTAATTGATTGGCAATCGTCGTAGTCTTTTTTCCTCCCGCCACGTTCCCCCCTTGCGTTCTTACGTACGGTGTACGAGATTTATTTCGAATAAAGCGTGAGTCATATTTTTGTAAAAGCCACAGGCGCGGTGCGAACGTCCGCCTTTGAGTCAGGTTTGGGAGATCACTATCGTTATATATCCACGCAAAATAATTAATTCAGGTATGCGAGCGATCGACGAAGTGGTTTGGCTGATGTTTTGCAAAGCGTAGAATTTCCATCGGTAGGTTATTTCAATGGCGCAGTAATTCGATATAGAGGTTCTCGCATAGACGCTATTTCGCGGTCGGGTTTATATAATGGTCGGTGCGGTTTGCCGACTCTACGAATTTCGCAAAGCGCCGCCCCGCTCGATGACGTTTGTATCGCGCATTTCGATCGGTCAAACGCGCCCTCGAGCGTATTGGAAAAATTCGTCGCGTGGGTCGAGGCAGGTGGTCGCGCTTTTGTCGTAAAGGGGATCGCGATAAGGATTGTGATTAGGCGGTAAATACAGCTCTCTTTACGGTCGCGCAAGTATATTGAATTTTCAAGTGGATACGTTGTTGAGAGTCATCGAAAGACCGGATGTCCGTGCGTTGGATCTTCCAGAATTTTAATACTCTCTACGGTCGCTCAGGGCTTTGCCAAGATAAGACGTTCAGGGCGGTGATATAATAGGACGTTCATTCCGTAAATCGTCGAGCATTCGAGCTTATCGAATAGCCGCACGGCTGAGTTATCGTAGAACGTCGAGACTACGATCGAACCGCGTGTCTCGCGAGGAACATTGAGAAGCCGGGCTTACTCGTGCCAGTCACTCCTCGATTCCACAGCAGTATTTCCCTTTCTATCGAACGGAACGTCGAGCTCGTGGAGCAGAAAACGGTGGATCCCTCGTTAAGGAAAACGTCGAATAAAATTTGCCGGAAGGAGGTCTTACCCGTTGTACCGTATAATTAGTTTGGACGTACTCTGAAAACCGCGCTGTCCGAAACAACGGGAACGTACGATGGGTTTTTGCCTTACGCAGACCCGCGCTCTTACGTGACGCGAGAAACCCTCGTTTCTTCCTCCACACGGTTGAATCGTAAAAAGACCTTCGGCCTCACTTTCTTAGTTTATTCTCGACCGTTTTCGAATGCCAATCACGATATTAACAGGAAGCGGAATGAGCCGAAGATACGCGGCCATTCGAGACGGTCTCCCCTCTGGCTTCTCCTTTTAGCCACTTCCCCCTTCGATGGAATCGGCCGTGTATTTACAGCGGTAAGAAACAGGAGCTATCAACTTGGCAGCCGAATAAAATCAGTCGCGAAGGCGGTACTTACCCGCCGATCCAGCGTATAGTTGGAATCGTTCTCGAGAGTTTTCGCGTTATTCAAAAATGGAGGGAAAAACGTGTTTGGTATTGATCTCTTAAGGCGATCCCAAAAATGACATTGGCTTCTTTGGATTTTGATCTTGGTATTTTTTTTTTATTCGTATTTCGCATTCGATCCTCGTCGATAAACGTTAGGGTTTCCCCGTTACTTCCCGGAAAAGCGTGATTCATAGAGAACGAATATATCTTTTGAGTCTATCTACGACGACATCCATATCATAAGCCGCGTTTAATGGCGGCGCTCCTTATTTGTCTGGCCGAATCAGCGCGATCGGGAGACGCTTGTAAGCATGCATTTTTATTCGCGAAATTTCGTCATCGTGCATCATTATCGATGATCCTGGACGAGTTGTGTATCGAAAAGTATATAGCTAGCTTGACTCACGAATATCCGGAACCTCGTCGCGGAAATTGTATTGCGCTAATAATTATTCGTACATAATTATCGTCCGTAATTATCCATGGACAATTAATCGAACGAAAGGAATATCATACATATGCACGGTCGTGCGCTTCGAAACGGTTGAAAATAATAGATATCGGGAATTGTCGACCTGGTGATTAACCACGCTGACTCACCGCAGCGAACGTTAACAACGGCGTAGGCCAGCATACGCTGTCCACGATATCTGCAGATAACATTTCTATATTTACCAACTTAGGTGTTTGTTATATATTTCGTAACGAATTGACGCACCACGCGTCTACTCGTGACATTAGCGAGTAAAACGCACCTGTCCTTCACGCGTACGCAAGTCGCGTATGTTTGAAATCGCCGTTCGATGCCACAGTGTTCGAATATGCCATTGTATTACGGGAGAATTCGTGTACAAAATGAAACATCGAGTTCAACTCTGGTACACGCTGGAAACGGTGACGAAATAAAGACGTAGCCCTCATCAAGATATATAGTCGCTGTTTTTGATCCACGAGTTTATCACCTTCGTATCTCGGTCTCTTGCTCCAGCTAAATTTTGATAATAAAGTCTCGGTAGCATTCGAAGAGGCGCACGATTCTTTCAGTTCGTACACGATTCACGGACAGAAGAGGGGAACGGGCATGCAAACTGCTCCTTGGAGTACCGGTATTTCCAATGGGAGAGCGGTCGTATTATGGGCAGCGTCATCGGGTTCGGCCAGCACAATGGCGGTACTCGGGGTCGGGGAACGCGTTGGAGATCCGTGACTCACGGATCTGCTCGCCTACGGGTATCTCGCACGTGGAAAAGCATACACGTTCCTTCGCCTTGTGCACATACATTCCTCCTGTGTACCTTTCAACCACCCCACACTTCCCTCGGCCGTGCCTTTCTTCTCGCACCGTGTTTTTACCCTCCACCCCTCGTCATTTTCATCCCCGTTCACAACCTTGGCGAAGCTTGCCCCTTCCTACGGGATATTTTTTCACACCTCGCCGTGGCAGTGTCAAAGTGCTCTTAAGAGAGAAGTTTGCGGACAATGAGTTCGAGGTATTTCTTTCGCAATTTTGATTACGGTCGGCGAGACGTTTGGTCCGTTTGCTCGGCGCGTTTAACTTCATCGTGGATCCGCTGGCCTTTCGCGGACTTTAAAGGGATCGGCAAACTGGTCGTAGCTTCGTCGGTGCTCGGTCGATGAGTAACCACGGGAGACCAAGGCCGTACCTTGCAGTTCGATAAAGTACGCCGACATTCCCAATGTCGCTTTTTACGTACGGCCTACCACTACTTTAACCGATCACTTTTTATCGGTGAAACCTATACGTTCTTTTCTAACCCCGCCAAATGTACGCTACGAGTATGAATTATCGAAAGAGTTTATCGGATATATTGGAAGCGGAACTTCGACTTTAATTTACGCGGAAGGTTGGTTTTATTTATCTGTACAAGCTATAAAGGTTTTGGATACGTCGTGGCCCGTTTATCGAGCCTACATCCTGAAGCGATATCGTTGGATGTTCGTAATCGGAGAGCAGTGTGTTTCTCAAAGCGAGGTGTATCGATACTATCCCCAACGGCTTTTCAATCGTCCTCGACGTTGGCTACCCACGTCCCGCTTTGTTTTATCTTATCCTTATCGTCGGATCCACGTGCTGCCGTTCTACGAGATCCGCTCGTCCGAATTGGAAACAAAAATATACGTAGCCGCATACGTGGTCGACGTATGTAATAAGTACTTGACGCACTCGGGGACAAACTTGTTAACCGTATCTCTTCAAAGACCGCTCCATTTTCCTCTTACCTTTACACTCTGTATTTTTGGCCCCATTCTCGTATTCGCGTGCGAACCAACCTACTTTCAGGCACTTTTTACTTTTAACCATTACACCCCGTTACGAAAGATCCTAGTAATCCTTTCACTCGATCGTAAGCAGCGCGCGGCTTCATAAATTCCCGGCGTCGGGCAACGTAATACGTGTGCGGCTGACTCACCTCTTTACTTTTGAAAAATTCCACGGACAACGCGCCTTCGAAACGCAACGTTGGTTTTAGTCGAACGAGGACAAATCACGATTTCGCTTTTGGCGTATGTCGTCCAACGTTTAGGAGTTCGATACACTTTTTTCAGGCCAGATTTATCGGGGCTCGAAGGATACGAGTCTGTCATTAGACGAATAATATTGATTTCGATCGTTCGCATGCGTGCGATCGGCTGGCCGATCGATCCACTCGACGTTCTCGCGATGTCAGCACGCATAGCACTCGTACCATTTATTTTTCGCCGCAGAGTCTGGAACAAGAGAGGCACCTGCTCCGAAGGAGACTCGAAGAGGTCAGGAGCGAGAGCGAGGCGAAGACCCTGGAGCTTCAGGGAGACGTGGAGATGCTGAGGAGCCAACTGGAGGAGCAAAATGAACGTGCCAGGAGAGCAGAGCGGGACCAAGCGACTCTCGTCGCCGAATTGACGGCGCAAAACACGAGGCTGGCGGATCAGCTGAGGGAGACCGCCAAACAGGAGGAGCAGCTGTTCGTCGAGGTCAAGGTGCTCAGAGAAAAGTGCGCTCTCAGGAACAGTACGCTGCAGGATCACGTCAGCAGCTTGGAAATTCTCAGGGACGAGGTACGCCTAATTCACGTTTCACGTACATTCACCGCGAGGCATTTTTTAAACCGTTCCTATCGGCCGGCACGGCGAGATCGTAGGTCCAAAATGAGCGTCGATTCCTGGTCGGGTCGAGTGGAACACGATAAGAGGTAATTCTCGTGGTCCATCGACAAACGTTTCGGCCGTATCTTCGTTCTCGGCCTTTTCTCCCGCTCAAAGACGTTGAATAATGGGAGAGCGTAAGAGCATAGACTCAACGAGCTTAAATTCGTTTTACGGTCATTGCGGTTATTTGGCGAGAGATCATTAAGGAGACGCGTAGCGTATGTGGCGTTAAATATTTCGTCATCTCGTCGAGGGAGCTCGCATGGAGGACATTGTCGCGAATTCCGTTCTTTTCAAACACGGTCTATCCTTATGGCCGGTCGTTATATTTGTCGGGAAATCGGCCATGCTCTTATCCTACGATCGTTTCTTTATTTTCACCGGCTTCCTGCTCGCGGCTTGTTCTTTAACGCCACTGCGGAATTACAGATCGCTTATTGTTATGGCTCGAATAATGAACATCGCCGCATTAAGGGTGCCTGAATAATTCATATCGCAATTATACGGAATAGGAAGTCATAATGGCGGACTTAATCATGCTTGGCGTTTGCATAGAGCGCCGAGTATCCCCTGGGAAATTTATACCGAAACGAGTAGTAATAAACCTGACCTCCGTAGATCGATTTGCCTTGCCCGTCCTTTCCGTTGCGCCCTTACGGATCTCCTTACAAGGGCAACCGGATATCGAATTTCGGGAAACACGCCCCACGTTCGAGTAGAATCGAAATCGTACCTCGCGTACCTCGTGCTACGATGCGAACCTCCAAGTTATTTTTCGCATCCGCGTTACGCACGCTGGAAATACCTCGGCATTGAATTTCCAGCGAATACGCGATTCCTCTATCGCCGCGTTCTTACCTCGGGGCTTGTCTTTGGCACAAAATCCGCGATCGAATAACGCCGAGTATCCACGCATTTATCGATATTTACGCGCACGCTCTTGGAAAGAGTCGGGCCCTCGGTCGAACCGGGGCAGCGGTGGAAAGAGAGCGAAGAAGTTGGTCACGGAGTCGAGGGAAGAACCGGTAGAAGCATCGACACGGGCGTAATCCAATAATGCTAAAGCCCATTAAACGCGTTGACGCTTCAGGTACAGCTGGTGTCGGCGCAAAGGACAGAATTAGAGAGGCGGTCCTTGGAGCTCCGCGAGGAGCGGGCTCGGGCGCTGGCGGCCCTCGAGGAAGCCGAGGAGAGAGCAGCGGCCTTGGATCGGCTCAGCCACGAAGCGGAACACCGCGCGAGAATGGCCGAGCGGGAGAGGTGAGTCGAGAAACGACGCGTCGCGTCTCGTACGGGACAGGTTAAGATCGTGGCGAACCTCGCGATTGGACGTTGCTCGCGCATCCCCGCCGACAGGCGGGAGGACGCGTCGAGCTCGTTCTCGATTTCTCCGCGTGGAAGCCTCCGTTTGTCGCACCACCCTCGGCCCCGCGTTTGCCCAACGAGGACTGGCCGATCACTCCGAGGCGAGCTTTATCCACGATTTCCCTATGGAATGCTCAGGGACGAGCTGGCGGCGGCGCTGGCGAGCATCGAGGCGGAAAGAAGAGGTAGATCGGGCTCGATACAAAGGCCGCCCAGGTCCTTGCAGGCGGAAATGGAGTGCGAGGAGAGCGGAAGCTCCCTGGGGGAGCAGGAAGACCTCCGGACGGAAGTGACGAGGGCGGTGAAGCGGCTGAAGGAGCTGTGCGCGCACTTGAGGAGAGGAGAGGACGACTCGGGCCTGCAGAGCGATTGCGACGAGTCGATGCTCGTCATCGTGAACAACGGCACGGAGCAAGAGGTAAGCGTACCTCCCCGAAGGGGCTCCGGTGTCGACCCTCTCCTTTGTCGGCCGGTTTCCTGTTTCCGCTCGCAAAAGGCGTTCTCGCTGACCTCCGCCGCCCACGAAAGCGCGATATACGCGCACGACTCGCCGATCGGAGCCCGTGGATCCTCGTAAATCCTACTCTTGATCGCGAACCGGTACTCTTCTTCCTCTCCTACCCGGCCCATCGTAATTGGCGTGTTTGCCGATTCTTACTCACCGATAAGATACGCGAGTGCTTTTTCAGGTTTCCTCCGTAGACCAAAATGAAAAAGAGTCGTACGGCCACGCTTGGCTATCGCTCGTCGCGTACGAACCACCATCGCGCACCCTCGCGTCTTCGTAATCTACGATTGCCCCTCTCGATGCTCGGTAAGCCGAGGCATCCGGCGACAAGTCTGTTATTCAATTTCGCTCACGGCCCGTATCGACAGCCCGACATATCGAATCACTTTGCATTCCATAGATTATGAAACGACGCGAAAGCTCGAGGGTTTTACCCGGAAGGGACGGAGCGTCCTCGATTCGCGCTGGCCATCCTGTCCAGCCACAGGGGTATATCTAGCGATCTCTTTTGCAGCCGAACTGTCCCGGTGCTTTGTTGGATCTGGTCGAGGACGTGTACAATTTGGCTCTGTCCGGACGAGGTGCGCCCGGAGAGCTGGGTTTGGCGGTGGAGCTTCACAGGGTGCGGGAGGAGCTCGAGCATACGAAGGAGCAGCTGAGGCAGACGCAGGACGAGCTGAAACGGCGAGGCGAGGCTCTCTTGGACACGACCAGCAAGCTGAGCGTCTGCGAGGCGGAGTTGCGCGGTGCCAGGGAGGAACGAGATCGCGCCAGGAGAGACATCGAGCATTCTCAACTGACCAAGGACGAGATACTGGCGCAGGCTTATCAAGTGAGGGACCAGGCGGTGGCCAGGAAGAACAGGGCCGAGGTGGAGCTGGCCAGAACGCGGATAGACGTGCTCCAGGCGAACAGCCAGTTGATGGAGGCCATCCAGCAGAAGGTGGAGCTCAGCCAGCAGCTGGAGCAGTGGCAGATGGACGTGCAGTCTCTGCTGGACGAACACGTTCGCAGCAAACTGACACCCGCGACTGGAGCGATCCCAGTGATGAACGGTAATAGTTCGGAAATAGTTGCGCCCGCGAGGAAGAAGAGGAGTACTGGCTCGTCGAAGAAGATGTTTGGCTTGTTTTGACGAAGGTGATTCTGGCGGTAGTTCGATCGCTTGAGGAACGGGAGACCGTGGAGTCGGTAGACGAGATCGGTGCATCGAGGTGCAAGGAGAAGGTTCTCGTTCCCCTTAGGACGTTGGTTTTGGTGCGAATGACGTCGTTATTCAGGTACGAACGGTGTCGAAACAGACCGCTGATTCGAATTTAAGCGACGAAGCCCCCTTTGTAAGGAGGTACGCCTGGTTTTTTACGATTTCGAGTTCGGCTAAAGTAGCGATCTCTTTCCTCCTAGTTTCTGCCCATCGATATGATACAATTGATACTACAGAAGAACTCACCTTCCCCATCGGGAAGGTTTTTCACGAGTGCCTTACGACGCTTGGGACCTTTTACTCGTGTCTGGGCAAGCGATTCTTGCATCGTAGTACAATTTCGAAATTGATTTTAATCTTCGATAGACGTAGCGCCGAGAATAAAGTATGCCGCTCTTTGCGCGGTGCAAAATGTACTTAATGGTAAAGAAGAGAAAAAAAGAAAGGAGAACGGCCATTAGAATGGCGCTCTATCGGAACGAAAGGAACGTCTTAATGTTTCGAACGTGTCCCGAGCATAGGTCGCCAATGGCCAGTCACGAACGTTCTTTCCCTTCGCGGGAACCTTTCGGAATGACGCGTCATTCCCATCCTCGTGGAGCGAATCGTTTCCACGGCAAAAACGATCTCCGGTGGAATCCATTTCGCGCGATCTTAGGTTCCTTTGCGAAATCGTACGTCGTGGTGAGTGGTACGATGCGCCGGAAAGATCCTTTTTCTCTTTCCGAGTCTCTCGCATTTCCGCGAGGAAACGAAGCGCCGACCTAAGGTGAGATTCCTCTAAAACTTCTTACGAGGCTGTAAATAAAACAATGTGATAAACCTGTGTCTTACGGCGGACCATCCGCGCGGAAGTCCCGAATGTGCCTCGTTGCTTCGATTACACGAACGTTTAAGGAACAACGATGAAGTACGTTGGCGATAATGAAAATTATAATTAAAGTGTTGGAAAGACGACGAATATTGCGGGAGGATATGTACGCAACGAAAATCTAGACGACGAGTTATCCGTGGCTGTTACTTAAGAAAGGCTTTTTCTTTCATTCGTTTGGATTACTTTTTCGCGATCTCCATCAATGGTAATCAATGTCCGTCCATACGTCCGTCCAAGTGGACCAGAAAATTGCCCAACGACGAACCGTCGGGACCGAGCTGTAAAAAATTAAACGACAAAGGGTGAAAGTGGATCGATCGAACCGTGATCGTTTACCCTTTGCACGGCGATAGTGCAATAACATTGGAGAATACCTTGAGTTTACCTTGAGTTTTTGGTGAGCGCTCACGGGATCCATACGATTCGACGCGGAGTGCCGTGCAAAAAAGAAGCCGATCGACCGATTGTAAGACACTATTGTTGCACACTCGTAATGTAGGAATTCTTTGTACATTAAACTACGGAGTACATCGTACGAGTTTGTCGAAATTGTACGATACCTGTATAATTTTTGATCTGAGCAATCAGGAGGGCATATTTATTTAATAAAAACCTGTTATACGCAAACATCCCAAGTCACGTAGCGCAGCATTTTCCGTAGGTCAATCTCACAGGTGAGTAAGTACGATATGATTGGTCTTGGCTTTGGAGGGTGATAGTCGTGAAAATAACGACGAGTTTGAAAAGAAACAAATAGGCATTTATTCACAAGAGGCAGGTGTAGTTACAGTAGTTTCATTCTTTTGCTTTTATATATATATATATCCGCCGTCGTACGATTGTGAAAAATCATTCGGCCAGAGATCCAATCCTCGAGAAACTTTTCAAGGTGATTGCGGTACGATAAGGCATGATGAATCGTCGCAGGGCGAAGCGAGGAGCATCCACTCCAAGTGATGGATACCATCCATTGCGCAGCACAGAAGTTAAGTCCGCCTCCCTGCCCGGCGATTTCGACCTCTTGCACAACTCCTCCAGGATTTGAGGTTTTGATCGAGAACACTCCCGGAACTCCTTCGGCTCCGCGGACTTTAGGGAGATTGCGATATTTCTGGGCCCCTGCCTCGGAGATCCTTCAACATCTGGCTCGTCCCTTCCCTGCATCTGGGCGTAAATCACGTTTTCGAGTCCTTGGACAGGACGAAGGAAACTCGAGTCGATGACGACTTTCGTGGCACTCGTGCGTCTCTCGAAACGCATTGGCTCATGAGGAACTCTTTCTTTACACTTTGGATTAATTATCCAAGGAGTTGCTTTAAGTAATGCAAACGATATTAACGAATTAATCGTCGACTCGATATCTACTTACAGTTGTGAACTGCAGTTGCGTGTCCCTTGGAATCTTTTCCCCTTTTTTTTCTTGCGATTGTGCACAAAGAACGAGGGAATTCTATGGGGGATAAAAAAATCATAATTTCGAGGGAGAGCATAGCCGGACTCGAGAACATTCTTGCCCGGTCGTCGAATTCTTTTTTACGATCCATTGTGTATCCGGGATTTATGAAGCGTCCGATGTACATGCTGGCCCAAAGAATCTTTTGAGCTCCGGGGTGAAAGCCTTGGGAAGCCCTGGATACGGTATTTCGTTAAACATTCCATTAATTCCGGCCCCTTCTGTATATTCCGACTTTTCGTGCGGAGCACGAGCTACCGGCATAAACCATCTTACGTCCGTCGTTCGTTTTGATTGCACGAGAAAAACGCCCAAGTACCTTTCATCCTATAATCTTCACGGACGAGGTATTCTCGCAATCACTTGCCCCCCCCTCCCAGCGCGTTAAAGAGGGCTCGGCAGTGTACCGACTTATTATTTTAAAGAAAAAGGCCAGCAAAAACCGACGAGGCCGTAGACCTGCCCTCCGCCCAGCCCCCGCCAGCCCCCTTGCATAATGCTCTTCCATTAACGAGCAACGCCTAAAATATAGCTCGTGGCTCCCTCCGTAAGAACTTCGTCCGTACAAATCCGGCAAGGGCTTTTATCAACGACCAAACAATTCCGTAGTGCGCGTCGAATATCGGGGATGAAAGTCTGGGAAAATCGAGGCGCCGTTTTATGAAGCGCGGGGATTTCATTGCTGGAACGAGACACAGGTCTAGCGTGGTGCGGATAAATCGGTACGTCATGGATTTCTCGATTAACCCTATCCAAATGATTATTTTTTTTAGTAAGAAAATTAGATTTCGAAGGAATACAATTTGGTGGTGCTTTGTTGGTAAAAGGAGATTATATGAATGGTGCTAAATAACAGGATGGAAAGGGTAAAGCTCGAAAGGACTTTGGAGGTTAATGTTGGATTTGTGTAATTCGAGTCTTGGTTAAAATGCTTGAAATCGTGTAAAAGTATTGTTCGATCGTATGAAGTGTAGTAACTTTAACAATTCTGCGTACTTTCATATTATTGGAATAGTCGCAGAATATTCTTATCTCGCGTGTTAAACCTTATAATGTAATTTGGATATAAGTCGAGCCCCTTCGAACCTCCTTCTTCGATCTCCAGTCAAGATGTTTGCCACGTAGAATGCCGATATCTCAGCAGATATTTAATCATCCGCTCTCATTGGTTTATTTTATCGATAAAAGCGACGAGTCGCTGGATTCGTTTGTCGTATTATCATAAATAAGAACGAACAAAGGTATCGATTAGGCGCCTTAAAAGTTCTCATTGCTTCCCTCGAAAATCGAGCAATTCCCCGGGAAGTACGATTACAGGCCATTAAATCTCCTTTAAGCAGAAATCCAGGAGGGTGTTATTTCGACATTTCGGTAAATTGCTGGTACGGTAACAAGACGGATGAGCGGATAATGGGTCATGGACAAGCAAGGATCTACATGCCTCACCCGGATGATCTGCCTTCATCCTCGAGACCTAATAGAAAGCAATCAATTAGGTGCACGCAATGCGTTCGCGAAACCCTAAGGAGATAGGCTCGCTTAACCTACCCGTCGTTAGGTGGCCTTGATATTATTATCCGCGTACAAAACCTGTCTGAAGAAACGATTAACGTACTACGACCTATTACAATTTTTAATAACACTCCATATACTTACTGCGAATACGAGTAAAATTATTTTTCCTCTAAAACCTGTAAGTCGTTTTAATTTAAGCGACGATTCGTCGATGATCAAACTCTTGTATACCACAATATCCATACATCACTTAATTATTTATATTTTGACGTATTAATTATATTTATGTATGAAGACATGCAGTATGCCACTTTTAATTGCCATTAATTATATTCATGTACGAAGACGCGCAGTATATCAGCAGATACCACTTTGATCGAGAAACTGCTAAAGGAGATGAATTACATAGTAAACCATCGATTCAAGTCGAACCACGATATAAGGATGATATCGCATAAAGATAGTCAGCCTCGATCGAGGCTAATGTCTTGCACGAACATCGAACCTTTATTTGCCTATAGAGAAGCTCGTAAAGCGCTATCCGAATATACAGCCTGAGTATGATTTCCAGCATTAAGATAGCAAGGATATTTTCTTACGGTGCTGCAGAGGTTATGCATGCACACATGCCCGCGGGATCGTAATGTTTTATGAGCGCACCGAAATCGAGGCGTAACTTGGTGAAGGACTGGGAGTTGTTAAATCGTGATTATAAAACGAGCTTCCGTCGGAGGGATCGCGAGGCTCGTAAACGATCGCCTCTAATTAAGGTAACGGACGTCTCTCCTTTTTTTCTCTCCTCCTCCTCCTCCTCCTCCTCCTGTCTCGCAGCGGTAATTAGGGACCGCCGACTTTTATTTTAACAACGCCGCAGACTTGAGGACCATCGACCGCTCGAAGCGCCGCCGATCGTCGCGATATACGTGGAAATGTACAATGGCGAAAATTGGGATTTCGACTGGACAAAAGTAATAGAATAATAGACCCATTTCTCGATTGTCCCGAAACACGTTTGGTCGATTAAATACATTAATAGGCACGCCGGAGCCAATGAATCCGACAATTATATCTCATTGTCTCCATTGTCATCCACTTTGGCCGGCCGATGTCAAGCGATTATGCGATATTTTCAATGCGCTATATATATTGCTATATATACGTATATTGTGTTATTCAGCAATGATTTCGTTATTCAGGATCAAAAGCTTCGCCATCGCGCGCCGCGCTAAGAGCCTAGGAAAATCCCGAGGCGGATCCTGAGCCTCGTGGAGATCGGCCAAGCTTTGGAAAATCCCGATCGCGCATCGGGGTAAAAACACTCGATATCGCATATCTAATTAACCGAAATCCAACGGGAGTACTTAGCCCTCCAGTGTGTACGTATGTAACGCTTCTCATCGGACAAATGCATAGAAACGAGTGACCTACTCCCTTTATTCCCCCGAGTGAAGCGAGCTATGTACATTGCTAGCGAACATTTTGCCACTCAAACGAGCAATTATCTCGACTGTCCTATCGGCCGTGGTTAATACGTTTGTCTGTTTTACAGTCGAGGAGTGCAGCAAGAAAGACTGTTGAACCGCGCCGCATCAATTTTTCGGTCGGCCGAATCGCAGCCCCGATCGGCAAAAACTTTTAATGACAAAAAATCGGAGCCGCGCTGATCTTCCGGGATATCGGAGAAACGGAGAAGGGCCGTCATCTCCTTCTTCGTTTTTCATATAATGCCCCCGTCAAAAGGGCCGTTCACGTAGCGCAAACCTTTCGAGTCTAACGGACACGTGAGCATCAACACTATTCCTACCAGCCATTTTCAAAGTATATTCAAGTGTACTAAATGTATCCCTAATGAAAAAGAGGACGAAGGGAAAATGTGGATAGATTAATTTATCGATTCGTAGGCTGCAAGAAAGACATGAAAAACGTCAGAAGTGACCGCGTCTCAAAGTTCTAGAGTTCTTCAAAAAAATCACTGATCGCTTGTAGTAGGAATAGTGTTAATAAACATCGTGCTGATAAACGCGAAGTATCTAGTATAGAAAAAATACGCATTATCAGCTAAAGACAAAAAGACACTGTCTTCGGCACACCCTAAAACTCTGTTAACAGACCAAAAATGATCAAACAAAAACACTATCCAATCCTCGCGCGTCTTTCAAATTCGTATAATCAAAACCACGAAAGTCCCATAATTCAATCAAAGCTACGAAATTCGCATAACTCGACAAAAACTACAAAAACCAATGTATCATATTTCGTTAGAACACCAGAATCAAGTAGAAAGACACGAATTCCATCAACAATGACCACGCCTATACTCGCGAGAATACATATCCAAAAATATGCGTCTCGGGGTCCAAAAAATCCGCACGATCGTCGTCGCTGGGCGTCAAAGGGGGATGGTTACGCAGTCGCGTAAGTCAGATCGAAGGTGCTTTGGCGCGAGTGACGGCCGGGCCTAAGGTGAAAAAGGCGTGTATTCACGGTCAGTGACCTTAGCACACGCCCCATTGAGGCAGACTCCTTCCGGTAATGAAACTCGACGCGAAGAGGAAGTTCGAGCCGAGGGGAACGCTGTAGGCACGCACGTGGTGACGTTCCACGGTCTAAAAGACGGTGGAGGGGATGCAGGAGGTTGAGGTCGCATTGATTTTGTCTAGACAGGGTGGAGACTAGCTGTGTTATCGTCCTTCGCCCACCGTTGATATTCCACCATCCACCAGTGCGTCCGCCGCTTCCACCTGCACGGAGCCTCGTCGCAGGGCTCTCCTCTGGATTTAGCCCTCGATTTTCCATCGAGGCGCAAAATCGGAGGGCTGCCGCTTACCCTCGGCTGGGACAGTGCCAGTGGAGGAATTCGGATCGAGTCGAGGTTTTCGAGGGAGCCGAGGAAAATGCGTGGACAGGACGCCGCGTCGGGTGCACAGTGGTGATGAATCCCCTTTCGAACGTCTCGCTTTTGTTTCCTGTCTCTGATTATCGGGGAGCTCGTTGGCCTGGAGGACTGTTGTCCGATATAAATTTCGCGGCATCGAAGCTGCGGTGCCGGGGGTGAGATCGAAAAATCGGGAGACGATGCCTCGAGAGCCCGGCGCGCCTCACGTGGCCGCGATAAACTCCGCCGATTCGTGTTACCATAGCCTCGCGATAAATGGCGTAAGCCCGGATATTAAACGTTGAATATATGTTTGCAATAAAACTTCGTAATCCATTGCCTCCTTGGTACGCTTGTGCATTGCGCTCAGTGCGATTTTGTCGCGCGGTGATAATCTCTTGGATCGTTGGCTTTCTTGGAGGTACGAATACTATACTTGCTTTCTCGTATGCGGATATTTTTTCACTCGAGTGCGCGTACGTAGGATTTATTCGCGTTGAATGTTGCGAGTGGAAAATTCTGAGAGTGTCGTAAGCGAATGCATGTTAGAAAAGCGGGTTTGATTTGGGAAATTAATTAATTTAGGAAAGCGGATTTAATAAGTACGTTAAAGGGCAGCTATACATTATTACTTGTTCAACGATATATTATTATTATATGTACAACAAGTATATTATTTATTCGAGTGGCAGAAAAAGAAAGTGAGAGCGGTAGAATGTTTATGCAGCAGGATTTCGATACTCGCTGGTGGATCGTGAAATGGGATACGGTTTTGTCGTTCCATTCGTTAAACTACAAACTCGAAAAATGCATCCTCGGAGGTGGATCCAGAATTTTGGAACGCAGGAAACGCGACTCGGTAATGGGGCGTACTTGTACAGAGAACGTAACTCCGAATTGGACTCGAAATATCAGAACAATGAGGTAGGGATTCGGTGCTGAGGCAAAACCCCTGACACTAATGGGTCGTCTCTCTAGAAAATTTCGGTGCACTCGCTGGTTTCCTAGAGGCCATGTCGACTCAAATTCTGCATAAAGCAACTGTAAATCCATCGTATAGAATTCGAGTTAGCAATGGTACAATAGAAGCACTCGTGGAAGCGCGTAAAGTTCTTGTTCCTCGATCAAGAAAGTCCGACAGCGAATTAAACTGCTCTTGGCTGGAGAAATAAAGGACAGCTGGATAAACTTTACATTCAGACCAGAATTACACGTTTCAGATATTCTCGCAAATTTTAAGCTTTAAATGGAATCAAATAAATTAAAATAAATAAGATCTAATAAATCTAGAAAAATATGATACAATTTAAATAAAATCAAAAAACATCGTCGATCTCCGCTTTCGATCAAACCATTCTTTATTTTGATGATTGAACTTTACTGTGAAGATTGAAAATCAAGTAATACTTATTTTCAATTCCCGCACACCGCCACGATGTTTCTAAGATAATTTTCGGTTTATCGGGCTAAGTACGCGGCAATCAAATTGCCAGAAACTCCCTTCAGGTCTTACACCTGACCTCCTAATACCGGCAAACCAGACGGGGTACGAAACGATAACTTGTAATCCTTACTTAATTGCCGGTGAGTTAATTGCCAGGGCTCAGTGGCAAAGCCGCTTTAATTTCTGTTCGATTCGAGTCCATAATTTACTCGGGACTATATCGGTAATTCTGTTAATTAAAAAGTACGAACGCCATCAGCGCCGCTCTGTATTAGGTGGGATAAAGGCAATGGTCGATCGATTTCAATAAGATGCGAGAAAAACTTTCTATCGCCCGAATTCGATAACGATACCGGGAATAAGGTGGAAAATCGAGAGAAATCTAAGCGCCCCGTATTTGCTCGACTTTTTATCTAAGTCATTTAAGTCTTGCCCAAAGACTGATATACTACGGCACGATATTTAATTATGTTATCGGACGATAAGTAATTTAATAGATATTTATGGAGGATAAGAAATATATTCTTGGGCTATAAATATATTATAAAATACATATTATGAGTGCATTTAATGAAAGTATCTAAAAGGAATGTTTAACTCTCAATGGAACGTATGACAGGCATATATATATTTTCGTAAGCAAACATCGTTTTTTTTGCAATTCGTACCCGAAATTTATACTTCGAACGAACGTGCTTAATCGACTTTTGTGATTCACCAAAGACGCAATTGGAAAATTCGCGTGGTTAGGCCAAATCGTGATTTACTTTTGCCCAAATCTTCGATTGGCGAAGAACATTTCTAAAGGATGAAACTCGCGTTCCTCGACGTGCGCGAGGGACACGAGGAGCTGGCCGTTGAAATCTGCAGTCCAGCGAGTGTTGATTAAAATCGGTTTGTCGTTTTCCGAGCGCTCCTTCGCGAGACATACGCTTCGCGGATAACATAATTAAAAATGAAACACCCAGCGTTCGCGCGCGTAGAGAGTGAAAGGAGCCGCTTTTAGCTGCGACTAAAAATAAAAGCATTGGCTTCGACGTGCAAAATTGAAGCGAGGGCCTTTGCATCGTGCGAATGGCGTTTTACGTTTCCAGCCCAGCCCCGTTTCGCGCCTTGCGGAGCATTTTCTTCCTTCTCTTAACGACCGAGTCTTTGATCTTCGTTTGCGTAAGAGAGGTTTCACGATGGTAACGCGAATGGCCCGTTAAATAGCAACGCGCCCTGCGCAACACTACGCTCAATGAAGGATTAAAAAAAAGTATTTTCTTTGTACTCGATGAAGAGCACATTTGAGAACCGGGGAAATTCTATAACCGGCTTTTCATTTGCAGGTACGCCTTCCACACCAATAATGCCGGGGGGTGCACCTGGAACGCCGTCTTCTAAAGCGAAGGTAAGCCTCTCCTCTCCTCTTATATTCGATTATATCCGAAAGAGGGAATAAAAAAAATTGCAGTCTGTATTTTTGGTAAAATACTAAAAAGAAGTAAAAAAAAAAATACTAAAAAAGAATAATTAAAATATTGAAAATAAAAATTACACTGTATTCTTGGTAAAATATTGAAAATAAAAATTACACTCTGTATTCTTGATAAAATACTGAAAATAAAAATTACACTCTATATTCTAGATAAAATATTCAAAATTACTTTCGCAAGAACGCTATATTCGATATTGCAACGATGGTGCAGATGGGAAGGCAACTTTAAAATATTCTTTTCTCATTCCAGGAAAAGATAATGATGAGGGCGAAAGTCGTGGTTGCTCTGTACCCTTTTCGAGCCATCGAGGGAGGCGATCTATCTCTCGAAAAGGTATGCGGCTGTTTCTACTTTCCCATTTTGAATGCTCGAAGCCAAAGAAATCCTCCAGGTATCGTCGCCCGAAGGAGGGATTCGATCGCGATATCGTGAATCGTGATATCATGGAAATGTTGCGATTACTCGTGGCTTCGATATATTAATCGGGATATTGCGCTTCAGGACTGATTCCTGTGGTCAGCTAGTACTACCGACAATATCCACCGCCGATCATCCATTAATATTCCAACCGACATTACCGGAATTCTGTAGACGCCCGTTGGACCTTTAGTATGCATCAATCAGTCAAATATCCATTCGTAGTTACTCGAAGGACCCGCAATGCTATTTACAGTGTTCTATCGAGCGTGATTAAATCTGCCATATAACGTTTCACGGTCCCTTATCTCGCATTAGACAGTAAACGTAAACCTATTCGCATTTTGTCCTTAGCAGGCGTGGAACTTGCCTAATACGTTACAAGAAATATACCGCATTCCCTTTTTTTCATACTAAAGTACGAATATAAATCGAGCGGATTATCTCTCTGATTTATAACGACGATAGTTCCAATACTCGCTATTCTCTTCTTCCCTGCACAAGCCTTAATGCACCGAGGTATAAATCATTGGTTTACGAACCACAGGTTTTTGGTGTAAAGGAAAAATCTGATTTTCAAATACCGCGCCCTTAAAAAAAGGGAACGGACGAAAGTCGAGAACTACGTTATATATCTTCGTTATTGAGAATAGAGGAACGGAACGGTCCTGGTGAACCAATAGATCGCCTACATGGCGTCTCGTATCGCTTCGCGAATGGCCAAACCATAACTCTAAATACGTCAAAGTGTGGAAACGGAAAAAAAAATGAGGGGGCAAAGGAGGGTGCGGTGAAACAGTAGGCTGGGGGAGAAATGTTGTCGACTTGCTGCAGAGACCGTCCGGGGCTATTTTTCGTTTTTGCTCAATTTCACTCGAGCGCTCGATTGCACCTGGCTTGTTGATACCAATAATACACAGGAACGAGGAGAGCTTTGCGGCTTGGACAGGGATGAGCTGAAAAACTGGGTCGTACGGAATGCACCGAAATTCATAGATCAAGAACAAATATGAGTGACGGAGAAACCAGGACGGTACGCTCGGCCGGACACGGCGGCAATCGCGATCGATGGCGCAAAATACTGTCCACCAGAGGATCCTGGAAACATTCGGGTCGCGTAGGAAACATTTTCTATGATTTGGTAGCTGCGCAACTTCGAAATACCGAATTGAACGACGGATGCAATTTGGGAGCGCTGCAACCGAGGCCCGGAACTGCCTACGCATTTTTATACCCGCGGGTATTGGACGAATTCGATATACCGGAACGTTGATCCGGTATTAATCCGATAGTCGTGTACTCGAATATAATTGTTTCGCCGCTGGGATCCTAGGCTATTCGCGATCTAGGAACACCATCCACGAGAATAGGCGCGAAATAACTCGAATAAGTCGTTCAAGGCTACCTCGAGCCTCTTTTATAACGTCTCAACGCTCTTCACGCCGCGTGGAGCGTATTCGCACCACGCTGAGCCCGCCATTTAAGCCGTTTGAAATTCTCATTGTAAATCACACAATTATTTAAAAATCGTTTCCCACGCTATTATACAAATTCTAAGGCAATGGAAATAAATAAAAGTATGCTACGTTTGATGAAGAATGTGGATAATTAGAAAACAAAGCGGGTGACCATAGTCGAGTGACTGTAATCACAGTTATTGTCCAAAGAGGTAAACACGAGTACCTCGCGGTCGAAATTAATATTAAACCTACCAGCCACTTTCTGGACATATTTATGTACTTCATGTACATCCTCAGAAAAAAGCTATTAATAAAGAAATATTGATAGATCGATTGCACGATTCACACTCTGCGATAGAATCATAGAAGAGCTCGAAAAATGCCCTTTTACGAAGTACAACGACTTTTCTAAGAAACTACTAATCACACATTTTGACCGCTTTGGTGGTTTAAGGTTAACCGCGTGCGTGATGTTCAGCGAGGTGACGAGGCACCTATTTCTTTCGATACATTATCATCGCTTCGAGCGGGCTCTCCGTTTTTTACTAGACCTTATTGGCTACTTCGGGATAACCGGACTCGAAGGAGGCTCTTGGGATGCGAGGCACCTGACGAAGACCATCCGCCTCTTCCTTTTGGAGTTTAAATTGCTTTCCTCCACCCTCGAATTTCTCTTTTTGCGTGAGAGTTGATCTCGAAAGTTGCCGTTTGAGTGGATTGCCGGATTAGTTACGGATAGATTACGGTATTCCTCTACGTCAGGCGGGGAGATATAATTATCGAATATCTCATTTGGTTCTTACGTCAACGACAGGTTGCCTCGCGGTTAAGAGCTCTTGAGTGGGTCGCGTCTTAATGATTACCCTCCATTCATATTGCCTAAAAGTACGTCTTAGAAGCTCCGTTCTTTTGCGCGAGATACACAGCGGATTTCCTTCACGAAATTTCTATCGCGATAAAGTCGAATTCTGATATAAGTAGACGCATATATAATAACGTGTATATATATATATATATATGAATATATGTACCAAGAGTTTCACGGAGTTACAATGGATTCGTTTTTGTGCCAACAGGGTGCAGAGTACGAGGTGCTAGACGATTCTCAGGAACATTGGTGGAAAGTGAAAGATGAGCATGGGTACGTATCTAGTTGGATAATACTTTGAAGTATTACGCTGATAAAGTAAATAACACTTGCTAGCATAATTTTATTTACGATGTCCTGTTCCATAATTATGTCTCTTAAAGTAAGATGAAAGATTCTTTATAGATAATGAAGGTTATTCTAAAATTCTATATACCTAGTAGAATGATGAAATAAAATATTTGTAAAAAATACTTACAAATATTTTAAAGCGTAGGTTACAACTCGTTTTCTAAAAAGCAGGTTATTTATCGAGGCGCAAATAATCATTCACCGCGCGTTTTATATTTTTCAATGAACAATTTAATCGTCCGACATTAATGGAACTGTGATAAATAAGCAAGAAGAACTCTACCAGAAGAATCCTTACAAGGTTTTTCCTATTTTCCAAGACTAAGTAGCATTGCTTCCAACCTCCCGGTGTTTTGACGCCACTATTAATGTTCTACCATGTACAGCCTGGATTTTCAGCGTTAATCCTATCCACGAAGAACGAGAAAACCGCGACAGCCGGACAGACAGGTTAAATGCGAGCTTAAGCGGTACGGTACTCCCATTTTTCCCCCGGCTAAGACACTTTTCCCGCCTCATCAATTTTTCCGGACTACAATTTGTGTAGTTTCCCCGACCTTACCCGTTCAACACCTAATCCTGCCTCGAGCTAAAGGCGAAGTGACAAACAAACGAGAAGGAAACGAGTTTCCTACCCAAGAGATTTCGTTCGGTCTCCTTTCGATTTCTGGAAGTTCCTACTTTTTTTTCTTCCTCCTTTTTCTTTTAGTCGCGATGCGGACCGTAGAATTTACCTTGCGCGATTCAGTCCTGAATTTCACTCGCCAGAAATGAAAAGGACGGGCCGAATGCAATGTTTCTACCGGGAGCGGGCCTTTTTCCGGAAAACTCCGAGGCACTTTCCTCTGATTTTTTTCCATCATTATTCATGGGCTGGAAAAAAAAACCACGGCGAACGAGCGTGAATCGTTACGTGTAGGCCGAATGGTAGAATATCTCTCTTGATAGTTACATTGAGAAATTCCCTTTATAGATATATAAATTGAAAAAAAAATATAGATTGAACGCATTAGGTTGTATTAAATTTTTGGCTGTTGGATTATCAATATAATAAAGCATATGTAACGATTTTATATTTATCTCATATCTAAATGCGGTACGAATATCTACGGAAAAAGAAGAAGGGAAATAAGTAAATAAATCCATCCAAGGTTTCGCATATCTGAATAAAATCATAAAAGTTCCTTGAAAAAACACCATTAGAATGATTAAAAATTAAACAAAACTTGTAAGATCTTAAATATTCAAAACATAGAAACAATGTGCATAGTCCAAAGCTTATTTCCTTTTTTATTTTATCTAGGTTTCCCCGTCGCATTCTTGTTCTCATCGCGCTATTAACATATTTCTTCTTATTTTCGCCAACCATGTATCTTCCACGCATGTATGATAGGCCGGACAGCATAGGATTCTCATTATACTCGTGTGCTGAGTATTCAGAGCCCCTCGAAGGTCGAAGACGTGGTATTTCGAGGGGGATATCCTGCAACGACTACTTACCTTCGACTAAAAGCGGATTATACACGGCTCTCGTATGCCGCAGCTCTGGATTTTGGGTACATCCATCCGGGGGGTTCGTAAATAGAGCTGCGAGGGATGCAAAGGGTTATAGCCATCCGTGCGTTAGACCGTGCTTGATTAATAACTTGGTTTAAAATACTCGGTTTAAGAATAAAATACTTCGTAAAATCAGGATTGAAAAAATATTAAAACTTTCGAGGATACTTTGTAGGATAAAATTAAACGTTTTGATATTTGAGATGCGTATACGTTTTCGCATATTCCTTAAATATCCGCGGTGCTGAATAAATAAACGTTTATTTATTGTAGCGTAAAATTTACATTTTTCCCCCAGAGAAGTGCAAAATACGTCGAAAGAAAATTTAGTATCAGCCTGTTTAAAAAAGATAATGAACAATGCTTTCGATCCAACCAATAAGAATTTCTGCGGCGATATTTTGTTTTTGCAATAATAGCGGTAGCGTAGAACATTTGTCTGAGCTCTGCTGTTTTTTATATGGACCAGTATAAGACTGAAAATGAAGATAGAATATCAATAACACTTTTTACCAATGTTATCGAGTGTACCTCGTGAATTGTTCACTGATTTGTTGTGGATACTCCGATATTAACGACCCTAAAATGACTGTGGAAAAAAAAAACTACTAGAACTTTCTTTCGCTGATTACAGATCGATCGGTTACATTCCCAGCAATTACGTGAAAGAAAAAGAACTTTTGGGCCTCCAGAGATATGAGTAAGCAATACATCATAATTCTTTTGATACGATCCCTATAGATATATCATAAAGTTAATAAGATTTCCATGAACTAAAATTGGATGCTTTTTAAGGTATTGCGTAGAAACGACTTTTTCACGATACCATTTTGTCCCTCGGAGATCTGCTTGCTATATATTTTTAGCACTTTTATGTACTTTTCCGTATAACTTTTAAATGCAAAAAAGAGAGGCGTAAAAAGATTTCGAGCTTTTAATATAAATTCTCATGCACATTAATTACAACGACAGACATCCTGATGAATTCCGCTAGAAATGCCGCAAACGTGGATAAAAATTTTTACGACTTTCTGCAGTATCAAAATTACGTTTAAAGGGGCCACAGGGGGACGTTAATTAATTACAAGTAAATTCTACTTGTTGCATCGCAGATGGTACGTGGGCGATATGTCGAGACAACGCGCCGAGTCGCTGCTCAAACAAGAGGACAAGGAAGGCTGCTTCGTCGTACGTAATTCTTCCACCAAAGGGCTCTACACGCTTTCCCTCCACACTAAAGTGTAAGTCTCCAGCGACGGGCCGTCGACCGGGCGGCCGTTTCTCATTTTCCTCGTCTTTGCAGTCCGCACCCTCACGTGAAGCACTACCACATCAAGCAGAACGCCAGGGGGGAGTTCTATCTCTCGGAGAAGCATTGCTGCGGCTCGATTCCTGATCTGGTTAATTATCACAGGCATAACAGCGGAGGATTGGCCAGCCGACTGAAGACCAGCCCTTGTGATCGTCCCGTGCCACCAACCGCAGGCCTGAGCCATGGTTTGTGTTTTCATCCCCTACGATACTACCACCCGGCACACCCTCCAAAACGATAGCAAGCCCCAAACTCGAAACACACAAATATACACGAATCGTGAAAATATGGAGGATTATCTTAAGAATGTATTGTACACAAATTTGCAAAGCAGATGGGATTTGAAAATATAAAAAATTCACACGTCCTCGAAGAGTCGAATCTTAAAATCAGAACTATGGGCTAATTTTCACTCATATTTAATAATATATATAATAAAAATATCAGCAGATGAATTTGGTGGTCTACGAGTCATAACGAAATGATGGCAGACCATGATAGGTACTACGTTATACAAATGAGATGCTTTTTTAAAGCCACGATTACCATTGTCCTTAGTTAAATAGAATAAAACTTACATTCTCCTCCCTCCCGTATCGTAGTTAAAATATTTACCGTTATCCATCAATTCCCTCGAGGATGAATATGCAAGATCCTTGCGAGAAGTTTGACGCTTTATCTGGTGTGCAGACAAATGGGAAATCGATCCAGCGGAGCTACACCTACTGGAGGAACTGGGCTCGGGACAATTTGGGGTAGTGCGAAGAGGGAAATGGCGCGGTTCCATCGACGTTGCCGTGAAGATGATGAAGGAGGGCACCATGTCGGAAGACGATTTCATAGAGGAAGCTAAAGTAATGACGTAAGTTCGGGGCGTAATGTTTCGTCCGTCCGCTTCGCAGCAGCGCCTACCCCTTTTGCACGGGCATTGATGCCTGCACGGCCAGGGCTGTGCGGAAAAGTAACGAGGTTTTTGCCCGTCAGGAAACTGCAGCATCAGAACCTAGTCCAATTATACGGCGTTTGCAGTAAAGACAGGCCGATATATATCGTCACGGAGTACATGCGGCACGGATCTCTTCTCAACTACCTCCGACGTCACGAAGCCACGCTCGGTGCAAACGTTGGCCTCTTATTAGACATGTGCATACAGGTGAAGAACCCATTTCCGCATACGTCAGAAACGTACGATTTTCCAGGGATAAAAATGTTTGCACCCCTTATTTTGATAATACCTTCGGGACTCTTCGGCTCTTTTCGGCCCTTGGCTCGTTCAAGCTCGTCCCACTAATCGCGCCAATGGCTGAAGGTGTGTTTACCGATGATTTTAATCGCAGGTCTGCAAGGGAATGGCTTATTTGGAGAGGCATAATTATATTCATAGAGATCTTGCGGCGCGTAACTGCTTGGTGGGATCCGAAAATGTGGTGAAGGTCGCGGATTTTGGACTGGCCAGGTGCGTTTTCATCGATCTATACGATATTGAAAGCAGGTCGCTCCACGTTATCGGATGCACGTGGTGCGAATTGCCGTTGCGATCTGTTCAGGGAGCCAAGCTCCGATTTTATCGCGCTATCGATGCCAAACAATACAGAAATGTTGTTCATTAAACCTACACGGAACAATAGTAGCTATGAAATATGCTCTTAGTGGTAATCAAATTTGCAGGGAAATAAAATTCTACAGAGTAACTGCGGATAGAGTGGCATATTATCAGCATAAAATGAATGTCAATGGGAATGCAATAGCTATTATTGGGACATTATCGTGCGATCGATAAATTAAAAATGCAGTTTGCATTTTTATATGAAAAATTGCAGGTACGTGCTTGACGATCAATACACCAGCAGCGGAGGCACCAAATTTCCCATCAAATGGGCACCGCCGGAAGTACTGAACTATACCCGCTTCAGTTCGAAGTCCGACGTATGGGCGTACGGAGTACTTATGTGGGAAGTATTTACATGCGGGAAAATGCCTTATGGACGGCTAAAGAACACCGAGGTCGTCGAGAGAGTGCAGCGTGGAATTACCTTAGAGAGACCGAAAGCTTGCTTCAAGGAAGTTTACGAGGTATAGCGCAATAATTTTACAGGGAAAGTATTGGAAAAAATATTCTGTTTTCCGATTATTTTTCTCTGCATTCTCTACTTTGTCTATGTTACCCATGGAATAAGTAATAGGAGAACCACTGACCACTTTTCGAACATACTCACGTACACTATATTATATCGTTCATATACCGCCAAAAATGTAGAAAATATACCATTTTTAAGAAAGGCCATTTTTCCACGAAATAATCGACTAAACATTCCGACTGATTTAGTTAGCAACAGCGTTATGTACCATGGCATTTATATCCTGAATTGCAAGATTTCTAAATGCCGACTCTAGGCGAAGGCTTTAACTCTCCAGGACGATACAATAAGACACTGTTATTCTCATCCGACGAAATCTTTCCAGGTAATGCGAAAATGCTGGGCCCATAGCCCAGATGCACGACCATCTTTCCGCGTGCTAAAGGAGCAGCTGATCAGCGTCTCTCAAGGTCTGCTCAATGATTGACTCAACCTTCTGCGGTGTATGCGCCTATCTTCACCCTCCAGCCGATCGGTCCAGCCGGCAAAGTCTCCATCGCTCGAGCGATCGCCCTCCATCCTACCGTCATCGAACTCGTCGTATAACTCCGCAACATTGCCGTCTTCCCGCAAGATCCGTGCACCGGCCTCGCTACCCTCCTCCGTCGACTTCCTCCACCTCTCCTCAACCGCGTGCAAATCGAAGAGAGAGGGCTCCTCCTCACCGAGCACCCCCGGCCACCAACCTAGTCAGCCATCCTCGAGCTCGTCGAACGTCTGCGACATTTGCAGTTCCTACGGGCACCCATGGATCGAGATTTGCAAGGCGATAAAGGCGACCAAGGGCAAATGAGAGCGTGCGCCGTTGTGAACGATTATATACAGAGCCGCGCCCTGAATCGGGGCGGAATGATTACTGATAACGGTACGAGAATGAATAATCCTCCCCCGATCACAGCACCCCCTTGGCCAGGAAGAGTCCAGAGTTCATTTAGATATCGGGACGATGCGGTTCTTTTTACCGACAGAGAGAAAGAGAGAGAGAGAGAGTGAGAAAGAGAGGGAGGGAGGTGGAGCGAGAGATAGAGGGAGAAATCCGGAGAGCACGATGTTAAAACCTCCGTTCCGCGGTACCGTTCTTTCCTCCCTTATCTTTTTCCGAGCTTTCTTACCGTATGGTTATTACGAGTGCATTTACTGATAGAACGGTAGTATTTATTGATGGTCTTCGATGGATGCATTAGCAAGTTGTGATTTCGGTATTATGTACTGTCCTTTTGTTATCGATTTTTAACGAAACAGTAACATAATTCTACGGACGATGATATTATTTCTGCTTGATAAATGAATTTAATAAAATGAATGTCTCACTTGTGTATTATATACTACGATTTAATAAAATAGAATAAACGAATGGTTCGCCTCTGGTGATTAATCTTATGGATCATACTTTGAACCCGCTAGGATTGGAAGCTATCTTATATCGGCCAACGCGTTATACACGAACGATAAATTAAAATATATATATATTTATGTTGATATACACGATGGCTTTGACGGCAGCAAATATTGCAAGTTTTTACTCGAGTTAGAAGGTACTTATAGAATACCACGTCCAAGCTTCATGCAAATAATTACAAAAAATCCTGATAGAGTGCTATAATCACCGCTTGTACGCTATGAAAATCAATTCTAAAACTTACCATTTCATTTGAAGTAATGCAGTCTTGATTATTGTTACGCATTCGTTTTAGTACAGGTTTGATCACTTTTAAAAGAAACAAAACACGGTTCAGAGCGTTTTACAATTTATGAGATTCTTGAACATCGACTGCGCGGTAAAATTTGTGCATGCAGCTGCACGCTTTGCGCATGCGCATGCAGTGTGAAGTTACGAAGCGCATGCGCGTGCAGCGTAAAATTCCATTGCGCATGCGTATCGATGTATTTCTCATTCTGGACTAACTGCAATGCTATGCCCAGTTACTTTGCTTCGCAAAACGTGTACCGGTTATACCTCTGATCTGTGTACCTACGTAGTTTCTTACTTTATGACCATTCTACTCATTGGTTATGTTGCCCAAAGTGTCAATTTGCTGGCGTTTCTTATCAGCGATGACATTGATAAAATGATATTGTTGTGTAAATAATGGATATGTACATTATAACATGTTGAATAAAATATATCGATAAAAGAGAATTATTGTTATCGTTATAAAGAAGCATGACGTATACGCGTTCTGTCCGAATTTTATCTTCCATCATAATTAAATCCTGTAGGTAAGGATTCTTATAATTACACGAAAAGAACTAAATGTCATAATAATTGAATCACTTTTTTAGGTTTCTCTTTTTAGTTTTTTGAGAGATATAAAAATATAAATCTTATCCTAATGTGCGAAAATCTATTCCACTCCATAGGAAACAGGCAATTAGAAGTTACAGTGTTACAATGGCCAAACCATTAGTCGCTGTTTGTCAGATGACATCAACAGCCGATAAAATGAAAAATATGCAGGTGGTAGTACAGTTGGCGACAGAAGCAAAAAGCAGATCTGCTGCTGTAAGTAGAAAATGTAAAGTCATTTTGCTGACTATTTTGTCAGTAAAAAGGTATCTAAGATTTCCTTACATATATATTCAATATTCTATATTTTGATAGATCGCTTTTTTCCCGGAAGCATGTGATTACATAGCGGACAATAAAAAAGACATTGTCGCCATGGCTGAGCCATTAAGTGGACCTACAGTATCAACTTATAAAAAAATTGCAACTGCTCATAACATTTGGTTGTCGTTGGGCGGTCTTCACGAAGCGGTAATATAATACCTCTATATTCACATATCTCTCTCGATATTCAAGTCAATCTGAAATTTCAACTATTATAGTTACCTGACGATTCACAACGGATTTGCAATACACATATATTGATAGATAATAAAGGAGAAGTAGTTAGTACATATCGTAAACTACATTTATTTGATATGGAAAATAAGAATACTGGAGTGCGCCTAATGGAATCAGATTATGTCTTACCTGGTCATAAAATTAAAGCACCGGTTTCAACACCTGCGGGAAAAGTGGCTCTTAGCATTGTATCCTTTAATTCCGAAAGGCAATAAACTTCGTTGAATTAAAATTTATATCGTGAGACACTTAACAATGATCCTAGTGTTACGATATGCGCTTCCCAGAATTATCTCTGACTTTGCGAAACATGGGTGCAGAGATTCTCACCTTCCCGTCTGCATTCACCTATCAAACTGGAGCAGCACATTGGGAGGTTTTACTACGAGCAAGAGCAATAGAAACTCAGTGTTATGTTGTCGCTGCTGCACAAACTGGTACCCATAACAAAAAACGTGTAAGCTGGGGTCATGCAATGGTAAATTATTTTTATAAAATAATTTTTTACTGTGTGAATCATTATAAAACATCCAAATGTAAATTTGTATTCCTCAGATTGTGGATCCATGGGGAACCGTTATAGCACAATGCATGGAAAAGACAGGAATTGCCATAGCAGAAATCGATTTGGATCTATTAGAACAAGTGCGTAAAAATATGCCATGTGAAAATCATCGCCGAATAGATTTATATCCAAAAATGGGAGATTAAAATTTTTCAACGTTGATACCTGACTAAATGAAGACGTACAGATATATTTTACAGGGACGCATATAAAATGCATGATGCCTACCTAATGTAAATTAAACCTATGATATATTCTATTGTATTGATGTAAATATACAATTTAAACATGATTTTAAAATTTATTATATTACTCCATGACACATTAATAATAATGGTGCTCTTTTTGTACTTTTATACATTAGGTGAGAAAAAAGTATCCAAAGGTGATATACTTTGTTAAAAAATACCATTAAGGAATTATGCTGAAACGCATAAATTGAGTCATTAATAACTGAGATGTCTCTCCCCTGGGGTAACTTGATTCTCATGACATTAAATGTAATTACAACTTAAAAAATTTTTGCTATTAACGTGACATATTATCAGTTGTATGTTCATCATTTGAAACCTGAAAAGGAAAAAGTATTTAGACACATAAACTTTATACTAATAATATTGTGTATGCATAAAATAATTAATATGTTGTATTTAATAGTACATACTTTCACTTGCATCTGTTTTGCTTTGAATACCCAATAACTCAGCATCTACACCTTGTAAGGCCCAGTTATGTTCATAAATCTCTAAAGCCTCCCATTCTGCTTTAAAAGCAGCTTTCGCGTCTGGTGGCATAGATAAAGCTGCACCAGATACTTGGTCCTGCACTAATCTAGAAGCATCTGCAGCATTATTTTCTCCAAGCACAAGCGTATATATAGAACGTAGACCAAACACGTTCAGAAAATACCAAGATGCCGAGGAGACCCATGCGGCATCCAATGTAACAAGTTCTATACCACGTTGAAGCATTGGCTTAAAACGCAGTGTTAATGGAAATGGTACTTTTGCTAAAATAGAACAAAAAATTGAGTTTCCAATATAGAATATATATAGCAAGGAATACAAAAACATCTTACTCTATTCTCATACAACTAATCGAAATTAGGTCACATACTTGTAACAAAACCGGAAAACATCCAGTTAATCCAACCACCTATAAGCACCATAGGTAAAACGTTCGTTATATTTCCCTTTAATACATCCATCATTATGTTAGGATCCGTCATAGGATTTTGTGGCATAGCAGCACGTTTCTGCGTTTTAAAATATCCTGTCTCTTCATTATTGAAGAAATGCCTCCTGGCAACGAATGCAAGCTTTGGAATATATTGACCATTTTCCCTAAGAAGTCTGGAGCGTATCATCACCTGACTGTGATTTAATAAAAAAAAATACATTTCAACGTTAATTCAAATATTAACGGAAATTCAGCAGACAGAAATTTCACGTTATACGTATAAGAACTATGCATAAATATTCGATACTCACCTATCCTGAACCTGATGAAGCTCAACCTTTTTTTGGGAAGTAAGCAACATCGATACATAATGCCGAACAATTCCAACAAGGAAAGTGATCACCACTATAGGCAAAAATACCCATCCACGAATGTTAGGATCCAAAAGCAACTCTGCCATGCCGCTGACTTGAAATTACGTACGAACGATGGAAAGAAGAATAGAACCAAACAGAACCTAAGGCATCTTCCGATAACGAAGGCATACGTCTACCTATAGTAAAGTATCCCTGACGTACGCCATCTGAAACTCGACTTACGAAACTACTATAATACGAAAGATTCTACGAGAGATTCTTTTATACACCAGCAGTACATACACGTCCGCATTAATTTAAATCCTAAATTCTAAATATAACACTCTTTATTCGTGTATAAAAAAACCCTTGATTACATATTTATTAAAAATACAAAATATCATAAACTAAACATAATAAACCTTCGAAGAGATTACGGCAACTCGATCCAACTAAATACAACACACCTCTGGGTAATCACAAACAAAATCCTTATTCTATTTCAACAATATTTATCCTTGCCACACTACCGGCACTCGGACAAAGCAACAGCCTGGCGGAAAAGGACGCAAAATACGATAACCAAGTCGGTAACCAAGTCCACTAAAAGTTTCTATTCTCCCCAAATTCCAGCATCAACATGCGATCGTTGTATCCCCCGCGATCAACGGCTATCGAGGCGATGTGCAGTCAGAATCAAATACAAAGATCCAAAAGCAATGGGAGCATCCCGATTTGGGACACGTAGAAAAGCCCGCGCACTTATCGTGAATACACCCGCGCTGCCGAGCAGCCGATGACAAGCCACCTGACGCACGGACGGAGCATGCAAGAGAGAATTATCGGGGGGTATCGGCAAAGGGGCTGCAGCCACGTTATCGGCCGGTCGCTGCAGTCGTGCAGCTCTCAGCGCAGAGAGAGCGTTACTCGGCTCCGTCCGAGTGGGCGCGCTCAGTGGCCCTCGCGATTCCCTCTACGTTACGTTCCTGCAACATGATTCAGTTACTCCGGCACTGCTACAGGGTAAGATCTGCGAAGTGCATCCGAGCATCGAAAAAAAAAAGTGCGTCGCACGTAAGTGCGAGGTGTGGTATGAAACAGTGAGCGAGGGGTGGGCAGGAAGAGGCGGACAGGCGAGGCCGATTACGCGCTATGGGACTGTGAAGGAAAATCAAGATCGCGCACGAAGGCGGGCAGGAAGTGGTAAAAGGGCCCAGGGATACAACGCTCACGCCCGGCTGTCACGACGCCATGTTACCTCGAAGCGGTCTACCAATGTCGAGTGTACCCTCGCTGATGATACTCTGCCTGCTGGCGATCGTCAGGGCGGGCCACGACGAGTCGGGTGAGTAGGGCCTCGCCGTCGGACGAGCGAAACCCGACCGTTCGATTCTGAGCGGCACGCCGGCCCCCTCGGCTATTTCCGTCCGGAGCCAAGCTTTCGGTGAGGGTATCGGTAGCCGCGAGACACGGCTTACGTACCGCTGTCACCGCCGTGCCAGCGCTCGGCCTGTCTCCCTACCTTGGCTCCTCTCTTGCGAGCTTGGGGAACGGCGAGGGTGCCGACAGGGCCACGCAGGTTGCGCCCGGCAAACCGGCACGTGCGAAATTGCGTACCGCCATGTGCGACTGATTAATGACCGATGAGGGATTCGCCGGTTTATGTACCTCGTTATGTACGAATCCCCCCTTCCTCCCTCGATCTTATTGGTCCTGCATCGATACCTTAGCATCCGCGATCGATGGAAAATCGGCGATCCACGATGCAAACTCCGCGTCGAGTGGGATTTTGCACGAAAGCGGGAGGAAACCGCCAATACTTGGATCGAGGGATTCGAGTGTGATTTTATGGTATTTTGTAGGGGTATGATGATTTTTGAAAGGGGATATGCGAGAGGTTAAGGTTTATGTTGTTTAGCGGTTTAATGTGATGTTTGAGGTATATGTAGGGGATATTTTCTTGTATCCCGTTAAAGGCGGGAGTGGCACTCGATGTGGGATTCTCTGATAATAGGTTCATTATAGCTATGCTCCAAATTCCATAGCTTCGTTAAAAATAGTGATGGAGATAGCAATAATGAAGGAACACGTAGGCAAGTGGTAGTCCGTTTACCGCCTATTCTGCGTAATCCGCGGCGAAAACAAAGATGCTATTGTCGCGAGTAGAACTGGTGGCTAAGTGTGAAAATAAGCGCGGCGGGGTATCACGATTGGATTTAGAGAGGAAGTACGCACGGCGGATATAAAAAAGCGCGGCGGCTCAGTGTCGAAGAAAATGATTGATTTAAATACACATCCTCGGCGGCGGCCAACACGAAAACGGAATCAATAACGGACTTTCCACAAACGTGCCTGGGGATAGGTTTGAATATGAAATCCTAGAGAAAGCCCTCGTGGCTCGATATCCAAAGAAAACAATAAGCCTTCTGCTGTATGAATCTCCCGCGCCGCTAAACCTTCGAGGATTCGTTCCTCACAGTCGGCCTAGAACCGAATGAAAAGCACCAATCGATCGTGTAACAATTCCACCAGCGGCGTGTACGCTTACGATACGATTATTTAATTTCTCGTACGCACCGTCGAGACTGTGCGGTATTCTTAAGTCCCTTCCGCACTCCACCGGCACTTGTCTCCAGTCGTACTTCGCTTCTCTGAAGGCTCTTAAACCGCCGTTGTTCGATTCAGACCACTTTCTACTTTGTATTTTGTTTTTACAGGTGTTATCTCGCTTTAATGGCGATGGCTGTTAGGCGATAGGCTTAAATTGCAAGTGTATGCGAGAGAGAGAAAGAGATTAAAAAATAGGTGGCACTTTGAAAAATATATTTTTAGAGTATCGCAACTTTTTTCATTCACCGTAAGAACGATAGATCGTTGTACATTTCGTTCATATATCCTTCCTACATATTCCTGGTTTATAAGCCTATTAGTTGATTTCTTCGAAATTACTTTTAACACTTTGTTGTCATTGTCATATTTCTTCCTCCTTAGCTTGAGAAGAAAGGCGGGAATGTGTTCGAAACGTCGCTGTTTGAATAAGTATTTATTTGAACGAAGCTCTGCATTCGAATAGAATGTACTTTTTATTTCTATGTTTTTTGCGGTTTTAGCGGTTTTAGCTCGACAATCGGTGCTGCGTAGTAGACCCAAATTACGTAAAGGTATAATCACATAGGTATACATAAGAAGGAATAAAAATAGTCCGGCACTCGGTAAACAAGTTCCGAAAAATACATTCTTACAGGTGTTATCTCGTTCTAACGACGCTAGGTGCTACGCGGTGGACACAAATTGCAGGTACACGTAGGAAGGAATAAAAATAGCTCGGTACTCGGCGGACACCTTCCGCAAAATACTCTTACAGTTAAGGTTCGCGGAGTTTGAACATTATTGCTCCATTACTTTCGAGGACCGCTTTTAGAGTCCATTACGGGATTTTTGTCGCAGCCACGCGCGTTGATTTGTATCGAATCTTTTTGCATGTCGAATCTAAGATTTTTCGTAGAACGATTCAACGTCGATCCGGTTAATACTCTACAGTACGTGCCTTCTGATGAATTAAGAACCGGTCTTGCGGGTTAAATGAAGCGCGTGATTATGGAATTTTCGTAACAATACTACCGTGTTCGTTTCGCACCGAAATTCGATGATAAACTTGAACATCGATTCGCTTGTGGAAATGGAAAAATAGCGCGGTAACCTCAGGGTTATTCTGTCCGACATCTTTATAAATATATTCGTTGATAAACAGCGTTTCATGTCGTGTCTAAGGAAAGATTTTGACTAGCTTACGGATATCATTAACGTGACTTTTCTCCGTCCATAAACTGAAACAGCTATAAACTACTTCCATATTCATCTTTGATATAAACATTCATTTTTATTATAAGGATTTCAACGGAGTTCCCTGCGCGTTAATTGAACGCTCACCATTTCTTATTTTCTATATTTCCCCGGAATGATGCACGATGACCCGGCATACTTTACCAGGAGCAAACCTATGCGGTTAACACCACTCCGTTATTAAGACTTATAATGAATTAACGAGCTAACTGCCCGCCCAGTTCACGTATTCCCGGGCAAAAAGTTGTCTTTTTCATGTCGGACACGTCCATAGTACTCTTTCCACACTTCATCCTATTCAGAGCTGCTCCATATTTTGCGATGCAAATGATTACTACGGAATGCATTACATATTGTGCAGCCGTGAATCGCCTCGCGGCAAAGCACGAATTAAAAACTGACATTGCCGAGAAAATAATACACCGCATAATGGTTAATCGCATTTACCCGTATCGCGGTTTTATCGAGGTATTAAGAAAAACCGATTTGCTCACGCAGATCGATAAACGCGATAAACGGCCAATAATCCTTCGAAACTATTTAGGCGTGGTCGAATATTAAGAATTTGCACTCTTTAAAGGCATAGACAAATCAGACACCATTGACCAGAAGAATGAAAGGACGAACACGCTGGAGATCACGGCATCGCAGAATGTAGAAGGCATAGAGGCCGGCAGTACACCTTCGGTGATCTGCAAACTGAACGTACCGGGCCATATTTGGTGGAGCTTAAATGGAAGAAATCTGACGACCATTAAAGACTACGAACTTGGGGGACGATTGGATATAAAGAAAGCCAGCAGAAACGATACCGGCGATTACAAGTGTATGGCGCTAACCATGGACGGGGAGTTGCTTGAGAAAGATGTTCATATCAGAGTCATAGGTACGAGTATTTCGAAATTTAACAATTCACAAGTAGGAATCTATCGTTGAATCAATATTAAAAATAAAAAATAAAAATCGTCTGTACCAGAGGAAAAATCCACGCGCCTTCTTTGTAATCCTCGCTCAAATCCGTAAGACAATTCTCTCTAACGTTAGTTTTCTCCAAAACTTGGAATATCGTATAATATAAAATACACGGCCGTGGCACGATATCCTCTGGAAGCAATGTCACAGCGAACGCTCTTCTTTCCAGAACCCGGTAAGATAACAGACGGAGAGGATGTCAGAGCGAAAGTGATGGAGTCCGCCAACTTGACGTGTCACGTGCACGGCTATCCGTTGACCCAATTCACTTGGTTAAAGGGCAACGATTCGGAAAGTAGCGAGCATCTTAAAAATCTGACGAGCGTCACGCAGATAAACGAAACTTACACCCTGCTGGCATTGAGATTCACGAGCCTGGCGCGTAAGGACAACGGGACGTACATGTGCAAGGCGAACGATTACGGCGGCGAAGTGAGTGCCTACAGGCACCTGTTCGTTATAGACGTGCCAAAAGTGAGCATCGACTTCATGAAGGCGGTGGGCGCTGGAAGCATATTCCTAAATTGGACGGTCAACGACGGCAACGAGCCGATCGAGAAGTACTTCATTCAGCACATGAAGAACGGGACCGATCAGTATCAGTATTACGCCGAGCAAATCGGGGGTGGGAACTCCAGTTACGTCTTGAAGGGCTTCGAGAGCGGGACCGCGTATCAAATTGGAATCAGTGCCAGGAATGCTGTAGGCGCGTCTTACGTACGATTTGACCCACGCTGGATTACCACACTTGAGAAAGGTATTTCATATTCTTGCGGATGGACACAACGTGCCCCTCCGAGCCCTCCGTGGAATGTAATCAATTTCCTTAGCAGTAATATCCCAGAATTCATGGCGGCTAATGACCACGTTGATCAATACAACATTTAGCATGCGCGATTAAATGATTGAAATTTATTATATATCGGCACGAGTGCTGTTATATTATTGCAGGAATATTGTTCTTAATTTTATATACGATAGTGATGTAGTAAATTGTTATTTCGATCGTGACTGAAGTGGGAGAATATTATTTGAGGCATGAGTGTCACAGTTTATTTCGATGTAACGGGACCCGGTGTGCTCTTATCGTCTAGATCCAGTATTTGTGCCAAAAGTATCCGTTAACGGAGTTACCGAGAACTCCATCACGATAGGCTGGACGGTTCCGCCAGCGGATCTGAAGGAACACGTACACTACTATAATTTGATGGCCACTTACGGTGAGCAAAAGAGAGAAGCGGTTTACCCAGCGCAACCGTTTACCGTCTACGCATTCGTGGACCTCAATCCCGCGACCACTTACAAATTTAAGATCGCCGCCTGCAGCGAGTACACAAAGGAATGCGGAAATTGGAGCATCGAAGTTAACGGCACGACCTTGGACGGAGGTACGCCAAATATTGTCGCACACCCTTTAGATCTGTACACAGGTCCAGAGACAATAAATCTGATGGCGTTACAGTGGCCAGTCCCCCTCAAAATCTCTCGGTTAATTGCCGGTTCGACAATATAAGCAGCTCCAGTTTCATCTCCATCACCTGGATCCACCCTGAAAAGCCCAACGGCGTTATCACGCGATACAATATAAAGTTAAGCGGCGTCGCGAGGTTTAAGAACGACATGGGCCGATTGGACATCGACAGCTGGGGCCCTCAGAGCTCGAGCGTCTACAAGAAGAACAGCACGCGCATCAACCAGATACCTCCCAACACTAATTACACGGTACGGCTTTGCTATTCAAACCCGCCGGCAATGTTGGCCCACTTTCGAGAATCCTTCTGCTACACAATCCTTCCTTCAACGCTCAACTCTTTTTTCCTACACGGACGATATGTTCCTCGGTAAAACGTGCAAAAAAAAGTCACGAAAAAGTACGTTTCCTATAGTGAATACGAGGATAAATACAGTCAACAAAGGAGTAGGATCTTTTCCCGCTAGCGCGTCGTCTTAAAATCCTGCAATGAAGGACACGGGGAAGAAGAAGAGGAGGTATTAACCGTTTCGTCCAACAGGTCAGCGTGCACGGCGTGACGAGGTCACGTACCCCCGGGAAGGACGCGGTTGGCAATTGCACGACGCCCGTCACGGTCCCCGACAGGGACAACCTGAACATGCGAACGTGGCGGAAGATCGAGAGCCAGGGCAGGCAGCTGTTCAAGCTGTACCTACCGCGGATCTCCGAGAGGAACGGGCCGATATGCTGCTACCGCGTCTTCCTGGTCAAGCTGGGTGCCCAGAAGTCCGTCAGCGACCTGCCGCCTCCCGAGGAGATCTCCGTCTACTCCTACCAGTACGTCCACAATTCGCCCACTGGCGGCGCCTACGTGGCCGAGATCTTCGACAGCGATCGCCTCATCTCGGAGATCTTCCTCGGGGACGGCGAGTCCTTCAATGGCAGCACCATGTGCGACAAGTGCCTCGGCCTCAGGCCCAAGGCCGCGCCCCCTGTCCTGCACTTCGTCCCCGAGATCCAGACGACCGTTTCGACGCCCAATGCCACGGCCGCGACCAGCGCGGTGCCAAAAACAACGACGACCACCGCCGCTCCGTCCACCAGCGGCACGACCAAAATAGAATCGACGACCGCGAGCACGATGGATGGCACCACTCAAACGAGCATGGCGAGGAGGAAGAGGGAGGACTTGGCGACGCCTAAGATCACGTTCAACGAGGTCGCGGCCGATGCGCCGGTTTACGTACCCCAGGATGGATTCTTCGATGAGAAATCGAATTACACGGGCTTCATCGAAGTTATCGGTATGTATTCGTGCGTAGGATCGGTATATCGGATGGCTGAGCCTCGAGATTGACGATGAACGATCGATTGCAGTGTTCGGTAATCAGGAGAATCAGCTCTTGCCGGCGTACAGCAGCTACTTCAGCCCTCTTTACGGGGGGATAGACCTGCGCGGCGTCGAAGCTACGGAAGTAACGACCCTGGGCGTTATTTTACAGATATCCGTGGCTCTAGTTTTGATTATTATCACTCTGCTCGTTGCGCTATGCGTGTTGCACAGGTATACGAAGAGGGCACAGCAGGGGGGTGAGGAGATTATAACGCTGAGGAGCAGCTTCAGGTGAGTACCAAAGGAATTTCAGTCTATGTGTGTGTGTGTGTGTAAGTAAATATGTATATATGTATTAAGCTCGAAAAACAATCATTGCACGAAAAGATCGACCTCGATAAGTCATGGAATTTTTGGATTGACATCCATTGCTGTCATGAAACACATTTTACTTCTATGGCCCTTTTGAACGTAACAGAGCGCGTTGTGAGTATTTCTAAAATCGCTATGCCACGATTTTTACCTTGTGCCTGAATTTCAAATACGGAGAACGTTATGCTTGGTTTCTTTGCTCGGTGAGCATTTTGGCTTTCCAGTCCAACGTGCATACTAAACGATGCTTCGACTGTAGAATAAAGGAATAATAATTCGCGACGTAGATCTGTAATTTACGTATCTAATGGATGCCTTCTTCCGATAGGCATCTGTGCAGGAGTCTGAGGGGAAGGCACCAACTAGTAGCAGCCAGTCCACCGGATATGCCGCCGATTCCGAAAACCGAACTCCTTCAGGCGTACCTCGAGCGTCATCGAGACTCCGACTACGGTTTCCAGCACGAGTTCGAACTACTTCCCGACAGATTCACGGACAGAACGACACGCGCCTCCGAGGCCCGCGAGAACCTTTACAAGAACCGGTATCCCGACATCAAGTGTTACGACCAGACGAGAGTGCGCCTGGCCCAGATGGACGGCATCTGCGGCTCCGATTACATCAACGCGAACTTCGTCCTGGGCTATAAGGAGCGCAAGAAGTTCATATGCGCGCAGGGACCCATGGAGAATACTGTGTGCGATTACTGGAGGATGATATGGGAGCAGCACCTCGAGCTGATACTCATGCTGACCAATTTGGAGGAATATTCGAAGACGAAGTGCGCCAAGTACTGGCCCGACAAGGGCGAGACCAAGAATTTCGGGGACATCACCGTCGAGCACAGTCGCGAGAGGGCTTATTCCGATTACGTGGTGAGGGAATTGAAGATGACTCGATTGGGCGAAAGGGACGCGCGTACCATCGTGCAGTACCACTTCCTCGTGTGGAAGGACTTCATGGCGCCGGAGCATCCTCACGCGATTCTGAGGTTCATCAAGAGAGTGAACGAGGCGTACTCCTTGGAGAAGGGCCCGATATTGGTTCACTGCAGCGCTGGGGTCGGTCGAACCGGGACGCTGGTCGCGTTGGACTCGCTGCTACAGCAATTGGCCGAGGAGGGACAGGTGTCCATCTTTAACACCGTGTGCGATCTGAGACACCAGCGGAATTTCTTGGTGCAATCGCTCAAGCAGTACATCTTCATATACCGCGCGCTCATGGAAATGGCGCAATACGGAGACACGGAGATCGCCGCCTCTCAGCTTAAGGCAACGGTCGCAAAATTGAGGCAGAGAGACAATGGGAAAGAGAAGTGTAGAATGGAGGAGGAATACGATGTGAGTAGAGTAGTATTTTTGCCAATCCTGCTTTTCGAACAAGTTCGATAATTTAGGTTATGTGGTATTTATCCTCACGATAATGCTTCCAGAAAATCAGCTCAGTATTGGAGGATAGAAAGTCATTCTCCGTCGGCGGTGGAGAGGAAAATAGGACGAAAAACCGAAGCGAGCTGATAATACCGTACGACAGAAATCGTGTAATACTTACCCCGGTCCCGGGCAGGGAACATTCGACGTATATAAATGCGTCTTTCATCGAGGGCTACGACAATTCCGAATCGTTCGTCATCACGCAAGATCCATTAGATTCCACCATAGCTGACTTTTGGCGAATGATCTCGGAGCAGTGTATCTCCACGATAGTCATGCTCTCAGACGTAAGTCTGCTGTCCATTTAAAAGAAACAGGGACACGAAGTACTTGCAATTGAAATATCTCGAATGTTGCGTAAGAAAATTCAACGCACGCAACGTTCATAACGACAATTTCTCCTTCTTCAAAAACATCGCGCTTTATTCTCTTCCGAGGATATATTTTATTATCCTTTAATATAAAGTGAACGGTCGGGCGAGATGCATATCAGGAGTCCCCGACTGCGATTAGTAGCACATGTCCATAATTTTCAGTATGCTTGAAATCGATAAATATTTCTAAAGCATGCAGTAGATTCGTAAAAGATACAGTAGATGTTTCGTAATCGACTTTAAATTGGCCGAATAAAAATGGCGCGTTTTTTAGAACGTGTTCGTAGGTGCACAATTAACGTCACAAATAACGTGCGTTTCAGTTAAACGAAGGTCCTCGGAAGTGTCCACGGTACTGGCCTGATGATGAAGCCGTGTACGATCACATAAGGGTCAGATACATACAGAGCGAGAGTTGTCCGTACTACACGCGCCGCGAGCTCTGCGTTTCGAACACGAAGACCGACGAAAGCGTGGTCGTGACACAGTACCAGTACCACGGATGGCCAACGGTAGAGGGTGAAGTACCTGAAGTAACGCGCGGTCTTATCGAGCTCGTCAACCAGACACTGACAAACGACACGGAATCGAGCGGATCGTTGGTCGTGCACTGCAGTTACGGATCGGACAGGAGTTCCATGTTCGTGGCGCTCAGTATATTGGTCCAACAGCTGCGAACTGAGAAACGTGTAGATATATTCACCACGACGAAGAAGTTGCGCTCTCAGAGACACGGCATGATTAGCACCTTTGTAAGTAATACGAATTACCGTGGAATGGATCGAATGCGCGGATATATCATAACGAATCTTGCTGGCGTGTGTTGCAGGCTCAGTATGAATTTCTACATCGCGCCATTGTCAACTATTCAGACCTCCACAATCTGGCCGACGACGAACCAGCCTCCTAATATCGGAACATGTAAGATTGGAATATTTTAATACTCCGGTTACGTTTGGTGGAGATGTGCGTAGTAACTTGACACGCGTATGAAGTGTTTGAAGATCTGCAAATGTTCAAACAGTCGTACATTGAGCCAACCAAAGAGAAATTATTGGGACATTGGTGAATATTCTCGGCGCTCACGATGGGGCTAGGACCTCCTACGTCCGAGTTTTAAAACATTACCCGCGACCTTCGGGAATTTAAACATCCTATGTGCAGGCCATAATCCTAAATTAAGTGTATCAAGGACGACCGGGCATCTATCCGTATAACGTTGTTGAACCAATGTTTGATTCGACGTGTTTGGAAACGTATGATTACGCACAATTGATTTATCACGCGGTCTTTATCGTAAATCAATTGACGGTCGATTAATGTAGCAAACTGCGGTATAGTGATGACCTCCGTGATACCATACTTTACAGCAACGTGGAACTGTTCGAAAAGCTTATTTTTATCGATACCAACGGAGAAACGTGGGATCTTTAGTGTATTCAAATTTTGTGATTAAAATCGGTAAGAATAATATTGCGACAGAGTGTAAGTGCTTCTACATGGCGGTATTCGTGAAGAAAATGATATATCTGTGAATACACACGAATGTCCTCCCGATAAGTGAATGATATTCTTTATGCCTCTCGTGTTTGTTCGGATTTTTACAAATCGATGACAACCAACAAAAAAATGTTTACACTATGAACAAAAAATTCGTTGTACCCCCTTAAAATTGTGTTTCGTGAAAGTACATTATTTAACGATACGAAAGAAGAGCAGAGCAAAGCACCGACCAATGCATTATAACAATTTTTCGATACTGAATAATTAAAGGAAGAAGAGATATGTATCGTATAAAATTAATAACGTCGTTCTAGCGGTAAAAAAAAGAAAAGAGAGAACGTCATCGGATTTTTCGTCGTACATTCGATTATCTAAACGATTCGATGCAAGAGGCTAGACTCGTGTAGTTCACGACTCAACTGAACCTTCTACATCTATCTATAACACTAACGCGCGTTGCCCCGTCGTCTGGGCGACGAAGATCATTTGCGATTAAGATCAACTCTACATTACGATCATTAGCGATGTCGTCATTTATCCGCTCAGGCATGTGTGTAGTTCGTCTATAAAGATACGTGTCATATACGTATAAGCGCGCTATCGTTTCTTCTAAAGAAAGACTGATATATTGTTGTTCAGTTCGAAATGCGCGACTATAGAGCAAGTACCTCGTTTATACGACGCGTGAAACTGCTGTGAATCGTAACACGTGAGAAAAGGAAGAAGAAGAAAAAGGAAAAGAAAAAGAAAAAGGGAGGAGAGAAGAATAATCGATTTTTTACTTTTTCATACGGGAGAAAGTTAAGAGTTATTATCCATACTACGTGGCATGTCCGCGGTGCGCTTTTTTTTCCGAGTCACCGAAACAACTTTTCGGGCATGTGTGCTTAAGCGGCACGACACAATAGGGGCTAAGGATTAGAGAAAAATTTGTCGTGGGTGTGAGAGTAGAGGCGAGCCGACGCCTTTATTAATAATTAAGGAAAGAGAAGATGAAGAAAAGAAAAGAAGAAAAAAAAAAGAGGGGAGGGGGAGGAATACTCCCCTAGAAATAAGGAAGATGATAAAACAGCAAGTTGTATTCTTTTGCACGCTCGTTTATTTCTAGTCAAGTATTTAGCTCCGGCACGTGCGTTGCCTAAGCCATGCTCTAATGGCCAGGAGACAATCACCTTAAATCTGATTTGCGATCATGTTGCTCGATAACCGTTTCATCCTCCCTCCCCCTTCCCCCCAGCCCTCCCCCCGCCGCCCCTTTTCTGCGTCCCTTTTCTTTCCTTTTCAGAGATCGAGTTCATTCCATTTCGTGCGCCAGGCACACCCGATGAATTTATCCGCTCCGGCCGCATTATCCGATCGAACGGAAGCTAATTGTTCGTTCAGCTCGCGCCTCGGTTACGTTGTAACTGATAGTCTCTGAGAGACGAGTACTATCCGTCTGTATTTATATTGTTACTGTCGCCTATCGCTGTTGCTATTGTATCAATGAATGGTGTGACAATATTTGTTTCGTGCTCTTAATATACCCGTTGTTATATGTATGTTCTGCAGGGTAACGCGAACACGGTGCGCGATTAATTTCCTCCTACGCGCGATTGGGCCATTGGGCATTCCGAGAAACGGATATATCCGCTTCCGCTCTACGTAGGAAGAGATAATGAATCTTATCTCCTCTTGCGCGACTTTATTCAGGACGGCCGCATCGGCACACCTTCCCTTCGTTTCGTCCTAAAGATCGAACGTCGTATTGCATGGCGCGTGAATGTTAAGAATCCTCCAATCAGCGAGGCGGGAGATTTCGAATCGCGCGCAAAGGTCGCATGGGAGTAATGTGACGTCAGAGACACTTCGTTCCCATATTCACGGTTCATTTTTTACGTACGCAAGACCGACCGTTGCACCATCATGATCATCGTCGTCGTCGTCGATAGTTCGCCCTTGAACGCAGAGCAAATACTGTAAGCTACTGTTTATCTATCTTGCAATATACATATAGATATATACATATATTATAATAAATGTCAGTGAATTATGCGGTAAGAGCTAAGCGCAAAACGAGACGTAACCGATGTCATTAATCATTGTACGTCGCCCGTTGGGGATTCCTCCGATCAGAGAAATTACCTTTCCGCGCTCGATCGAGGCGCGTGTGCGGTTGCACGCGAAGGAAAGGGAGAAAGGAAAATCCGAGGAACGAAGACGGGCCGTTTGGCTACATTTGTACAGTGAATTATTCATAATTGCGCCGATAATTTTATAAATGCCGAGAGGAGCGTAAGAAAGGCGAGAAGGGCGGGCCGACTTGATGCACCTCTCCTCCTTTTTCCATCGCTCTCACAATTCGTTCGGACGAACGGCTTGTTGTTTTGTATGGTGTACATTGGAAATGCAGGTGCGCCAGTGCAGCCAGTTCCTTCGATGCAGCGCGAAGACCACCGAACAAAATGATCCCTCGATCTTAACCCTTTGACGGATAAAGACGTATATATACGCTCTCACCGATCCATCGATATATACGAAAGGCGTTCTTATACACTATCAGATTCAACTGTTAGGTAACCATCGCGTCCTATATATCGATGGACTGTGTCTCGCGCTCAAAGGGATAATCGAAAGATGATCGAGAAAGAGTTTATATATGTACACCAGGTCTCGTTCTGGTCGGAAAACGTGAGATAATCGAGGAAAAGAGTATATGTATATGTATATTTGATTTTATCCCATTCGAAAGGCGGATCGGAACTTCCGAATGTCGCGTTTATCCTGCATCGAGGAAACTGGGGCTGTGTAAGCGGCTAGGAACGTGTAGTGCAAATTATAACGGAGCGTGCCCTGTAAGAACGTGTGCGTGACGTATGTTGTATGTTAGACGATTCGTAAGGATAAAAAAAATGGAGACGGCGGTTTGTTACGGACAGTCAAACCCAGTAGCCTGCGCTAAAGACTCCCGGGGGGGAAGAAAAAGAGACTGGCCAGAGGACGCGGCGCAATGTGTCCGAGCTAAAGTGATCCTTGCAAAAGGAAGAAATAACGATCGACCAACGACGAAGGATAAATCGAATCCTGATTTCGTTCCTTTCACGGCGTTCCGCGCCGAGCATTCGTCATTTTCACGTCACGAGTCCGAATCGAGAGATACATTAATCAAGACTAATGCAGACGATGCCTAGGAGCCTACGATCCTCCCACTGACACTTTGCAAGTTCGATTTTCCCACCTTCATTCGGTAATGTGCATCGGCGCGCATTAACGGTGATCGTCGACTATTCTCGAATTTCGTTCGAATGTCAAAATTGGGAACACGAGATACGGAAACACGAAGGCCCCGCAGCGATCATTGCTATACCTCCGTGCAAATTACTTTCTTATCCGATAAATATAAATTTAGTGGCACCTACTAACGTTCCTGTGATATTCTATACGACTGATGGGTTTAAGATGTAATTAATCATGATCCTTAATTTTGTACAACCGTTGGTAGACCAATTTTTATATAATCAATCTTATACCTTTATAACTTTGTAATTTTCAAGTTGTACGTACTCTTAATAGCTCACGGAAAGTTCCACGCTCGAAGCCGGTACGCTTTAATCTCTCGTGAACGTCTCGATATGCCAAATTGGCGATGATCCTCGAAGGAGGTTCGCCCGCAGTTTTACCATTTGAAGGAGAGTCAAATCTCTGTTTATGTCTGAGATCGAAAATATTTTTTATCGCTGTATAATCACATTGACCGAAGGACGACATATTAAAGGTAGCGCGATTATTCTCTTTTGACGCCTACACGGAGCTCGAACAAATGCGAACGCTCCACGATTATTAGTTAATTAACCTACGCGACGTATTGTATTATTATTATTATTATTATATATTATTATTATTATTTTTGTGTAAATAGCTGACAGTATTCAGAAAGTTTTATACGAATTCTTTGAACCACGCAAATCTGGCACGAAGAATCGGACAAGGTAACCCGCCTGCACTTTTCGCGCTGTATTTATATATTTTTATACATTTCCACCACGATTCCTTACTCAGAAAATATAGCTGCGAAGGAAGTACGATAATCGTATTTAGAAGCATACAAATAGTATTATCAGAAGTATTCTTTACTCTATAACTAACAATTATGGTGGTGCGCTCATTTGAAGTCCGATCGGTTGCCGACGTAGCAATACAATCAATAATGAAACGCGTGTCGCGTGACCCGCGTGATCAATTTCATTGCGGCGCCATTATGTCGAATCACGTCACGGCAATGGGCAGATTTTTTGTTTTCCTTCGCAAAGCCAACGTGCTCGCAAGCATTGTTACATTACCCTTGTTCACGAATGTGCGATCATTAGGATAATATAGAGCTTTATAAAAAGAAAGAAAAAACTTTCGAAACTTCGTGAGCCCGAGTTTTTCGAAATTGGCAGCTTCGCGAAAAGGCACGAATGCGAACACCTTTTGAGACTGGCTTACCAATTTTCGAGGGTTTAACGAAGATATCCACGTTACTACTAAGCGCAGTGCAACGCATCGATGTCGTAATGCACGATTGGCCATCGAAAGGAGCTCGGTGCAAATTACAAAAGATTAATTACGCAAATCCGAGATAGCACTTATTCATAGTTTTCCATCGTGGAACAACGAAAATCCACGACGATTTGTCTAGAGGTTAAAAATGAGACTCAAAGCGAAAACGCAGGAAGCGCAAGGAAGCCAAAAGTATTTTCCGACAGACTAATGTTAAAGGAAGGGCTATCAAGCGAAACGGTGACTCCGATCTATGATCTCGTATTAACGCTGAACGGACAATACGAGGATATCAGTTTTATTGCGTTTACGCGAAGGAACTACCTTTGATACTACTAATGTTACTACAGTCGTGTCTCGAAAGAAAATTTAAAGTAACGGCGCATATTAATTCCTCCTCGAACATATAGGCACTAAACCTGTCTCACGTTTTGAACGTGCATATAACGCATTGCTTCGCCTACGGACGGAAAATCCGAAAATTGAGTTTTTGCTGAACGACGGGTAAAAACTCCGACGCTTCGAGACTAACCTCTTGCGTGGGACTGTATCGTGTCGAAGATTTCGACAGCTTTGCAGAGGAATGGGGAGATTTACGGGAAATTTGCATTCCTCTGTCGTGATTTCACGGTTCCAACCGTGCCGATTAGTAGACCTTTGATGCAGGTACAGCGATATCTTTTTTCGGAGGCATACGTTCCAAATGTAGGGCCTATCACCGCCGTCTCCGCGTTCGTCGACTAAACGATAAGCTAGAACCTTGTAAAATAACTTAACAATTAAGATCAAGTAAGTTTAACAGGAAAAATACCGCCGCGTATTGCATTAATATTATGTTCATATATAATGAAGAATTATAATTAATTGCATATAGCCTTAGATTTTGTATGATATTCAACTTTAAAGAAGAGGGTTACGCTAAAGATGAAGATATATAAATATATATATGTATATCTATGAATTAAGTGTAACGAGGCGATCGGGCATAAAACGCCGATCGCTAATGCGAGAGTAACAGAATGAAGTAACGGCGCTGATCATCGAATCATTTTTTGTATGAAAAGTTGTAAAGCGATATCGATAACAGTGCACTCGATGTGAAAGGAAATACACGACACAATAATGAGCCATATGTAATTCGAATTTCCTCATTGGTCCACGATGCGTTCCCAAAACAAACTATCCCCGCTCTTACGCTATTTTGTATGTCTATATATACGGCATGGCATTTCTTCTCTGATTAACTATGGATTAATTAATCATGCATGATGTGCTATACATTTATTATTACGCGATACGTTTTCTTCACTGTCGATATATAATAAACATTCAGAAACGGAATATTTGATATTTTATGAATATTTCTATATCAATAGAGCTTTGTTTCTTGTCGGTGTTAGGAGTGGATAGGCGCCATGTTTGTTCGTAGAAAATTTATACCATTATTCTTTGTAAAGCGAATGCCTAGAAAGACGGAAAGTAATGTTACTTTTCCATGTCGATTTCCTGCCACTGCTGAATACGTCCTATTTCGCAATATACCGTGCAGATAAATACTGATCGCAAGACGATGGCAAGGGGCTATTAATTATTGGTAGCATGACGGACGACCGTTACAGACTATTTTAATAGTATCCACCAATACTGAATATTCTTTAATCATATATCAGAATAAAATCCAAATTAAGCCGCGAAATTAAAGTCCTGCGAATATTATAATTTAAATCTAAAGTTATTTCTTCCATCCCTCGAGAGCTTATAAATTCAGTTGTAAATTTCTATCGCCCGGGATAAGATTTACTTGTATCGTTTTTGGAGTCTAACATAAGAGTTCATTAAACCGGCGCATATATCGATAACCCACCTCTATTCCAAAGATAATGATTTGTAATAAATATAATTAAGGGTAATTTCTGAGCCGGTACCTAACGGTTTTTCGTACCACCTTGTGTAGCGAACTGGAAATCCTTCGCCGCCTGATACACCATATTTCTTTGTATAATACTTAAAAACATATTTTCAAAAATCGTCGTATAACACTTTCATCACTCCAGGGATGTGTCCATTTTGTTTGTAATTTTCTTTCTCTGCAATAATTTGCAATGATAATTCCCTACGTATTAGTAGTTTGCTCGTGGATGACGTGCAATTTGCAAAATAAGGACAATCGCGTATGAAGTTAATCCGTGTCTCATTTGTCCAGATTTTCTTGTCAGTGCAGCCAGGTGCAACTTCGAGGTCGATATGGCTCACGAAGTACAAGATTTCATACCACAAAAATTGGGTCAGTAGCATGGAGCATCATACTCGAAATCGCGATTGTACCCGGGATATTAAAGCTGAGCTAACGAGATTTGTATTTGGATAGGAATTAAAATCTTTTAAATGCAAACGAACGTCTCACAATCTCGTTCCGCAGTCTGTCGTAAAATTAAAACCAGACGGGGGAATCAAAGTACACTTTATTTTTTATTATTATTATAGAAGAGGGGCAGCTGCGCTAAGTACGTGTGTCCCCTATCAACATATGATTAACGACGTTAACGACGTATAGCTCAAAACACGGCGTGCCCCACAGACTCCAGAAAATCGGGTTTCTAGCGCACATTTTGATCACTGAAAGTGTATAAACACTTCCTAGCTGAATTCGCACACCCGGATGCTCATAACGTAATCTTACTGCACTTGTGGATACACACATTTGCTGCACCTATAAACGTGAAATTAATACACTCCTCAATGGCAACTTATCTCCTTTCCTGGACCACTCGAATAGCCTCGCTGCAATTATCCTTATAACGACGACAGAAAGTACATATTTTTTATGCAGTACGGACCGTTATATAATCCGTATAACGCCGACAAAATTATCGACGATGTGCCCAGAATAATCCAAAGCAAGCCTCCACTATGTGACATTTAAAGTTCACATGCTATGCGTGCATTATTATGGAATCTAGGGCAGATCTCGCAGTTCCATTCTTTTGTCAAAATCCTCCGCAATTATTGGGTATTCGGGGTCTTTATTGCCCCGTGACCGTTGAATGTGGACCGTCACGGATCATACATTTCAGGTCCCGGTTTTGGGTACATCCGTTACATACCGCGCTTCGTAATGTACAGGTTCGCTGACAGAACGCCGTGCAATGTGCCATTACATTGTATTGAATATAACAATATCGAATAAATTGCCATTACATACTCGGCTGGCCTATTCCAAGCTATCTTACTTATTCCAAGTGTACTTTGCAATTTTCCATCGACATTCGAATACATCTACGGGAGTTTTATCACGTTCCATGACAGATGTATCGGGTTGGCCGTTCTCTGGTCAACGGTACGTTAATGCTAAATAACCGCACGAATAGGAGTACGAGAAGAATAGAAATGCTTCTTCATCCCAGTTAGACAGGTGGAAAAAGGCAAAAGGAAGGAAACACATTATGACGAGTCTCTGACTGTCTCGAATAAGAAAGAAACGAGATAAATCGCCCTGTAGTTTTATTCATTATTCGCGAAGCTTGAAATACTATCTAAAAAGGATATCTATCTAAGATAGGAAATACTATCTAAACTATCTTGGAAAGGATCGAAACATTAAATTAAGCAACGCTTTAAATGAAACAGACAGGACCGAAAGATGTTATCCTTGGCATATACTTAATTCTATTTATTATTTTCACCTATTTCTATTTATTATCCTTAATATTATTTAATATATATATAGTTATCCTACATATATATTTTGACTGCTTTTTCACTGCCTTCTATTCAATTTGCAATTAACACTCGCCTCACGGATGTTATACAGAGGGTGCAACGCTTTGCATCCTTGTTGTATAAGTTCAAATGCAACTTAACGGACGTGATATTTCGAAGAAAGCGTTTTTCCCTCCGCTCGGACGCGAGGATTCTCCGAATACCTGGTGGGGAACGAACTAGTCGAGGATGTTAATCCAGTCCATCCCGGGTAGTACCTTTGCGAACATGCGAGGCGTACGTTTTCCGCAAACGGCGTTTCTTCGTCCCGTGTGTTGAGAACTCGTCTCGTCTTCTTTTTGCGGCATCCTTCGCTCCGGCAACGCGTATTTTGATACACGCGCTCTCACATTCCGTAATGAGCCCTGCGATCATCTCAGCATCGTGCAAAACACACCGAGGCATAAACTTGATTCATACTAAAATTGTCGTAACGAATTTCTGAAGACGTAACGGATTTGAACCACGTCGTGCAATTTGAAATTCCTCGAAAGAAATTTCAAGAATGAAAATAGAAAGATCCTTACGAATGAAATTTCAAGCATGGAATTACTAACGAACCGCCAAACACGCATTATCGTCGAGGACGATTTAATTATAGTGGTTGAGATCGAGCGAGCAATAGTGCAAGTTTGAATTAATTTCTAGCGGTATGTGAGTGGTTCTATCTCGGTGAAATTTGTGAACCTAATTAATTTCAAAGATCTTTAAATTTAAAAAATTAAAAATCAAAAGCGACAACCGTCGTTTGGATATCGCTAATTTTATAGTTATGCCTTGACATCGCTTCCATCGAGATTGTCGAATATCCGATGAGGAGGAGAAGATCGTGCGAGATGACCAGCACAGGGAGAATAAAGTCACCCTGGCTTCTCATACCAATGTCGATGGGTTTGCTAAACGCGGGCATAACCAGTGGCGAATCCAGCGGGGAATATCTTCAGAAAGCCATGATCGAGCTTCAGGAATTAAACATGCCGTCCAACTCGGACATTATCAACAGGATGTCCGCCAGTGCGAATAATAAGGACGGGATTTACGTTCGCAAAGACGGCGCCAATCGAATGAACCACAGGATCAGCGTGATCGGACAGCAGGATCAAAAGTTTCAGTCGGATGATTTCCAAAGCTTGGATATTACCCCAACGAGCAAAGCTGATGTGCAACACACCGATTCGCCGACGGTGCCACAGTATTATCCGGTAACAAAGAGCAGTACAATAATCTCCACAGAATAGAGGTGTACTTTATAGTAATTATACAACATTCACTTTAACGTAAACGACAAAATTGTCTTTCGTTACATTCACTAGTAGCGTGCTCGATACTTTGATTATTATTTTAAATAAAAATTGGTGGCAAAGAATTTGGGACTGCATATATATATATATATTCTATGGATGTGTGCAGTATTGTATATTTGTTTATTGTATTTTTATCGCTTAGGTACGGACTCCTTTCGTCACGAAATCACGGGACCCCGAGGTGTTGGGCATTACGCGAGCGGAGCTTGCTGAGTTGTATAAAAATACCCTGGAAAAAGGATCGGTGATTAGTCTGTCATCCTTGAAGGAGGCCTTGGCAAATGCGAAATTACCCAGAGTCACGGAAAATCGCTTGGAGCTGCCGGTCAAGGAACCTATATATCGCTACTATTTCTTCCCCCTGAAAACTTTTATGTCTGAACTAAAGAAGGAGCAGGCTTATAAAAATGGCGTGAGTAAATCACCGGTTTTACCCGCGTCGAAATCGCAAGAGCTACTTCTGCAAACGATACGGTCGATCGATAAAACGTTTTATTGACTTTATCGCAGGCATCGCATTTCGAAAATACGGAAACGGCGGAATCCACCCAGACGCACATCGTGAATCCCCTGTTCGTGGCCATAACCACGTTCGTTAGCATGGCGATTATATTTATGATCGGCATACTGTTTTTCCCAAAGCTCACTCAGTATGGGATATTTAACGCACGAGATATGCAAGATGATTTTCTTCGTCTATCCGAGGTGGTAACGAATGCTATACATCGTCACAGTTTATTGGATAAATTTCCGGATCGTCAAAGAAAGTTAAACAGGTAGTTTAAAATGCGCGTGATTGAATGTTACTTGTAGAGGCATATAACAGCGTCGAGTATATGCGAAAAGAAGAAGGTTATGAGAAGATGAGTGTATAAATAGTAATGAGTATTTATATCAATTCGTCGATGCTTTGTCCATTGTTTCAGATATGAGATTGCCCCACGCAAAAAGAAGAATAAACGAAAAGGCACGTCATGATGATTAAAAATATGAACTTTACAATCGTATCTTGCTAAAGCTGCTTCCAGCAGATGGGTACTTGAAAGACTGCTGCAACAAAGTGTGTATTAATAAAATAGACTTTCAATGACACAGATGTCTTTGAAATAAACATGATTCAAAATTTAGTCTCGAAAAACGCAAGGTCAAACAAAACAGTTTTTATTCAGTAACATCATAATATACTATGATTTATTTAAAAAAATGCAATACGTTTTACAATATATTTGTACATAAATATCGATCAAGATCGTACAAGGGTAATTAATAACTAAACATGCTTACAATAAGATAACATTAAATAGTACTATAAGAATCTACAAATATTGTGCATCTTATAGTAAGTATATTATCGGTAGAGAAAATAGGAGATAAGTTATTGACTTTATCTATCCGGGGAATGTGTCAGAGTGTGCGAGAGCTTTAAAAATTATGTTGCTTTATGATCTATATATATATATCGGTTCAGATATTTTACTAAATTGTTTGTTTCTACAGACTTCAGTATTTTGGAAAATGTTTACGTATAAACTTATATTCTGTACAGTATGAAGAGTATAAGGGAAGGCACACTTTGGAATAATACCTGTAAGCTTTTTACCCGCTTTCACGTCTAGCTACCTTTTTCTATCAGTCAGTTCGATTGGCAGTGGAGAGGGATGCTTGATCTGCTGCTTTTCTTCTTAGCACCTGTCGTTGATGTTCATACTCGAAATCTTCTTCGCTCAAATTCAACCTGTGTATCTGTAGGATGTCAAGTTTTCTTAGCATATGGTAACATAATATATAGAAGCATCAACACTACTCCTTGGCAGTTTACCTTCTTAAAGCACTGAAGTGTTTACCTGATAAACTAACGCTTCCTCTTCCATGATATGTTGAGGAGGGTTTCTCAACACTTGAAGCGTCTCGGAGGTTGTTGGACAACGTTTGGTAAAAGACGAGCGACCTAAACTGCCCTTGAGTAGAACCAACCCAACTTTGAAAACGATTTTGACACCTTCACATAAGAACATGTCCCAGACACGCAAGATACTTTCCCATGGTAAGGTTCGTGTATAAACACACAAAAACCATTCGGTCATGTACAAAATGGGTTCCATTTTTTGTTTTTTCTAGAACAGTATAAGGGCGATATGACATTCTATTCTCTCTGAAGTTCTCAACTTATTTAGTTTTACTAACCAGATGCTTGTAAGCAACCGGTGAGACTCTTTTCAAAAGTGCAAACAGAATATCGCCATCTCGCAGCAATGTTTCCATTCCTTGGCTATAGTAGCCGACAAGGTATTTGTCGCATATTGCAACAAGGCACCAGAACGCTTGTACCGCTGGCATGTGCATGAGGAGAAATGCTGCAATAGGCGCTTGAGCCTGACAGTAACCAACTTTGCTATTCAAAATAGAATAAGCCTTTAGTACTTGAAATAATTCTTGCTGACCAGGTGCGTTATCCACAAACATCTCGTGGTGAGGAAACTGACGATGTAGATCTTTCTTAATGTCTTCTATATACTTTGGATCGCCTGGTCGTTTAATTAGTTCCTCGTATAAATTTGGATTTTCGTTCATCAATAGTTCACCACCGCAGAGATTGAGCCAAGCTCTTAATCTGACAGAGGGTGGTATTCCTTTTCGACATCTTTCCCTAACTTTGCGATAATTTGTTGACATAAAGATGCTCCAATTATTCAACATCCGTATCCATTTTCTTTCCCTTCGTAATATTACCTCGGGAGGTATTGCCTGTTTTCTGAAAAATTAAATGTGTTTAAAATCATGTTTCTTTTACAAATGTAAAAAAATATCAATAACTCAAAAAGAATCAAATGTATAGAACAAGAGGTAGTTATTCGCTTATAATTACCTCTCTGGACTATATTGAGAACCTCCAAGGAAGCCATGACGATCTGGAACTGTCGAGATCACAGAACCACACTGGTATATACTACTAGCCTCTGAATCTGTCTCTGCGTTCAAATCCTCCTCCTCGTTGCGAGACGCGGAGGCAGCCATAGCATTTTTCTAACTCTCTACGGCAGAGAATTAATAAGTTGACAACAAATTTTCCACACTTATACATAAATACAGATACGTTATGATAGGCCCAACAGTTTGGCACATATCAATTTATTTATTACTACCAATTATTTATTTCCTGTCAAATAAATAAGAGTTTGATATAAAATTATAATAATCTTCCAGTACAAATGTTTTTAAAAATGCCACAAAGACGTTGCGAAGAATCAGCGAAAGTGCATTGAAGCATGCGACGTGTATAACGTGCTATATAAAGTCTACTGCGATAACGTCCGAAGTTGGATGTAAAACAAACATTACGCAAGGCGGACTTTATAATTATCTATCCTAATTGGAGAATTACAACAATATAAGTTACACTACCCACGCATACCTTCCTTATTTCTGACAGCTGACAGCTATCCACCGTAACTCAGGAAACAATTCGCGCATAATCCGCCGAAGTTGGTGGCCCGTATGAGAAAATAATAAAGTACCGTTTTATGATGCCAGATAGACTCGCGTAACAAATCACGTACATTTACGTGTGTAATGCAGAAAGCGTATTCCTCGTTGACAGACACTGTGCACGCTCCTCCCAGTGCACACACTCTCACGGTTATTTACTTTCACACAGGCGCAAAACTTTCGGTGGGCGTATCGATAGTGATTGGAGATAAAATATACCTGTCATACCACGGATACCACGGAGTCGCGAATTGACGCCGGTAATTTCAGTGAAAACCGGTGGTCTCACGTCTTCGACGCATCTATATATACGTATATAGATGTGTATATGTATATATATATTATCTCGTAATTTTCCGCCGTGAAAGATCACAGACAACGTTCTTGCAGCGCATGAAGCAATCGACTGTGCATACCGACTCGAGTTCCCATTTACGAACACACCTTTTCGTTGTGTTCCCCCGGCAACGTTAATTGGACGATTCCGTTTCCACGCACCAGACAGTCGCCTATTCTCGCGAAGGCTAATTGCCCATCTCTCCCACCGTGGCTTCCATGAATACTTGCCGATCGGCGTGGAGCTTCGACACACAGCATACATATATATATATATAGCCAAACATATATCAGCTGATCTCGAGGAAATAAATCCCGGTCGCCGGATGAGCGATGATACCTGCACTTGCTGCACCGGCATTTTCGATCTAGACGTCTTAACACGATCACGGATGATTCTTTCGTAATATGAATCGAAGCACGCCCTCGCCGGTATAGCGATGAAATGGGGAAACCTGTCTGTAATTCTCTTTGCAGAGTCACGGAATAAAGAGCATTGGGCGTAGAGCATTCGTTGAATTCTACATACCTAGAGATTTGTTCATTTTATTTTATAATATTGATGACACGTGCCGAGGATTGATTTTCTATTAAATTGCGAATTTGCCGATATCGCCGATATGATGCATGAAGGCGGAAATTTGCCAGCTAACTTGCTGCCGTAAGATTATTAACAATGTTTTTATAGGGTGATCTTTCCGTTATCGAATTTATTTAATTTAGGTTTTCCTATTAATCTATGTGCATCATGTACCGTAGAGCGAAGCAGCTTTTGCATAATAAAGGCATTAGGAGTACGGCATGGACCGAGTTGGAAAGGTCGTTGAGCGTATTACCAAAAGTTGGCATGAAGCAATTTGAGCCCAATGGATCGCTATTGCAGAGTATGCAAATTGAGAAAGGAATTAAGCATCGGAAGCAATTATTGGAAATCGAGAGAGTCGAGCGGAATTCGCAATTGGCAATTGCAGATTGGTTGCCTGCTCAGAAGAAGGCTTGTGTTACGAAGAGATCTGGTCAAGATTGGAGTAACTTTGGCATAGACAAAAGTGGAACGCTGTATCTAATCCCAGAGGAAGCACTATTCCTTTTAGAGACGGTACGTATAATGTAGGATTATGCTGACAATACTTTGGTACATATTTTTCATATAATCATATATATTTAATTTTCTAGAATTGCTTGGAACTTTTCTGGAATGAGGTACCATTGTCTATTCAACAAGCCTATGATCTCTTGATCGATAACATAGAATGTTCCTTGGAGGAATATAGAGTTTATAGTCAATTAGTACGCTATGGATACCGTGTTCAACGTTTTATTTATGATCAAGCACAAAAAAGTACTAGCATTGAAGAACAAACTCCGACAAAACGAAAAGTTATTATTCATCCTGAAAACGGACTTAGAATGGCGGACAGTCAACTACATTTGCAGCATACGAGTGAAAACATTAAAACATCTGAGAAGTCTTCACAACAGTTGGACAAAAATCCTGATGATTTAGATGTGCAAATTTGTCCAGTGACATCAGCACCAGAAGAGCTAATGAACGATGTACAAAAGGTAGTGGAAGCTTTAATATCAAATGTAGAAGGAATAGAGACAGAGCGTACAAATCCTCTATGCCATAACAGTGACCAAAATCATACAATCCTTAATGATAATGGAAGTCCGTTGAAAGTGAACAATGATAAGAAAAATAGGAATACAAAAGTTGAAATTATATCTGACGAATCATTTTTTGCTGATATAAAGATCATAAAGGAGCCTATGCAGAATTCGACCAAAGAAAACGTCACACCTACAAAATGGCATGCGCAGCGCATACAACGCAATGTAAAACTGTTGCCAAAGAGAACAGACAAGCCAGCATCAGCCGATGCACCGATAATGGATACCACTAGTGGAGGTTCTGAACATAATGCAGAAAAAAGGAAATCGTCTGTGTCTTCTTTAAACAACGTACAGATTAAAAAGTCAAAGCACGAGGTATGACACTAGCAGACCCCTTTACAATTAGGAAATGATTTTCAAATATCCTTTTCTAATTAGGTCATTGAACTTTCTGATGATGAGATTCAAGAAGTACCCAGGCCTATGACAAGGATGGAAATGTTAAACTTAATTCCAAACATGGGTGCTACCCCTATGGTTGCTACAAAAATTTCAAGAGGATATATACCGCACAGTATAAAACCACATAAGAATATTTATCATTACAACCGGGCAAACATGCATGTTTTACAAGCAGCGGATAAAAAAGCAAGATTGGAGGTGAAACAATCGAACAATAATGTTAAGGAAACTCACTCTCAGAACAACATAGCTTCAGGGCATGACCACACAAGAAGCACCGATGTGGTGCCGTTCAATAATCAGAATTCTGGAACAAATATGTTAAACTTTTCTATGCGTGGATTCTATTCCACAGAAAGGGCAAACTTTAGCTCTTCGTATATTTATAATAACAGATTTCCATTCCAATATAATCATAACGCTTATTGGCAGAACAGAAATACAGTGAATATGTTCTTTGGCATAGAAAATTATAATAATATGATCCATCAAAACAGATACTTTACTATACACACGAACAATTACGTTCTGCCCATGATGCTAAGTAACATGATGAGAACCCCACTGGTACGTCATCATATTCAACAAAGTTTCCATCAAACTTTGCTGCCACAAAGAAGGCTTTTCCAACAAAGAACTGTACAGAACATGTCTATACATTGCGATGACAGAAATATCTCTTATGCAGAATCTCGCAGATGTCATAGTAGAGAATCCTACAGAGATAGAAACATGTCTCAAGGAGACAGAGATGTTTATCAAGCCTCGTTTAAAGCTCTGCCAGGAAATTCTTCCTGGTCAGAATTGAAAAAGAGATGGCACGAAGTGAGAACAATAACGATCGACGATGAGGATCCTACTAATAAAAAAATAGACTGCAACGAAGTGCAAGTGGTGCAGCAAATTATTAATCCACTGGTTGGCCCGAAAAATGCTGGCAGCCTCGCAGAAGTTTTTGAGAAGCTCAGAATAATAAAGTCTGCACCAGAAAAGATTGTTAGGAGAAAAAGATGTAAATATAAAATATCGTATAACGTGTATTCCAATACTCAGCATTATAGAAAAGCATACCCAGGCCTGCCTATGTATCGCCTGGTTGTAATAAGGTATTAAAACTTTAATCGAGCTGTTTTGATGCGTTATTTGATTCAACGTATTGACACAGTGATCTATTCCATTTCAGACAAAAGGACGATCCGTTTCTTCAACCTATTGATCTAAACCGCTTGCAACAAGATGCAAAGGATGCACCGATACTCTTGGCTTGCGTCTCAATGTCTATTTCTTATATCCAGCCAGGAGTTGTAGCACTCCCAAATTTAACATAATTTAAGTTAAGCATTTCTCTCTAATTATTTAAAATCTATCAATAGGTTCTTGTGTAAAATATGTGGAGCATTATTTTATACAAATTGAGTATGTGTTAAAAGTAATTTGTAAAAATAAAGAGATCCTTTTGTAAGACCGTAACGAGTGAGATTCAAATTCTTTCTGTATAAAAAAAAAAAAAACAGATCTTTCACAAATACGAGTAAAAGTTATTTGTTTAAATAAAAAAAGCTGCAAAACTGCAACGACTACTCTGTTTGAATATTAATTATAGCGCCAAAGATGGTTAATACCCTACAATGGTAAAAGATGGCGTAAGCATTGGCATGAAACCATTTACACGCGTGTTGCGCTTTCTCCAAATGGTGTTTATTCATCCTTCCAACATTTCTAGAGAGGGGGAGTGATTGGCATGTGTGAGTGACCACTCCTTCCGATCATGAAATTTGTTGTAAGATACCTGTAACAAATTTCGAAATTTATTGTTAAATCGTCGTTTCATGTATTTAATCCGGAAAACGCAGATCTGTGATAAGCATTCGTGATATGTGGGCTTGATCCAGGATATCTTTACTCACGGTACGTACATACAGAATCCTAGTTGGACAACGCATATTTTGGGCGTTGACCACGGATGCTTTTGCCGCTGCTATCAACGGTCAACTGAAATTATTGACTGTGATACGATGCTACGTATGTTATCCAACCTATACTAACGTCGGCTCGCTTTTTTGGAACGAGGTGTAAAATTTAAATCTCCGCGCTGAACGAGAAATATAACTTTTACAAACTTGAATGCACTGACCTCAACGTGTTTTCTATCGTCGAAGTTAATAAATCTCATAAAAAATGATTCGGAATATATGATCTTATAGTGTAGTCCATTATAACTGAATGGATAAATGTGTTTGAATCTATTAGGTGGCATTTACTTAAAACAAATTCTTTTAGACTCTCACTGAATCTATTGTCAATTTATAAATATTGTTGCAGAAAATGTGGATCTATATATTGGCATTATTTTTGATCTGCGCGAACGCCCAAATCTCGCAGGAACCATCGGAATCAACGCACTCACCTTGGAGTCGCTACGATGAAAGGGATCAAGGTAGTGGTGTGGGATACAGAAATCCTATGGGCTCGGGCGACAGTATTATATTACGAGAAGCGTGAGTGTTTAGAGGATAGAGCATACACCTAATACATAAAAAATCTGTATGTGATATAGAAATACATTTTTTTATGATTTGTTTTCAGTACATATTTTGTGGTTGCTTCACACATGATCAGACCTGGTCAGGTCTACAAGGTAGCAGTAAATGTTCTCCATAGCCCCTTACCGATGACGGTGCGCACATCCATTCAAAAGAATGGAGTTGAGATTGCTGCAGATTATCAGGAAGTAAAGGAGGGTATACCAGAAACTTTACTTATGAGAGTACCACCCACCTCTGTCCAAGGAGAGTACAAATTCCGTGTGGAAGGAATGTACAATGGATTAAGAGGCGGTCAAGCCTTTATTAACGAAACAAAATTAATATTCTCTCAACGGTCGATGACTATTTTCATTCAACTCGACAAACCTGTATACAAGCAAGGAGAAATCATACGCTTTAGGACTATACCAATTAATACTGAGCTCAAGGCCTTCAACAATCCTGTGGATGTTTATATGCTGGATCCACATAGAAGAATTATGCGGCGATGGTTAAGTAGGCAAAGTAATTTAGGTACAGTGTCGTTGTCTTATCACCTTTCTGATCAACCAGTATTTGGAGAATGGATCATACAAGTAATAGCTCAAGGGCAAGTTGAAGAAACAACGTTTTACGTGGAAGAATATTATCAAACGCGTTTTGAAGTCAATGTAACCATGCCAGCATTTTTCTTTGAAAATGACCCATATATTTCTGGTATTGTGCAAGCTAATTATACATCGGGTGCACCAGTACACGGCAATCTGACTTTAAAAGCAAGCTTTAGACCATTGGACAGAACCCGTGCATCATCTGTTATGATGGAGAAAATAGAAAGATATTTTTATTTTGATGAATATTATCCTCCGTGGTTTAAATTACCATTATTTTATGAAGACTCTGTACCTGTCCTAAGGTTTTTCAATGGAACATATCACTTTAAATATCCCATGTCCGAGCTGTTGAACTTTGTTCCATCAGTCGATGGCATGGAAGTGACTGTTATCGCGACGGTTGGTGAAAGATTTTTGGATGAAGTGGTTGTTGGATATTCTATAGCCAGAATTTTTAATTCGACCGTAAGAGTGCACTTTCTTGGTGGTAGTCCACAGGTCTTCAAACCTGCTATGCCGTTTACTTTAAACTTAGTTGCTTCGTTTCATGATAATTCTGTGTTACGCCCATCACAACTAACTGGAGCAGTAATGGAGATTCGTGCAGACATTGAAACGAGGACAGGTGGTCGTAGATCTATGGACAGTCAATATCTTCAGGCATATCCTGGATACGACGGTACATGGTCGACAAGAATTGATCTCCGAAAGCAACTAGGACTAGAGCGCAACCCAGAACGGGCTCACCAAGTACTCAATGATATCAGCTCTATGAAAGTGTATGCTTCTCTGACCGATGGCGAAGGATTAAGAACTCAAGCTGAGCTTTTGTTATTGGCACACGAATCGCCAGAACAGAAGCACATCAAAATTTCTACATCAACTGATAAACCGAAAGTAGGAGAATATATGATATTCCATGTCCAGGCAAACTTTTACATTGATTTCTTCAATTACATCATTATGTCGAAAGGCATAATATTATTAAGTGGCCAAGATGCTATGCAACTTAATGTGAAAACATTCGCTGTACCTCTTAGTGCAGAGATGGCCCCAGTCGCTACAGCTGTAGTATACTATGTAGGTCAGTATGGGCAAGTCGTAGTGGATTCTTTGACATTCCCTGTAAATGGAATATCTCGCAACAACTTCACTGTTTTCATAAACAACAAAAAAGCTAGAACGGGTGAGAATGTTGAAGTAGCGATATATGGTGAACCAGGGGCGTATGTAGCTTTGTCAGGAATCGATCGTTCGTTTTACACGATGCAGGCGGGTAATGAGTTATCATATGCAAATGTAATCAAGAAAATGGCCCACTTTGATGAGGAAACCAACGGTACTCATGCGCATACCTGGCTGTTCCATGATGGAGATCCGGATGAGATCGTATACTTTCCATCTTCCACTTTCGGAATTGATGCAAATCGCACCTTTGAATATATAGGATTGGTAGTGTTTACGGATGCTTTTGTATACAGAAGACCAGAGTATTGCAATCGCACGCAAGGATTTGGAGAGTGTTTGTCTGGAAGATGTTACAGATTAGAAAAAAAGTGCGACGGTGTGTTCGATTGTGAGGATGGCACTGATGAGACACAATGCAACTATGTAAACTCCACGGACATAACTCTTTTTAGGAAGTGGCGTTTTAACAGGGTGCAAAGACAATACGAGAATGTCTGGCTGTGGAAGGATATCAATATTGGACCTCATGGCAGGCAGATTTTCAACATAGATGTACCACGGAGACCAGTGCATTGGATGATTACTGCTTTCAGTGTATCCCCAAGCGTGGGTTTTGGCATGTTGCCCAAGGCGATAGAATACATAGGTGTACTGCCATTCTATATCAATGTAGAAATGCCTACTCACAGCAAGCAGGGTGAACAAATCGGCATCAGAGTCTCTGTATTCAATTATATGCAATACAATATTGAAGCAACAGTGGTCTTGGAAGGTTCTAAAGATTACAAATTCGTTCATGTAGAGGAAAATGGTATTGTGCAATCGTATAAACCACGCACATCCTTCGGAGAACATGAGTTTTTCATATGGATACCTGCCCAAGATGCATCCATTGTCTATATACCCATTGTACCTGTCAGATTGGGGGATATTGATATAAACATCTACGCCACAGCCTTAATCGGTAGAGATGCAGTTACACGAAGGCTACACGTGGAGGCTGATGGTGTACCCCAGCACCGTCACCAGTCTATCCTTCTGGACCTTAGTAATCGTGCCTACGTCTTCCAGTATATGCACGTAAACATTACTGAAACTCCTATTATTAATTACGATGAAAACCGATACTATGTCTTTGGATCAAACAAGGCAATCATAAGCTTGGTAGGTGACGTCGTAGGACCAATCTTTCCAACCATGCCAGTAAACGCTACTAGTCTTATTAATCTGCCAATGGACTGTGCTGAACAGAACATGTTTAGCTTTGCTGCCAACATGTATACTACTCTTTACATGCGCCTGATCAACCAACGCAATAGAACCCAGGAGAAGCAAAGTTTCTACTACATGAATATCGGGTATCAACGACAACTCTCCTTCATGAACCCCGAAGGATCCTTCAGTTTCTTCCGAACCGATTGGAATCAATCTGCGCCGAGTGTGTGGTTAACAGCTTTCTGTGCCCGCGTCTTTCAGGAAGCGAGTTTCTATGAATGGGAGAATTATCTTTATATAGATCCAGATGTCATCAGACAAGCTGTATCCTGGGTATTAGAGCATCAAACACCGGACGGTGCCTTTTACGAAGTGACGTGGCTGCCAGATCGCAAGATGAACAGTTCTCTGAATTACCAGAGTGACATTATATCTCACAGAAACATTACTCTTACCGCGCATGTTCTCATCATGTTGGAGAGCGTAAGGGATCTATCTGGTGGTCTAGGTTCTCAAGTTGCTCTAAGTGCAGCCAATGCTGTTAAATGGCTCGAAAGGAATTTGAAACTCCTAGAGGATCGTGGAAAGCCTTACGAGATAGCGATAGTTTCTTATGCCTTGCTACTTGCTAAGGCATCTACTGCTGGACAAGCGTTTAAAATATTGTCAGCACACGCTAGAAGAGAGGGAGGCCTGACCTATTGGGGTCGCGAAGCAGTACCTCTGCCACCTTATAAATTGGAGAACCAAAAGCCCTTCCTTCTGCCACGTCTGCCATACACCTATGACGCTGAAAACATCGAAACCACAGCATATGCTCTCCTAGTCTACGTAGCCAGACAAGAAACCATGATCGAGCCGATAGTGAAGTGGCTCAATGCTCAGAGATTAACCGATGGTGGGTGGGCCTCTACTCAGGATACAGCTTGGGCTATGAAAGCTCTGATGGATTATACAGTGCGCTCGAGAATCAGGGATGTGAGTTCACTGACCGTCACAGTGGAAGCTACTGCCTTACAGGGTCAGACAAAAACATTGTACGTGAATGACAAGAATCTTGCCAAGCTTCAGACCATTGAAGTGAGTCCACAGATTTTTTATGCCTTCTGTCTTTTAAAATTTTCTGAGATAACATCGATATTAAAGTTATTCATAAAAGAATATGTTAGAAAAAGATAATGTTATTATTGCAGATACCAGAAGCATGGGGAACCGTAAAAGTACAAGCAAATGGTGCTGGGTACGCGATACTACAAATGTCCGTACAATATAACGTCGATATCGAGAGATTTCAAACACAGCCGCCGGTTAAATCTTTCGATTTGATCACCAGAGCTAACTTCCATGGAAGAAATCAATCTCATATATCGTATTTAAGTTGCCAAAGATGGATAAACACACGGGAATCTCCACGCTCAGGAATGGCAGTTCTCGATGTGGCAATCCCAACAGGATACATAATCCAGCAACAGAATCTCGATAGCTATATCCTATCCAGACGAGTGCGAAACCTGCAAAGAGCTCGTTTCCAAGAACAGCGCATTCTTTTCTACTTTGATTATCTCGATCAGGAAGAAACGTGTGTTAATTTCACCATCGAGAGATGGTTTCCTGTCGCTAATATGTCACGATATCTGCCCATCAGAGTATACGATTATTATGCACCAGGTAGGTATAGTTTATATTATAAAAGAAGAAGTAACTTATACTCCAAATTTTTAACCAACTCTTTCTCTGACTAATGGCTCATCGATGAATATTTACAAAGTAAATATTTGTTCTGGCAAATCACTTAAAACACTAATATGTTTTCTTCAGAACGATTCAACGAAACGATATTCGATGCACTGCCAACGTACACCCTGAATATTTGCGAAGTGTGCGGCAGTTCGCAATGTCCATATTGCTCGATATTCAACGCAGCCACACTCCTGGCCACACCAGCTGGTTTTCTCCTCACAGCATCGATCATGGTCGTCCTAATGAGGTACTTTCAAACACAGGAGTTCAACGTGGGATAAGTGCAACGCACTAGACTTAGGCGATATATAAAATCAAGCATGAGGCAAAATCAACGTTGAGGATTTTCGAATCTCTATGGTAATTTACCCTCGTTTTATTATTGCCATGTTTCATTCTCCGTCCTTCTAGTAGTATCGAAGAGCAATGAAATTAATCCCGGTCTACTAGACCTTATCGAATATGTTCAACTATTTTTTTAAACTAAGCGGTTAGAATAAGTAGAGAGAAAAAGAGAGAAAGGAAAAAGGTGCAGATTTGAAGGGAGTAGAATCAAAAGGGGCCTTATAGAATTTCTCTTTGGGAAAAGTAGATCTGTATCAAAATAGAGATGTTGTCTTTATGGAAATTATAGCAACTGTCAACTCAGGCTTACGTCCATCATTACTTTATCGATGAGAGTCGAATAAAGATTTGAATATAATTCAGGGTTAATTGCACAATGCTGTAATGCAACAAGACTATACAGTCGAAGGTAATCATATTTCTGATTCTTGTTTTATCGTCCCCGTGTTCACGATGACGTTGGACGTTTCAGTTTTAACAACATTTTACCTCGACTGCTTCACATCCAATTCAAGTAATATGATCTTACAGAATTAAGGCATTGTACTCCTAGAGGCAAAGATCTTAAGTACAAATAGTGTTCGTTAATCGAGAGGTCTCTTTACCGAGAACTCGTCGGACTGCCGACACTGATTACCAAAAGAGTCGTGGACGATGTATTTTTTAGTGATAAAAAAGAGTTTATAAAAATGTCAAAAGAGTTGGCTTGCGCTAGATAGTCCGATGATAATTGGTCGAACGTTACTTACCGAAGTATAATCTCCTGGATAGATCTTAATTGGATCTTTTTAATCCGTTGTAAAATTTTGCTTAGATTGTGCCTAACAAGAACAAAGATCCATAGCTTATTCGCATCTGAATGTCTCATTCCAATTCGTAGGTATATGTACATGTATTAAGCGAAATAGTCTAGACTTTATTATCGGTTGACAATGTGTAAATAGTAGAATAGAAGGATAGGAAAAAATTGTGACCATCGAAACCGTCCTGTTAATACATTCATAGACTAAGTGAGAGGCCACTGACATTAGATTTGCCTCAATGAGAAAAGTATACATTTACATATATGTATTGTGTAGGTATCTGTTTGAATGAACATCAAAGATTTATTTTAACGGTATAACATGTGTAGTTGAAATTCTAGTAGCTGATAAGGATATATTATTTTAATTTTGTAATAACATAACCATCATCTTGTCAACATTTTGAGGGTTTGTGCCGAAGTAACGTTTGAATGTATCCGTGCATAAAAATACATTCCGTCCTTTTCTGTCGCGCAATGTTACTTTTACAGAATCTCATTGATCGATCAATGTTAAGCACAAATATTTAAAGTTTTTTTTAATCTTTCGGTTAGCGAAAAATGTTTCTCGCAAACCTTCATAATTCATAACTAGCGCGTATAACTTAAAATACCGTCCATGAAAAAAGTCTGCTTTATAATACTATGTAATCTAGTAGTAGAACATGCGGTGTGCGAGCGCGTGGTATGCAACATTTTTTCAGTTGATTGAGAATATGTGCTTGTAAAATCAATCTAACCTTTTAACATTGCAACTTAAATATTGTCCAAAAGTATGTTCGGGTGGATGTTTATCCGTGCTCGCATCTCGAAATCAATTTTAATATTAAAGAGAGCAGCATTTAACACATGTTGAACATATTTTTAAGTTTTATAATCTTTATACAAATAAATGATATTGTCTTTCTAATTGATGCTGGTATATTCTTTACTCTGAACCTTGCACTACGGCAATTTGATATACACGTAAGTTCTGTTTCACATTAAAAAAGATTTTTGTCACAGACAAGTTGTAAATAAAACCTAACGTCTTATTTAATATCTCATGATCTAAAATACTTCTTGATACATTTTATGTAAGAATTCCCGCGAAGTTGATAACTTTTTTTCACTAACAAACTTCGAACGTATAAACTAATATTTAACTGCAATTCCTACCGTTCCAGTAGCGCTAATATCTTATTCTCCACTGCACCGATAATGTCGCATGTGACACAGAAATGGTAATGGGCCAACGTCGCCCACTAAACGTGGTAAAAAATAATGCATTATATGTTTGGTCTATTCTATATGCTTGTTTGTTTTTGTATTAAACAATTGTACATTAATATAAATTAATTAATAATAATTGATTCTTGCCTCTGCTAAAGAGAGACTCAAATTTATGTTGACAATGATAATTTTTATTGCAAACTGATGAACAAAAAATTATAGATGTCGCAAACCATTCACTATTAATTATATTCGAAGATTTGTTCTCAAGAATACTATAAGTATTTAAAAAATGTTTTGATCAATGAAAAAAAATTTGCGATTATCGGTTCTTGATGCTTAATTATAATCGCAATACATGCCGCGTCATTGTAAAAAGGCGCGACTAATAAAATAATAAGAATCATTTCACGGGGATAAATAAGAAATATATTTCCATAATTAATACGATCGTGTTTTCCAAGCAATCTTTAATATAGCAACATAGTCAGTCTTACAATAATAAGCCAAAAATACAATCTATATCAAGCTTTCTGGGAGCGGGCGAAAAATTTCATCCCCTACACGAGCACCACCCCGTTAAATAAACCGTAATTAAAAATCTCCCAGTAAAAGGAAAACGCATCGCTTTCGCCCGGCCTCCTCTGACGAATTTTACAATTTTACACATAATTATAATGTATCACGTTTGCGAAATTGTAGGTCCTGCTCTCCAACGATGCGAGTTTCTAGGATAAAATAAAAAGTGGAAATCGTGGAAAAGGGACACTTGCATGTACATAGATTTCTGTGTAATTCCGCCGGAATGGATGTTGGTCCTAATGTCGACGAGTCTTGAGTGAGATTCATATCCCGTAGGATAATTACGAAAATGTGCAACGCACGCTAAGCCTCCTCCGTACTCAGTATAGACGCAGCTTTCGTGGCAACACCCAATTTTATCACTAAGATCAAATGAAAAAAGAACCGAGGACAATGTTACTACACAACACGGACAAGCTCTCTCTTCTCATCGCTCATCTAATTCGTCATTTATTTCTTAAAACTTAAATACCGCGGGACGTGCATCAGACAGATAAAAAGCCGTATCTCTCCGTGTACCTTTATAATGGAAAATTCGAGCGGTTTCAAAGATGATCGAGATACAAGTCAGAGGTTCGGCTTAATTGCACATTTCCGAACCGCGTAGATTAAAAGTATCGTACACTTAGCTAAGGAAAGAAAAGAGTCAGCGCTATTCTGTTCGGCCTCGTCCTCGGTCGCATCCCCGTTGCGGGCGACGCACTTCGAAAGTGCTCGATCGCACATCCCTCGTGGAAGGACCAAAAACGAATTGGAACGTCGCAACGGTCGATTTGCGGGCGTACAAAGTATTGCAAGAGGTGCATCGGCCACGGTCAGCCGAAAAACATCCTCGATTGCAAGCTGAAAAGATATGCGAATACGACTCGAAACGCGTTTAACGGTTTAAGATGTGAGTTTAGAGAAAACTTTGACAGGATCTTGTTTTTCTCTGCTACAACTCGGAGGATTGACGTGGCAACCTCCGTGGCATTAGTTTTGGCAGTTTTATGTCATGTTTAGACGACAGCAATATTTCCACTTGCATCCCCGTTTTCCAGCACGCGCGATGGCTGTCCGACCGAGAAAACCGTCGCTGACAGCACATTGTTTTCGTTCGATGTCGATCAAAATCATAGTTCCAAAGGGTGAGCGAAAGCGGTACACCCTTTGGAATTTCATCCTACGGTATATATTAAGTCACCATTTATGGCATTGACAATTTTGTCCAGTCTTTTGTGACGATTACGGTCGTATGCAAGGAGCTCCTTTAACCCGTGAAAGATAATCAAAATCGCAGTTCCAAAGTAGATCCCGAACAATTCGGCATTCTCTATACGCCGGTACTCGAACAATCGTGCTTCGAACCCGAACCGATAATCAGGGCAGGAGAAAACGATCGATACAAATATATAGATATACTATAATATAATAGTTATTTGATGAAACATTTAAAGCCTTACATAAAATATACAATATGATGTGTATCGTCGTACGTGTATGGTCGTGTACCGTGTTGGTGAGGGTATACAGTGTCATGTCGGATTGGATATAACTTACGTGTTCAAAAGATGTCTCAAAATATGCAGCCACATATATCATGCCTTTCGCATTATTATTGTTATTATTATTATTATTATTTTTCCTTTTCCCCCGATCGATGCATCCTTGGTAAGTGTAATAGTACCGGTATACCTTTCGGCCGAGAAACCTCGATGGCGGCAGTTATGATATCCGTACAGCACTTACGGCTCATCGCGATGATACTCGAAAGAATGCCATTTCATTTATCTCTTATTTTATCATTTATTCATTTCTTTATATATATATATATATTTATATATAGCTCCCCTCGTCCGCAACTTCTCGTTATAATCGTTCTTTCTTTTTTCCTCTTCTTTCATTATATAATATAGATATCGGTATACAGAGCTAGTATCAAATCCTAACGGAATCGGCTACGTAAAAATTGTTCCAACGTTCCGGAGAGATATGCATTTCATTTTGCATCGACCCGCCCCTCGATCGGGGGCCAGACTTCGCCGAGGATGCTGGAACGATTCCCCTTCGTCCAGCAAAAGCCCGGTGGGGTAACATACTTGCGTACGTACACCGCCCCCCGGCCTTCTCCCTCGTTCAACGTCCCTAGCAAATTTCATTACTTAATTTTAACAGATCAATTTCACTAGCACTGGCGGCTCACCGCAAATTTCCAAGCCTCCTCCTAACGCTCCGGCCTTCCGGCCGGGCCGTTTCCCCGAGGAGGAGGACCTTAACCCCCTCGAGGGATTCGGGAATCTCCAGGTCTACGTAAAGGGTCGCGCTTTTGCGCCTGCATACCGAGATGTCAATCCTCTAAATCTACTGCAGCGAAAATGAGGCCGTCCTTCGCCCGTCCTATCGTTCCTTCTAGTGTGCTCATCTCTCGCGCTCTCTCTTTCTCTCTCTCTCTCTCCTACCTCGAGGGACGTGCGAATTCCGTTACGTACGAAGGGCGAACGCAAGCGACAAAAACACTGGCAGCCGTATAGGTTCGCCAAAATTGAACCGGCGCGAGTCTACACGTCGAATAATACCTTAATCCGCTTCGACATACCGGGGCCCTTGGCGAAGCGCCTTTCGGATGGAAAAAGAAATGGGGGCCGCGAGTTCGTTGACGCATGCGCGTGATCGAATATAAAAGGTCGAACGTTGCGGAAGGAGCGGTTTTCGCGCGAAATATCGAAAACGCGTTACGTTCCTAACCACCTAGACCCGTAGGTCGACTATTCTTCGGTCGATTTAAATCAATTGCTCGATCGTTCCTCGTAGAAGTGGCATGAGGACATGCGTCGAGAGACATAGACGCGCAGCTACATATCTGAAGTATTGGCTGTGCTGTTTATTCCGAACGAAGCGAAAAACGGGGTAACAAATCGAGACAAGAGGGGATATCATTGGCGAGTCGCGGAGACAACCCATCGGGTGTGTATATATATATATATATAATCATTCTGAATCCTTGTACGAAGAGTAAGGTAGTCGTAATAATCTGTAAAAATTCTAGGCTGGTCGTTCGTTTAAAAGTCTTATCGTAAGAAAGAAAGGTGCGCGAGTAATAAAGAGACCCCGCGAGGGGATATAAAAAACCGGCTTCGATGAAGTTATCCAAGGCGCGCATAGAATTGCGACGAAGTCGTCGCGATCGGTGGATAAAAGATCGGAGTAAAAACGTTTCCGTCATTACGAGAGGCCCGACTTTAATACGGCCGCAGGCATTTATTTTCATCGCATTTTACCGTGGGCCTAGCAGCGAATACCCAAGCGATAGACTACTGTGTTCCATTAAGTTACGAGTAGGAGTACTGTCATAATAGCGTAGGACGATGTTTAATACATACATATATATATATACATATATATATATATATATATATATATATAAGAGAGAGGGGAGGGGGTGAATAAATACGTAGGAAACTTAAAATGAATATAGGGGTATTGCTATATTTTGAGCATATTTCCTAATGCTTATGGACGCGCGCATTTTTTAATAATTACCGAATAATTACATACATGAAGGTGGCCACGACGTTCGTCGTCGGCCATCCGAGAACAAAGCTGGTCTCCTGAGACTTGCTGCTCTCAGCAACGTCTTCTATGTGCCCGGCTGTGAGCCAGAGTTCGCTCATCTTCACCGATTGTTTCAGTTTGAAATTACCCCCTCCTCGGGTCTTCGCTATCAGCAGAAGGTCCGAGAAGAGGAACAGGTGCCTCTCCTGAGACTGCATGCCCTGAAATTAAATTAAATGCATCCTGATCTCGAACACATCATCGACAATTGTTTTGTATTTTGTGTGCATCTTTCACAAAATTTCTTAGCCATTGATATGTACTGAAAATTCGGTAGCAAATACACGTCCGCATTATCTAGATGGAGTTTATGTAACAGTTCTATTACCAATTACAATTCTGATTACGTTGTATTTAAAACTCCATTCCACGTTGAAATCAATCAGTTGATAACTAAATCAGTTTATCAAATGGAATCTGTTCCATTGTCAAGATTGAAAGTCTGGCAGGAGTGTAGAAAATCGCTAAAATAAGTAAAACAGCAAAAAAGAAAGATGTATTAAAAGTATTTACATTGATATAACGTTTAATGTTTTTAATCAATATCATTTTATTAATTTTATTTATTAATTCCAAGACATTTTTATACGTAGAAAGGACTCAGTGTTTAAAAAGAGGATATTCGATTAGCGCCGAGACGTATCGGTATTTCAAAAGAATATTGTTTTTTCTGATGTAAAGAAATCGAAGGATTTATTATAAAATGTTTAACCTTTCGTGGATAAAACTAACCGTGGTAAACTGCACCGGTGTTTCCAAAAGGAATGTCCTTGGCGGCGATTTAGGTGCTGGTGAATTTCCTATCGCATGCAGGGATTTCTGCGAAAGGACCCTCGTGAGCCTTCCTGGATTCCCACCATTCCTTTTTCGGATTAGGCTCTTCATTTTCTGTAAAAGGAATACACCAACGTTCTATCGATACAACTCCAAACAAATCTCTATCGGAATAGTAGTCCAAAATGTGTATAATGAAGAACGTATAAAGATTAATTCGCTGTTCCACGAGAAAATTGAACCTTCATTTCAACCATGCTGAGCGCATGTAATCTTTGAAATATTCTTTATTATTCATAACGGCTTTGTTTTTGCGAATTGGTCAAAAATACACGCTTTTCCATTTTATGGAGATATTACATATGTATAAAATTCTATTTATAACTCTGCTTTTATTAGACCAACAAATTTTAAAAGTGTTCGCTTAGATTGGTTGTTCCGGTGGAGCCCATCGAATCGTAAGAAATGATTTTCAAAAGAGAAGATTTTGAAAAGAAAATTTTCACTCTGAAGAATTCTCTATATGTTACCATTATACTACCGTTAGTTTCAAATTCACTTTAAAACAATTGGTCTGAGGCCAAATAATCTTAGCCGTCGGTGTCAAAAATCGAAGAGAAAAGAAAAATTGCATGCGCATACCGTTGTGAGAACATCCCTCTCGTGCAGTCGAAGGTTATCGCCGGGGAAGAGCTCCTGGATACGATGTAAATCGCCCTCGAGCTGACCACGCTGGAGTACGGCACCGCTGCCAACACTTCCGCTTCCGTTCTCCACGAGATTTCTCGCCTCCTGGCCCAGATATCGCTCGTACTCCGCCAGCCTCTGTACCTGAAAATCACGAAAGACTATTTTAACATTCCGCATTCTTGAATATTTGGCGTATATTGAAAAAATTACCAACCATTTTCCGAACATATTTAACCCATTATTTACCATTGTTCCTTTTTTGGGACCCTTGTTTTTTTATTTATTTCTATCTAAGCAATGAAACTTTTAGTTTTGATTGTTGCACCTAAATGTTGTACTGAACGTTATAAAAGTTACAAACTCAATGAAAACATAATTTTTCTAACTAACTTACTACAGAAAATGAATTAATCGCTGCTTTTTTTTTATTTGCACTTGGCTTTGGAATGTAATGAGTTAAGTATGTTATATGTAGGTATCTTTAAAGAAGAAAAGGGCAAAGCAGCAGTGGCAAAGCTCAAAATTGCAGAAATTGCTCCGTCACACAATTGTGTAAATTTTCTAAGAAATCAGTCGGTCATTTCCACAACATCCGTCATTTTAGTATTAAAGGACTGATGTCTTTGAAACTTTCCTTTACTAAAGTTGTTTAATAATTAATTATTAGAATATATAAATACATTTAGAATTGAATAAGAAATCATATTTAAAAGTCCTATGCAAATATGTATACTTACACGTATTCTATATTGTAATATGAATTACCACACATTATATTTAATATCCTTAATATTCGAATACCTCTAGTACGATTGTTCATAGTAAATCTCAAAACATTCTTTTAAATGAAGGACGATATTACATGATCACTATGTTACGGAAAAGGATTAAAGTAAACTTCATATTAAAGTAAATCCCTATATCAAAAGGAAACAGACAGATCCTTGAATTAATAGCTTTATAATTCCTTATTCATCCAGTAAATAGTTTGTCCTATAAAAAATTTGTAGTAGAGCATTGATATCTTCGAAACAATGCTCAATTATAATTCTTTGATTACCGAGAAATTATTGTAGCATCGGGCAAATATTTTTTCCTGGAAATAGCTTGAATCACAGAATTAATATCCTCACAATTTTCCTTTATTAAAATCCTGTTGTCAAGAACAAAGACTAGAAAAAAAGCAGGTAGATTCATAAATTTATATTTTTGTCAAATTTCCTTTAAAACTCTTTGATTATCGAGGGAACAATGGATTTACGAAGTTATATTATTATGATCATTCGATTACGCAGATCAATGATTTCAATCATCGAAGAGAAAGGTTTTGGATCAATTAAGAAATTTCTGGATTGTGAGATTTGGGATAGAGAAACAAGAGTTTGCCAGGAACTCTCGAGCAGTCGTCGGAATTCCGTCATCCAGGTGAACGGAATGAGATTCCTTGGCTCGAATACCTTTGCCCGGTGGTTATTACGAAGTGCCGCTAAATAGCAAAGGTGTGTACGTGTAGGCACACAAAGGCGTAGGATCAATCTCTTGGAATCTTACGTAACAAATTGCAAATTATTCCAGTACTTTTACACGAAGTAGATCGTAACTCTACCTCGAGTTATGATATCATCTCCACTTTACGCTTTTTAATTCTATCCGCCTTTGTTCTACATGTAAAGAAATGAGAAATTAATGATAATTACAAAGATAAAGTGGAGGAATAATTTGTTATCGTGTGTAGCGGGGCTTATTCGTGTCGACTGAATTTATATATAACGAATTTTTGGTGTTAGGTCTCTTGTTTGAAGCAGCGCTCGCTTAAAAATAGAAAAGGTGCGGTTGTTTGTTTCTGTGTTTCGCCAAAAAATTCACCATCACGCTTTTTCAAAACCGTTTTCGAAAAAAAGGAAGATAAAATATTATTTCCATTTCCATGAAAGAGGCAGATATATGTCGACTCAGATATGAAGTCTAAATTTAAATTTAAAGAAAACTCACACAGTTTCTAAGAAATAAAACTGTGTTACGTTTCCATCCAGTGGCTGTCTAAAATATGCGCTTGAAAATGAACCGATAAATGAAATAAGAGTAGCGAGTTGAGCAAAGCAGAAGAAGTGGGGAGCAACTCTTCTGCTTCCAATGCTGTTAATCCATTACTGCACGAGTCGAAATAAAATCTGTCGTGCGTTCTCCAAACATATTCTAATCTTAGGGAATTGATTAAAACTGAAGTAAATGATTAATAAAAAAGGCATTAACTAACGAGAGCTATTAAAGAATGTAGTATACAAAGTATACAAGTACTACACACAATGTATTAGAATACAAAGTATAAAAAGTGCAAAACGCAAAGTACGAAATACACAACAAGATTAAATCTCTACCAAGCAACTAATTTTAAGACTTTTGCTCAAATCAATCTGAACTCTTTTTTGACTTTAGATATTTTTCTGATCTTTGAATTACCCTGTAAACAGACTACCAAGCCGTATCAAGCCTGTTTGGAATAAACTCGAGTCTAATTTCCACTCTTGGCGGTCTGTGTGAATCAGGAAATCAACTTTCCACGCCACTGGCAGCGAGTTAGTGTACGCGACAAGCTTGGAATCTAAGCCAAGGCTTGGCACTATGCTGCCGCTCGGAGTATGTATCGCCATTATGTGAGTGCAAACCACGGACGTGCAGGCTCTGAACGAGACCTTTGCTCAATGAAAATCGCATCTTTCGAGGATCGACTCCTTTCTCGGCTCGAAAACCTGCTTAACCCCATGCCTTAAAATGACATGGCCGCGACGTTATGCGTTTCAGGTGGCAAACTTGACTATGACGTTTCCAAGACGTTATGTGCTAACATAATGCCGAGGTTCCGATTATTTGCAAATCAAGTTTCTCAACAAAATTGTTTTTCCTATCTCGTCATGAAAATACTTATGTAATATTAGTTACCGATTTATAAACTATGTTATGAATTCAATGCACAATTAGTTTACAATTAGCATTAAATAAATATTTTGTAGACAACTTCGTATACAATAAAATTCTAAGTGCACTAACCATAAATTTACATGTCATTTTGTTTTTAGAAAAAAATAAATAAAGAAACAATTGTATAGAATTTATGATTTGCATATTGTTAAATTTAGAACGCAAAACCTATAGTAGAAACGTAAACATTGTACATAAATACATTGATTATAGATTATAATACACGTTTTAGTGCGAAACCTTGAAATAAAGTTGCAAAAAAAGATCAAATCGTATTTTTTGTTCGATTATGTTCATTCACTTTATGTCGACAGCGGAAAGCAAGAAACATGTCGGAAGAAGGATAAATATGCATGTAAAAAATGACGTGCGCATACGTATCCTCTGAACGTTATTGGTGAAGTAAACAAAATAAAATTTAAACTTGTTTTACACTGTTTCGAATGGCACACCTCCGAATAATCCATTTCTTCCCAAGTAAATTCGAAACATCCTAAAGCTTAGCGGATTCGAGAGATATTAAAATAATAATAAGACAAACGGTCAGAACATAGTTTATGCACCCTCTGATAAGTCATTGCGGATAAATTCCATCGACGAAGAGATTTGGTGGAAAATAAATATTTTCTTAGATGTTCCGTACGCAACGTTGTAAAGACACGTGTTCACTCAGACTTGCTTTTAGATCGTGAATATTTTTATATTAACACCAACAAAGTTTATCCGTTTTACGTATCTTGACCCATTTGTTTATCCATTTTCTTCTTCTTTCAAAGGACGAATTCTTTAATATACAAAATATGTGATATAAGAAAGACTGAGAATGCAGTGCTTAAGATAGAAAATGGGATTAAAATGTCTGGGACTGTTCGGCTATCTAAGAACTGGCGCCCTTAACAGGCGTACTTTCAAAATCCTCGATACATGACGAGGACGTCTGGCCCTTAGTCATCTCAGGAATGCCGAGTGACGTGGTATACGTGCACTTCCTATCTGCCTAAGCCGAATGTAATAATGGTTTTTGCCTTGGGAGAATTCTCAGCGATCCAAGTCGATGTATCACCACGGTGTTTCTCATTTTGTTACTCGGTGTAATTAGAGAATCCAACTTTGGCGAAGTGCATTAGTCGTATTAGAAACAAATATTATTGCTTGTTTCACTATTTTGTGTAGTTAGAAAATATAACGCAATGCCGCTAGAAAGTGTAATGAAAAATATTTATGAAATGAGAAGAAAGAAATGCTGGTTGCGCGCTTTATTACTTGCTATAGTAAAAACGTGGTTGCTTGTTTCATCGTTCAGATTAACAAAAAAATTTGAAGCAAATGGAATACATCATTACCTCTCTCATTATTCAGCGTAGTTATAAAATCTGTAATGGTATATAATTAGAAAATGCAAATAGAATTAATGTTATTACAAAAGTATTAGTAATAAAAAAAAATAGCAAAGAAACAAAAGTGGTTGCTTATTTCAATGAGAAAATGTTTTATCGTTTTCATGTATCGTTTCAATCAGTATATGCAAATGGATTAATGTTGTTAGAAAAACATTCGCAATAAAAAAAATAGCAAACAAACAAAAGTAGTTGTTTGTTTCATTATTCGGTGTAGTGAGGAAATTAAGACGGAAAAAAGGATAGAAATCTTTATCCGTAACGATGTACAAATATAAAGTGGGCGATTTGGCTCCTGGTCAAGAGACAGTCTGCGAATGTCCGAGGATATTCTGGATTTCACGACACCGAAAGGAGCGGGCCAGACATTGAGAGAAAAAAAAAGGAGTAGGAGACCTATAAGAAGATGAATAAAATAGTGACACGAAGGAATAAAGTAGGAAATAATGAGACTGAAATAAATAAAGCAAAAAATAACAAGGATCGAGACAGAAATAAATACATTATTGAATAACAAATGTGAGGATAAACATAACTAAATTCTGAAATAAGAAGCGTCGAGATACAAAGAAATAAATCTGTATACGATCAGGCAAAGTAGAGAGTTTATTGAGCGTGTTGCTAATTCCAGATCGGAGATCGATCGATTTTGTTTGATATGGCATCGACTGCTACTCATATCGAAGACATCTTTGATTTCATTTTAACCTATCAGATGCCGAAGCCAAGTGCAAACGTAAAAGATGCACTAATTAATTAATTTGCTAAAGTAAGATAATTAGAGAAAAAATATTTTTATCGAGTGTGTAACTTTTGTAGCAGTCAGTACAACATTCAGGTACAACAATCAAAACTAAAAGTTCCCCTGCTTAGGTAGAAATAAATAAGAAGGAAGAATCTCAAAAAGGAGACAATGATAAATAATGGGTTACACACCTTCTAGACAGAGAACAACATTTTTTAACATAAAAAACCTCATTTGTCATTTTATCTCTAATAAATAAAGTGATACATTTTTTTTCTGTTAAAGATACGATCTCTTTTAAAGGGCGGCACATTAATTTGCAAAGCTAATATTTCTTTTGTTTATTCGTCCTGCCTTCGGAGAATTGGAGTTTAGACCAGCAGCTGGCCTACCGAGAAAACTTGCCTCAGCATTGATCCTCTTATCTGCACAGTACACGATTATGCATTGTCAGGCATGCATTGCCTCAAGAAGGTTGAGTCGTCACCAAAGAAAGTACGATGAACCCTTATGATCATCTTTGAAAAACATATGTGGAATATCCACGACAAGTTTGATACAAAAGCACTGTGCATGCTCGAATGATTTGCAAGAAATGAACAGGTAGAATATTGGTGTACGATATTTGGAAGATATCTGGTCATTATTTTATGCTGGTCATCATTCTAAAGGGAAAAGGGACAAAAGAGAATCTTTGAAAACCGAAGGAATGTTGGAATGGAATGAAATGTTTACGACAAACTTGATACAATAGCGCTTTGCATCCTTTATATTCATAATTTTCGGGAAATTGTCGGTCATAATTATTATGAAACTCTCAGAGAATATTCGGTAATTATTTTGTAGTGGTCGATGATTTTAAAGGGTAGAAAATTGTGGTAGGAATTAGGTCGAAAATAAGCGGAATAAACGCGAGTGAGATCATGTCAGGGCACGCATCGTTGGAGGAGGAGACAGAGAGCTTCATTCACGGTACGAGTACCTCCTTATCTCTCGTGTCAGAGACCAAAAGAACCGAGATATATCCACAGAGTGGCGTGGAATTCCGACTGGAAGGGGTCGCTTAGCTTTGCTCCGTGTCACGTACACCAAATTCAGACAAATAGCTAATCGATACTGCGAGAGACATTATCAATGTTACGATAATTTTGTAAATAATATTTGGTCCGTAAATATGCTTCTTAATAGCAAAAGAATCGAGATTTATGGACCCATTACGTGTCAACTGCATTAAATTCAGATTTATAGCGTATCGACGCCACAACCAGTTTCGTAGACTTGCAGCGTTTTGTAGTTAAAATAATTCTATAAATAACACTCGATCGATAAATATACTCCCTAATAGCGTGTCCGCAAAATCGTATGTTAAGCTAATAAAACAGAGTGCATTCGTGATATCCGTGCAAATTTTTGGCGGTCCCGCGGTCAACAACCCCGGCAGATTATTTCTACCGGGTCATTCCTTCAAAGCAATAATTTTGATCGAAACTTCAAGATGAAAGAATCGTGTTAAGGTTGATGAAGATAGGCAGCGAAACTCACTAGTTCCAGCTCCAGCTTGCACACGTCGTAATATCCCTTGTAGTACTTGAACCACATCACTCGTCATTTTTCGAGGGGCTCATTCCTCAAACCTCTTTGCCTCTCTTTACACCCGCGTCTCTGTTTTCTTTTCACGACGACTTCCCGAAGGACAAAACGCGAGGCGAGATATAGAATAACGTGGCGATGCACTCGGTGAACTTTGAGGAACTGTTCGACCAGGCGGGGCCAAGTATAGACGAGCCCTCGAATGTGTAATCCACACTGCCGCCCAAAAGTTTGGGATCGCTCGTTACCGGAGTTCAAAAGAAACAAAAGGGAAACCTGTCTTTCAATGGAACAGGGATACGAATGTGCCTGCAAACCCTTGTACATTCGTAAAGTAATGGTAAAATGCTTGCTTGATTTCTTGTAGTACAAATTATGTAATTGCAAAATACAAGTTGATAAGAAAAGCACGCGAACACGTTTCTTTTATCGGAGGCTCTTGCATTATTATTTTTACACTCGTGGAAACGTTCAGGAATTTCACGTTTTTAGTTTAAGATAAATATCGTCTTGAATAAAAACTTTGAGACAGCACTTCAAACTGCTGAGCGCAATTAAAACTTTCGACTCATATAAAAACTTTTGAACCAAACCCTGATTTTTTTTTCATTTCGCCCAAACTTTTTCGACGACTGCGCATATCAGCCATTACTGTAAAATTATTACTCGCGTCTCAAATTGTCATTGCAACTATTCCAACTGCGTGCATCAATTCGTAGAGGCAATAAATTCGACGGTTGAACGTCGGTAGACCGAGGTCGCTTGATGCCAAGTTCCAAGGCGTAAAGGAGGGGGTGGAGGGGTAGATCCGTGGAGGGAGGCAAAACCGCAGGACCTGTTCCCCGGTTTGCTGCACAACTCTTTGCGAAATGCCGCGGGATTCCAGAGCCGCGAGATCGCGATTTTCACCGCTCCAGCTGGCTCGCTCTCTTCCTCCTCTCTCTCGCTCTTTCTTTCAAATCGACGACGTGAGGAATGCCGCGGGTAAAATCGAAAATTCCCCCTCTTTCGACGATGTCATGTGCTACAATGCGTGTTAGAAGTTCGCGAGGAAAATATAAGAAGCTTTAGTGATTCTAATTTTGTATATAATATACCAGAAGCTTGTAAAACCCTATTATATTCAGTTTAACTCTAAACGTAATATGTTACAAGCTTTTATTGCAAGTAGAATACTATTATATTTACTGTAATTCTCAGTAAAACGTGGTATATGCTGATATAACAATCGTAGCCTTACATTCGATATACTTGTACGGGCTTTAATTTTGTTCTCTACTAGGCCTTGTGCCTATTATCTTGTATTACAAGTTTAGATATAGCTTGGCTCTAATTTTGCATATAATCACTACAAGCTTATGTGACAAATGGAGCTCTATATAGGATGACTGTATCGGTTTCGATTTTCTTTAGAACCTACTACAAGCTTGTACAGCGAGCTTAAGCATATTATAACCTCTCTAAGTTTATATCAAATATGCAACGAGCTTGGATAACAAGTTCAAGCTCTGTATATATTATAATAGAAGTTTGCATCACAAGTGGACTTCTATTATTGTATAATGGTTATAATTCCGTGTATAACCGATTAAAAACGTGCCTCGAAATTCTAGCCCTATATTAAAATTAATACATCGACCCTAATTCTCTCTACAACCTGCTACAAGCTTGGACAACGGAACTAGCCCTACTGTATCCTTCCTACCGCTAACACGTATATGTAGACTTTCGAAGACTTTCATCAGCAGGTCGTAGAGAGCCGGCCAAGGTTGCCCACGAAGGTTTCTCCGGTTCTGTACGGGCGTGCACGGTTTTCACGAAGGTGCAGGTGAGGGAAAGAGGGAGGGAGAGAGAGAGAGAGAGAGAGAGGGCCATTCAGAGAACCGGCAGGGAACCGAGGAAGGAAAAAATCCGATCCTGAATGGTGGACGGGACGGATATAGGCGCGAGAACTGGAAATAGGAGTACAGAGTGGCCAGTGGAGATGTTATTAGATTGGTGCACAGATAATCACGATATTAATCATTATTTTTAATAAAAATTCAATGGCTATTATATTACGTTCTAAAATATAAGCTTACGCTGCTCCAGTTTCCTTTGCTTTTAACCATCCAAATCAATTTCTGGTTTAAGATCTACCATGAATATTCAAGAAACCTGCCGAATAATTCGAGAATTGTATATTAATTGTGCATTTCTCGGTTTTTTTCTGAATTGCACATCATTGCAAAAAGGCAAGAAATTAACTCTTCAAGTTAACCTTGAAATTCCAAGGCACGAGAGAAAAGTGTATATTAGTTGAGTACCTACTTTTGAACAAACAACGAATCGACTCTTACACATAATCCTAAAAAACGAGGGTACGAAAGAGAATTTTTAAGAGCGTAAATAATTTTGGTGCTTATTTATGAAAAAGCAACAATTTAAAAGCAACGAATAACTGTATGTATTAAATAGCAATATATGAATTCCTATAATTATAGGATCTAGAAATTTCCTATAACTCATTCAGAATATTTAAGGGATGTCATTAATCCTTTTTTAAAACAACAATAATACAAATCTTTCATTAAATCATGTACTAAATCTTGCAATTTATAGACAATTTAAAAAAGTACAAATTAATCGGAAGCCTGTGTATGGAAGATTCAGGAAATCAATGCGTATATTAAATTCTGGAAAATGTACTTTTTGATTCTTTCTTAAATCCCGAAAAATTCAGATTTGATCTACGATTACTTTAGAATTAAATTGATTGACAAAAGAGGTATGAAATCTGTACATCGCACAGTGTAAAAATTCGGTACCATCTTGATTTATTTAAAATCAAAATTCTTTATTCGTTCCTTAATCCATTCTTGAATCCTCAGAAATCCATTTTTAATTATTCCAGGATCAAATAAAAATTCAGGTCCAAATTCAAAATCGCATTTTTTTTATGGAAAAAACATGAAATTAATTTGTGTATCAAATTTGGAAAAATAAATTCTTCAATTTTTAAGATCAAATCTCTTTATAAAAGATACATTAAACTGTAGTATATATTATGTACATTTATCACCCGTGTTATTGCTACAGATTTAATGAAATACAGTTTACAAAGTATAAAGATTCTTTGGGGTGATAGAAATTTCGTCTAGACATTTGTTCTTTCTATTACGCCCCGCTGCGCCTCGGAGCGTACCGTAAGCGTACGCAGGCATGTCACTCTCTGTCGCGCACCTGAACAGTTGCCGGACAGCTGGACCCGATGTGATCACGTACTGCATAACGGTGCCGCAGCCACCGAGAAAGAAACCAGAGAAAGCAATATCGCACCAAGGAGGAAGAAATCGATTTTTTTTTCCTGAAAATATATAATTCCAGCCGAAACGTTTTTCTCTGCACGTGAGATTTTTACTTCACGAAGATTTTAGGATGAAAAGAAAACGAGAAGCAAGTTGAAGAAACGGATTAAAGGATACGTCTAAGTAGAACATTGTGACCAAGAGGCAGAAAGAAAATCCTTTTCTCCCAGGACAAGCTAAGCTTTACTTCGGACGCGAATTTTGGTGCACGAATAGTGCAAGTTCGCGATATTTTTAGAAAAGAGGAAAGAAGGTCGGAGGGGAAAAATGAAATGAAGAAAGAAGGGAGGGCTGAGTATCATGCAGTTTTCCATAAGCAAGAATGATCGGTTTTCGGCAGTCCTTGCCTGAATGTACCGTTAGCGCTTCTACCGCAGGAATGCCCGAATATTTAGTCAAAAGTGAAACAACGGTATTTCGAATTCTGTACGCACCCATTTAACCCTCTCTAACCGACATTCTTCGCAAATTCCAAAGGTCTGACCGACTCATTAATCTGGCCAACCCTCCATAATCCAGATGCAGTTAATATTCAACACTGTACGTATCCTTATATTTGATCACAACGTATTATACAACACGGTATTAAAAAATAATTAGGCCAATCAAGCATTGTATTTTGCTGTAGGATATTATAAATTAGTTTAAGATTATTTTCCAAAATTCATTTTTGCTGTACAGTAGAGAAAATGGTAGACATTGCGAAGGAAAGAATTGTTGGAAATCATTGATATTGACTGAAATATTATTGCAGAGCATCAATGAAAAAAAATACAATGAAGGTAATGTAAGATTATTCTTCACTATTATATGTATAAAGACAGAGTGGTAGATTTAAATGAAAGGAGTGTTGATGGGTACGTGATAGTTATACTTCTTGCAATGATCTGCAAATGCGATAACGAATGAAACAATTATACCATAATTATATTATTATCATTCACTAGAATAAGTAGTGTACATCCATCTTAAAGGAAAAAAACGATTATTGTAGAATATGGACAGAAAAGATTAGAACAAAAACGATATTTAATTGGAACATCAAAATTGGGGAAAGATTATTTGTCTTAAACCGGTATTATATAATATTATAAATTTATATGTATATGTATATGTA